>KN538389.1:1325435-1348759 GCA_000797535.1 Trichuris suis | reverse complement strand
TTCATGTAGCTTTGCACACAATCATGCTAGACATTTATCCACATTCTATGAAAAAAATTTTTTGAAAAACGAAGAAGAAGTAGGCTAGGCCGGGAACTTTTTGGACCCCCTATAAAATGCCCTCCGACCAACTTGCTACATTTATTTGCCATATGCATACGGACACGCACATAATTAAATTTGCTATGCTATATTGAACTCCTCGTCAATTCCATACATATTGCAGCAGCGGAAAACTTGGCGCCTTTGCTAGAACCTCTGATCCACAGGACCTAGCTGCGGTGTCATCTGTTGCAAGAACAAAGAAACGAAAAGAAAATGAACAAACAAACGAACGGACACGTTTTTCTTTATCAGCAGCCCTCGAACACATAGCATTTTGTAACGGGTTTGTAAATTTTCATGGCAGAGTTTATTTTACGGTAGGACCCGTTTATAACCAATTTCCTTCTCCGGAACTCTGAGATCCACCCTTGAGCAGTTCTCAACGGTGAATACTAACTGAAATTAGTCTTTACCGGGTTATAAACTTGTCAGCAGTCTGTATCAATTCATTGTATCGGTTAACGATAAGGAGATAAAAATATTGTGAAATGAAGAACTGGATGCGCACTGCGGTATGGGATCAAGGAGCAGCGTATGATGTGCAGGAAAAGGTTAAATTTTAGTTTTGTGAAGCCACGTGCTTCAATGGTCATCAGAGAAAAATTCAGACGCATAACTCTACTCCGACTTACCTACTTTCATGCACTGATTCCAATGCAAGCTGCATGTGTCGAAGAAAGCACTGGCCGTAGTATACGCTACATGAATGAACCTGCATTTACTGTATCTGTGCACGGGATGGAAAGTACTTGATTTGAGCTCCAAGAATGAAGTATTGCATTCCCATTAACATAGCATCGTTTTACGAAAACTTGGATCGTCAATAGATTGCTTTGTTTTTTCAATTTTAATTTTGCGGGCATGCGATGAAAGCAATTCAACAAACGTTGCTCAACGTCTCTTTTGTTTTCCGCTTCTTGTTCCCGGCTTTCTTTGCTGCTGTTTGTATTTCTTCTACTTACACAGGCAACTCCAAGACTTTCGAAACTTCCTCGGTATGTCGTCTGCCATAAGTATGACCTCAGGTGATCAGTGCTGTTTCAGCCGTTGTTGCAAGACGAGTTAGTGGAAGCGGAGGACAAAAAGCATTGGATTGACCCTGCGAATATTCTCGCTTTCGATGAAGAATTTTCTGCCGTCACTCATAAGAAAAATAGACTGGATTCACATGATCTAGCAAAGAAGAGTAACGATATAAAGGAGTTGCGGGCATCTCTAGCGCAGTGTCGCAGTGACTTGGCAGAGCGAGCTCTTGTTCAGAGGCAGAAATCTTCGAAAGACGCCAAAGATCAGAGAACTCTTTGTCAAAGTGAAGTGGCATTGTTCAAGCACCTTTTTAGAAAATTGCTTTCGCGAATACCAGTGCGAAAGGGACCAACAAGTCGTGAATTGAGGTATATCGGAAATTTGGAGATTTCACATCGGGAGGCGATATTTTTGGAACAAGTCTTATCGCGAGAAATAATTGAATCCAAAGATCTTGCTGATGCGATTTTTAAGCTGGGTAATGCATTTACTGCGGTCGACTTTGTTCCCAACGATGAGTTGAAAGAAACAAGCAGGTTTCCTGGTGAAGTCGTCATTTTAGCCTCTCTTCCGTATCTTAACTTGATCGTCTTGATAGCCGTAATAGCCTACCAAGTTAACCTTATACTTAGAAAGCCGTTTGTGCATATTGCTGTGTGGTTTTTGTTGACCTGCTTTGCAGTGAGTTTTGTTTGGACATGGTACGACGTGTACACTGTGAAAGTGGCAGAGTCCATGGCCAAGATGCATAAGGTGTCCATTGACAGTTGTAAACATCCCAGTGAACTTTCTTCATGGAGTATTTTGAAATCCTATGTCAGTGACATTTTTGGTGCCGTGCAAGACGATCCATGCTTTGTTTTTCACAAAGCGATGAAAGTTGACCCATTTTGGCAAGTAAAGCCATTGCAAGTGTTGGCAATAACGTTCACGGAATTCATTCTGGAACCTATGGAAATTGTAGGTGAAAAGTTTAATCGCTTTTATCGAGCCCTTTTCAAAGACCTATCTTTGCGGCATCAGCTTGTCGTTTTCTCATGCTTTATTATCGTTTTCTTTATCATCCTATTATTCCTATTTCGTTACCGTTTTCGAGTTCCTGCTGGTTTACTTGATTGTGCCCCGCCTGAACAAAGAACTGAACCGGCATTGAAGCAAGGAGCGGATTCAGATCCGGCTATTCAGAAAGCATCTGAGGATTCAAAAGCATAAAGAACGACATTACAAAATGTGTTGGACGCTGGCACGTGTTTTTGAGCATGTGGAAAGTAAAGAGTGCAAATGGTTGTTTCTCCATCGTTTTTTCTTGGAGAGCCATTTTGACTTTCATTACTTTACTTTCTCTGAATGACTAGTGCGTTTGATAGCAAGCGACAGCTTACATTGGAAGTTCCTTTAACGACTGTAGATAGCCTGACTTAATTTTAAAATTACTAAATTTAGAACTGTACTTGTTTTAGGAAGATTTAAAATACTATTTCGGCCGTCTAAGCTGCAGCTGCAAAAAAAGGAGTTTAGAAGTTGTTGATAATTTTTCTCACAGCTAATCGTTGGTTTTAGTGTTCCGTAGCATGATGGAAGGCTAAACACCAGCAGAAGTGTAGTTGCTATTTTCGTGAATGATACGTCTTCACAGCTCATTTTGGATTATGCTGTTTAATAACGTGATCGCAATCCTTGAAGATGTAATCGCTTAAATAACAAATGCTTCGCTTCATGTTTTAATGGCATTGTTCTGTTTGCATGAGGAAAGATGTTAAATCGAAACCTTAAGCTGAAATTAATCACGGCGCTTTCGGAGCGACTTTGTTCTGTCGTCAGCTTAAAGGCTACAAACTTTGAATATTAATTCCCGGAAGGTAATTAGCTGTATCAGTCTTCTTCGAGTGATAGTTTCTTTTAACAGGTTCGATTAGTTTCATTCCTCTTTGTGAGGCTTTAGCCTGTTTGAAAGTTTGGGAGTTCGCTCCCCTAACTCGCTGACGACGGAACAAGGAGCGTTCCGAAAGCTTCGATTCGATAGACGTTAGTACAATTACCGTTTCTTGCCTAATAAATCACTCGTCCACTCACTGGTTGAGCGGTTGCTTAGTTTAGTTACAGGTGTTGTGTACAAACACAGAACAGGAAAAAGCCGTGAAAGATCGGAAAAGATAGTTATCAACTATACCTATTTTACGCTTCTCTGAGACGAGGCACAGATCACTTCGAAAACTAAGAGGTCGCATTTCGTAAATCCAAACGAAACTTATAGAAAGACTAAAGTCCGTACAAAAAAGAAAAGGAAATAATTGTCTTCCGTAAAAATAGAGATGTTAGTGAGGAGCATAGTAAATGAGGAGGTTAGGGTTGACAGCAAGTGAAACCATGTGATAGAAAAATTGGCATGTGTCCATTTTGATGTTGGGCTGAGTGTGTGGGATAAAGGATAACTTACTAATTCTTTACGGTACACACAGCAATTTATTCGGTGTAAATTTTATACATTACGTGTTTCAAAACATATTTGCAGAGTAAAGTCAGTTCCTTATGGTTATCCCAAGTTCACGACTACTTAAGTATTTCCTAAGTCAGCTTTTCGTGTGAATGTAATATTCTAAATCAAGTACAGTATAACGTCGATTATTTGAACTGATTAGGACCGTGGGTAGTTCGGATAATGGAAAAATTCAGATAATCGAACAAATGCTGAAGCTGCTCGATTATTGACTTTGTTTATCATAAAATTTTATTTCAGGATGTTCTTACGGCTTTTTTCCTGTTGTTTCGTCGGTGCGAAGTAAAGGTAAAAACGCTTTAATCGTACACAGGCAAGTTAACGGAGCTTTCGGGACTGACCTTGTCCCGTCGTCAGCGTGATGGTAAGCTTAGCATAGTATAGCTTTTTCTCTTATGCTTCTTGTTTTTGTTTCATCTACGTACTCAGGTATAAAATGACACGCAATACTTATGGAGACAACCGCAGATTAAATGCAGCTGTTTATGAAAGCCGTTGGTGATTTATTTACCGAGTTCCTGTATCACCCTACCCTAACTGCACTCTGTTACGAGACGTTTTCATAGGATGCACATTAGTTTGCTACAGCTCAGAGAACGCAAGAAAATGCAAGCGTAGAAAACTTCTGCTCAACACATTCCAAGGATATGACCTGCTCCGCGCCCCCGCTTGATACTGCCGTTTCTTGAGATGTAACAGTACTTCCTATACGATGTAAAACACGCAACGTAAGTGGAAAAAATAAAAGTCATCTTTCCAATAAGATTCACAAAACAGTAAAGTGGCAGCAATACGCGCGCTATCTTCCATTTTCTGGCAATTTAAAACTTTGACCTTCTGGTGAATTCAGATAATCAGCGTTCTACTTTAATGTCTTAGTTTTGAATAACAGGTGTCTTGTGCGATATAGGTTGTCTTCGTACGGACGTCGTATTCATAAGAAAATACAATCATGGTTCGGGTTCGTCTTTTGCTACAACACGACTCCTACGTTTCGCTGAGGATGGTTACCGATGAGAACCGAAAGATACGATACTTACAATAAAAACGAACCTGAACTGTGATTGTATTTTATTATTAACAGGTGTCTTGTAAGGTCTTTGGAAACATGTTTACTCTTTTTGACGTTGTAAGGTAAATTTTTTATTACCCGTAGCTTTTCGAGACTACTCTTGTCCGTTGTCAGCGCAGAGTGAAAAAATCCAGATTGCAAGGTCAGGTGACAAAGCCATGTGAGGTAGTCAACAAACGTCGACAACATGAAGCGGGGTTTAAAGCTTTGTGACTATAAATTTTATTTCCAACGTCGCGTGTATGCCCAACGTCGTTGTGACGTCGTCTTGTAGGAATCAGAATGAACAACATCGCAAATTATTGATCATACTTGTCCAAATTCCGCTGATCGGTGGTCCTAGGCCACGGTTGATGGTGTTGCTACGCTGTATGAAGAACGCCTCTTACGTAGGGCACCGAAGCATTGAGAGGCATGTTACGCAACCGTAGAAACCTAATCGCTTTGTCCGTAACCGCGGTAGGTTCACATATTTGGATCCTCCCTTTGTGCTTCTCAGTCGCATCTTCTAGTCCGGCTTTTGCTTTTCTGTAGCGGTTTATCGCTGACAGGTTTTCTTGAAGTCGAGGTAATGTGTTTCCTGTTTCGCCTATCTATGAGGTGGAACATTCACATTTTACTTCACATGATAGCTCCCGGCAGCTCGTTGAATGGTATCATAGCGTTGGCATTTGTGAGAGTAGATCGCAAATCCGGTGGACTTTTGAAAAATATTCAGAAATTTAAGATCCTGCTGAGCCACTGTGTGGCTTCTCCAGATCCTGCTTGAAAAGGTCCTTTGTCACTGACGGAGTATTTGTGTGAATGTCTTATCGATGACCACCTGATCTTCACTTAGCGAAAAGAAGATACTGGTTAACGTGTGGGTTCAAATTTATTTAGCTAGTGTTAGTACATTCGCAACCGCGTACCTATACAGTCTGTTCATTTCCAGCCATACAGGATGATTGTTTTTTGAGTAACTGGATCGTCACTCTTAACTTTGTCGTACCTACGCAATTCTTTGAAAAAACAAAAGTTAATCCTATCTGCAGTCAACCATCTGTGGTTCTATTTACAATTAATCACCGTTATTAGGATAAACTTCTACTAATACGTACTGCTGAAGCATGGCATGCAGTTCGTTCTTCCGTGTGCACTTGGAAGGCAGTGACGAATCGAAAATTCCTGAGTGCTCAATGTATTAAACAGGAGGAGGACTATGGAAACATTCATTCGTGCCATCTCGTTCCTACATTGTAACCAGTCTATTTGCCCGGCTTTCATAATGGCTTTCCTAGAAAAAGCAAGCAGTGGTCGGTGTTTCTAGGCCTCCCGTGTTTTCGCTTCGATGTCATCATATACAATAGAATTTTGCTGTTCTGATGATTAATCTGTTGAATTCTTTAGTCTGTAAATGGCACATGGCAAATTTTGTAGTCATGGATAGGACAGTGGTTTCTGTTTTTCGTTTGACTTCCAGTAACACTTAACTGTTCTGCTTATGCAGGAATTCCTCCCAAATTCCAAAGGTTCCTGAAGTTACTCAAAAGGACTTCCTTAGTTGCTCAGCAGTCGTATAGACAGCTTCAAGGAATGAAGTCTGCCGCCACAAAAACGTGTAATACCTTCATGCTGACTAACAGTGGTTGCAGCATGTGAGTTGGCCGTAGTCTATGTTCCTTGCTTCATGGTCAAATGTAGGCAGGCATTTTTGTGCATTTTTTACCTAAAACTACTACTGAGGGGAATATGAACTTTTTAAGCGGTTGGTATAGTTTCATTTTCTTGAAACGGTTTGATCCCTTGATAGTGCTGCTCGGCGTGCCTATGGTAATTTGAACACAACGCCCAAACCTAACGACGAATACTCTTATGGTCTGCTGGCGAAAAGCAGATTAAAGTGAAATAACTTTTTAGTGCTCTCGAAATTGCCCAGACAACGTCGGCTCAGGGTTGGAAAACTGTTTCGAAAGCACTGAAAGAGAATAGCAGAAGATTCTCAATAACTCATCGTTAATATTCCGGTGATTTATGCCCAATAAAGTGGTACTTTTAAAAGTTGCTGTTTCAGGCAACTATAATGACAAAAGATGAAAGGCATTTTTTAAAGCTTGGTTCTTTAAAAGAGAAGGCAAGAGGCACATGGTCAGCTGATATTCTCTGTTTACACGTTTTCGCTTACTGTGGGCAACTACATCAACTGCATGAAACGTAGAGCTTGCGCTGCTCCTTTCTTACCATAATCAGAAAAAAGGAGTATCCACTGTATTGGAGCAACTGCTGCAACGAAGGACTAAGTGAAAGTTTAGCAAAATATGACAATATTCATGTAAAAGTGTGACCTTAATTTGTAAACAAACAAACTAAACTTTTCATGACTGTTAGATTCTGAAAGGCTCGTTTCCAGGTGAAACACTGTTTCCAGAACGTGGCATCTTAGAGTTATGAGAATTATATTGATAAGCTACATGTTTAGTTACTAATGTTATTCTTGCGAGAGGGTAGTTGGACTTTAAAGAAAGGTGTAACGCAGCATTATATGTGGGTCAGTAAGTAATATTTCTGTTCTCATAAGATAGAGAAGAATGATGCGTGAAAATTTTTTGCAGAAGTAATAATAATATCTGTTTGTGAAAACCGCCTGTCATCTCCACTAGTTCACCTATAGCTTGTCGATTTTGAAATTTGAAATATTCTTTGGGATTACGATTTCTTCAATGCAGTCATGCAAGCAGTTGTGGGAGTTCTCTTTGCCATTAGCCGTGGACAGAATTGAATAATTTTTGATGAAATGCTATCGAAAAGTTCTGCCACAATTCAAGAATTGAACAAAATGCATATTCACCTATGCTTATCACAATTTTGTTAGTTTATCTGTGAAGGCATTATACGATGTGGCATGAAAAGCGGTCATTCTGAACAATGGTCTATTCAGCATTTTGGAGCAAATATTTAACAAGCATGTGACCATGCCAAATCGGAAGTGAGGCAGATCGATGAATACTTTACGAACGATACGCCAAGGCTTACTTTAGCTGTAGCTTCGCAGCTGAAGTTCACAGGTATCGTTCATACAGCTATGGCTTCCCTTATTCATGCTTCATGAAAGAGAGCTTAAGACAGATGGCTGAAAGTAGTTCGCAAGGGTAATTGTTGTTAGAAAAATATTACCCACTGGTGCTCCACATACTTAACCTAGGAAAAAGTCTTACGGTCAGCTAACCACATGATGATGATTGCTTGCTAGATTGTTACAACGGTTCTCACAATTGCTCGCCTCCTCAGAACTGTATCTCGTTTCCCGAACTGGTTTGAGTTGGGCGCCACGTGAGACTCATAGCAGTTCTACGACAAAAATTATTCACCCTCCAATGCTGCTGCCTCGGCAACATTTTTGGCATTTTTGTTTGGATCAAGTGGGGCGCATACTTTGGGAAGAAAATATTTAAAACGACTGATGCTACAAGTGAACTTAGTTGAGAAGCTCTGGTTGTCATAGGAGGATACTGCGGCCTGATGGATATCCTTGTTAGGCAGCAAATAATCTCTAGCATGTGCCTGTTACTGTTTAGCCTTTTCACTGCCGAAAGTCAAACTCAGTCTCCAGGTCTGTTTAATAACGGTATTAGAGGTAAACAATGAATTGAGAACGCTCCTGTTTTCATAAATTATTTGTAATTTGCGTTGCAGGTTTTCCAAATGTGGCTTGTGGCGCCGAAAAAGTCATTGTCAGGCTTGACACTATCAGACCATTTAAGGGACGCGTGTTTGTCAAAGGAGAATCTCACAAATCAGAGTGTATCCGGTCATACACGCAAAATCGACCAGTTCCCGTGGAGGACGGTCTGAGAGAACATTTTGGCTTATTCAAACGTCGCGCGGAGTCTCTTCCTAAACTTAAGCTCCTGCAACAAAGTACCGCAGATGCAATACCCGCTGACCTAAGCGATTTGAAAAACCTAGTAGGCTTTGACGACTTTCATGCATCATAAACTAACTATACTTCAATGTCACAACGTTATGGCGAGAATGGACTAGTCTCTGAAGAACCTGAAGTGGACTTCTCCGCTTTAACACCTGTTGGTGGTGCTGCTCCGTTTCTACCAACGGATGAGACGATCGAAATGAGTCTTAGCCTTGGAACATGCAATATGCGTCGCCAGCGCATGGTAAGATAACTCTAATTTCTGCGAACTTAAATGAACTGAATCAATTTTTAAAGGACCTTTTACCTTAAACATTTAGGCCCAATGAAAATGAGGATCTGAGTTATCATTTAGGCAGTGAAGCGCGAAATAACAGCCTTTAAGAAGTCTGCCACTTGTTTATGCAAACAACCAAAAAGGCAAAATTTAAAATCCCATTGGAACTTGAGCATATTAGACCAGCAGCTGAATCCTTATCACTAAAACTATCTTAAGGTTTTGGGAAGTCTTCTGAGAAGTTAAAGAACTTAATTTCGAAAACATGATCTGGCAGGTGTAAAACCTTCCGTAATTATTTTACTAAGTTATGAGTAATTCAAAACTTCAGAATAATGTCAACTGTTCTTTCCATCATAATCATTCTAGAAAAAATTATTATATTGGCAAATTGTGGTTCCTTACTGGTTGTTCAATACATAAGAAACAGTAACTAAGAATGCTGAAAGCTCATGCACGTTCTTGTTTTAATTTCCTGGCTCCGAAACAATTTGTACAGATATCTCAGACTTTCAGCTTACGAAGGCGACTGACTGAATAGGGCAAGGTGTTGGCACAGAAAAAATATCACCCTTTCCTCACAAAGTCACTATGGCTCCCAATATTATTCGCTGTTCTATCCAGTGAAGAAGAATTGTCCAAGGTACTGAACACGGTGCATTTGTAACGTTAGTCCTTGGAGTTTCATCAGTAATATACAGCCAAGAACTAGTAGAAATGTCTGATTCACTGCGTTTGCTAAACTCAAAACTTCTAGAGCAGTGAATAGATCAATACTCAAAAATGTCTGGGAGTCGTGATTACATTATACTAATGCGCTTGCCCTTACCACTACTCGTTAAATGAAATAATACAATGTTCACAAGCTCAGATGCATACTTCTTCGTTTCTGTTCTTTTTGAAAGTTGCGCGAAAACTTTCATTGTACAGAAGCAAAATGTAAGTGACGAAAACTGTGGCTTGGCCTCTACGTTAATGTCAGTGATGACTCTTGACTTACACAACTTCTATTTGAATTGGCAGAAAGAAATGAAGAGGAAATTGTCTATATCATATCATTGCATTATTAGCATGACGCCATAGCATTTTTGAGCTGGGCTCGAGCTTTGAGCTCGACAAAATCCAAACCTGTATTTTCGAAGGCGAACGGAGCCCTCAAGCGACTACTTGGAAGGGATGACATTTTTTGCCCAAACGGAAGAGTTCCTTCAGCTTTTCAAACTACGCAATTCTGAGCGTTTCTTTTAACGCAACTTCTGCCACGCAATATCCACATACGTTCTTCCAGAATTGACAGTGTCTGTTCTACCCCTGCATGTGACTGACATTCATGATATCTCATGACCAAAAGGTATACAGCCACATGGTTAGGCGGCAGTAAAACTTAGTGCTTTGGAGTCTCTGATATGCAGGTATACTGCAAACGTCCACTGATTCTCAATAAACCGTCACTATCCAAATAAGGGTCGAACGTTAGCAATTGCACGTGCTTTCAGCTTTGCAATTCAACAGATTTCATCCAAGAAGAATTCACGCTGAACCTCTTCGAACCACTTTTTCTTTGCTCGAAATAATTCTTCAACGGAAGGCGAACTATAGGTTTTCATTTCTTTTGCGCGACGGCAATTACTTTAGAAACGGGACAGCCACGCAGTCGTTCTTATGAGAAGTTCAAAGCTGCTATATCGCAGCTACAGTGAACTATCATCTCCTGTAGTTTCCTTTCACCCATAGGGGGACTACTTCCTTACACTGTTCTTGCTTGGCTATACGTACCTGAACGATTGTTGGTCTAGTAGTCTCTTCTCCTTTCCGCCAAAATGTCCCTGGAAACTTCAATTAATGTGGCCCAAACCACCAGCCTTCGTTAGATTTGAGATTTTCAATAGTCGTTCCTCAACTTAGGAAGTCCGCAGGATTATCTTTCCCTGCGCATTGACGCCAGCTTGTTGGCTCCACCAATGTGTGATTTCTGCCATTTAGCTTTTAAAGAGTACGGAACAACTTCATGACAATCAAAGCCTTTTTGCCAAAGCAGCTGAAGGAGTACCTTCGCCCGTATAATAAACGGCCATAAACACCCAAAGGGATCAAAGACTTTTGGAACTAAACTTAACGGCTGCCTTTTCGTGTCGTGACTCTTCGGCAGTAAGTCGCATGCTGCAGCGCATGTCAGCGCATCCTTGCCTTTATTCTAAGACAACCTAAGACAACCGTAATGCCCTGAAAGTGACTTCATGCTCTTCCTCTTTGTTATTTCTTACAAGTGCTGCTTGTATAACAGAAGCTGAACCATTTTAACATTTGGTTAGATAGCCCAAACGCTACAATCTTTGCATTTGGTTAACTAGCTGAGAAGCTTCCTCAGAATCGTTGCACGCGGTTACGAAGTCATCATCAGCGTATGTATTAGAGAGGACCACTCTTGCTGCCCTTTCATTTGGTGTGACCAAAAATCTTCGCGTGAAGCCGAATCGCCATTATTGCCAAGAATGGAGAACTTCATAGTTCAAAGCTTATCCTTTTGAAAGGAAAGGTTTGTGGGAAACTGTTTATGTTCATGTTCCGCCGCAAGTATCGTGTAACTCCACTGTTACCTTCATGCAATCTGACTTGCATGAACAGCTTTGAAATGCCTGCTACCAACCTAAAACTATATCGACGAAATCGCGACAGAAACTCAATTAAATCAGCTTGTAGTGCTGGACCTGGACCGACATCGTCGTTCACCGACTTACCGTTGTAACCGACAGAGCCATCGAACACAATACAGCACTGTGTTGTGGTTTGTCTGTCATGTGTCAGTGTACTGTTCCCAGCAGACAGCACCTTGAAAGTTCGCCAAAAGCGGTAGGCAAGTGCGGAAAACGGTTACCAACGTTTACTCTGTGTGCAACAATCAGGTGCAAGCGACAGAGAATAATAACAGTAAGCTCATAGCGAATCACACTCTATTAAGTCGCACACAGATATCCCTTTCGCCGAGAGCTATTTACATGGTCGCGCGTGGGGCCACGTCATATTGTCGTCTCCGAAGACAGCATGACGAGAAAGGTGCCACTTTTTCCTTATTGTCCTTTACAGTCATTTACCTCTTCAGTTCAACCATTCGACAGGTACACGGCCATGGCTTCTACGTACGTCGACCTCTGTCTCGATTTGATAAAATTCTTCAGTTTGAAACAGTGTCTCTTTTGCCTCCTCACAAGTGTTAGGCAGATCGACAAAATCAGCTTTGCGTGGTAACTTGGCGACATACCGTTCCTCATCAAATTTCACCGTTCTTGAAAAGTGAATCATTGCATCTGTTGGCTTGTACCTGTCCATTGTTTCTGTATATTGGATAACCAGTGCTTCGAGGGCCCAGAATTTTCTCAAAACTTCATTAGGCTCTTCCTTTATTTGTACACGTAAAGATCGTACGTCTGATACAGTGCTTCCGTCTTTTATTTTGCCACATATTATCTAACCAAATAGGGTACTTAAGAGCAACTGGTCCTCCTGGGTACCCGCGTCACACGTCCTGATCAATGAAGCCGTAATAAATGTTAAGGATGACCAAATGATCAACCTTGAAGTATTCTCTCGGGAATTGGTCTGCAAGCTTCAGTCTACGTGGAAGTTTCCATCTTCCTTGAATGAAGGGATTCGCTTCAAGCAAACGGAGCCTCTGCTCAAGCTGCTACTCCCTTCGCCTCGCTGCAGCTTCCTGCTTTTCTTGTATTCTTTTCAATAGGGATTGCGGACTTATATTTTTAGGAGGCTTCAGGGCAGTGCCAAAGGCGGCAATTTCTTCCGCTGCTACCCCTACCAAATCCGCTTTCGATGGCACAACGTTTGTAGCCTCTGCGTCACCTTTTTCCACAGGCAAAGGCGTTGACTGCTGATACCTTTAATTAACATCGTGAGCTGGATATTCAGGCCAGCTCGCGACGTTTTAGATCGATTCAACTGCTCTGTTCATGTACCAGTCTTCGGTCCGCCGAAGTAAGCCCCATGATCCGGCTCAGAGGACCAGAATGTGGCCGCTCGTTTCCTTTGGGAAGTGGACTGCATATATCGTTTACTTGCGCACACTCGCATGAATACAAGTTTTCACTGCAGCAGACATAGCGTCACTAGGACAGCTACCACTATGAGACATTGAGAGCGCTTCCCTTTTGCAGGAGAATGTGATTCTCAGGTTCCTTGTAACGTGCGCATGAGAGGCTACGGACGGTTACGATAGATGATGATGTGGTCGTTCGGTTGTTCTCGTCTTGTTGTTTGACGTTCGATTAAAGCCTTAACAATAATAATAAATTAATTAATCGATTAATAAACAAATAAATTAATAGTAATACTAATAATAAATGAAAATAAAATAATAATAATAATAACAATAATACCAGGGTCAGGAGTATCCTGAAAGCATCTTGAATTTTTATAAATTAAAAAATGGTTTCATTTGTAAATCAAAACATATGAGGATAACAAATACCTGTTGTTTGTAGCTCGTTCCCCGCGGCGTTGAATATACTTTCACTGTCGTGGTCAGCTTCCATCCATTTTTCATTACAAGAGTCGACAGAGCATATCGCGTGCGATGTTTCTACACAGAAACAGAAAAGTTGGTCGAGTCACAACTCGAAGTGAGGTCAGTTACTGAGGACTTACGAATGATATGCCAAATGCTCAGAGACCTGTTTAAGCACTCTAACGACGCATCAGGTCAACGAACAACGCCAAATGCCAAGCTGCCTGTACACTCTGAGGCGAGATTCTCCAGATGGTCCACTAGTCCGCTACGCATCTGTGGGAGACAAGATATTCCATGTATGGCAGTGCAACGGTAGCGACCGCCCCTTTCGAATTTTCTGTCGAGTTGTAATTATGAAAGTACGCATTTTCCCAGGAAACCCCACTGTTTATGATATTCTGATTAAAAATTGTAATGTTGACGATGGCCAGGGTACGAAAGTCCAAATTATTGACGATAAGGGGTAAGTAAACAAATTCGTACCTATACTTCTAGATAACTGAAGCCTTATTACTGCAGGTGCACTACTGATTTGCGTCTTGTGTCGAATGTGCAGTACAGAGCGAAAGCTCTATCTGCGTACACTCAATCCTCAGTCTTCAAGTTTGCAGACAAGGCAGAAGTGAATTTTCAGTGCTCTATAGAAATTTGCCTAAGAGAAGAAGATGGTTGCGAACGGATAACAGTAAGATGTTAAACTTTCTCCACTACTGTTTGTAATTTTTCTTGCAGCCCCCTCATTGTTCTGGGGAAAATGAGAATATTATGGCGGAGATACCGAGTTTCTCAGGTGATCTTCTCGGCCCGAACCGAACAATGCAGCAGGAAACCGGTTTGCCTTATAATTCAGCATCGGTGCCACGATTTCATTTCCGCCATTCTTCGGCGCTTCCCTTTCCAATGAAATCACCAATGGGGAGATCGACAATATTTCCATCACGTGAAGTGATCACAAGAAAATCGAATCGGCTGGCCACACCAAGCATTTCTTCTAAGCTGCCCAATGGAGAAGGCATGTAAGTGCGTTGCATTGCAAATGCAGTTGGACCTTTCCAAACGTTGACATTACGCATATGAGATTTTCGCAACGAATAACAAAGTTGGTTTACAGTGCGGTTTTCGTTTTAGAAGATTTTCTCTTCCTCTTCGGCAGCACGATGAGCCTATGGGACGTGATCTGTTCAAGGAAAGCACTGGCCTTGATATGTCGGCTCTGAATTCAACTGGACAAAAAATAACTGTTTCAGCACAGGAAAATATAACTGAACATTCGAAAATAACAGTAAGTCAAAGAATATCTTTGCCTCTGGCGAAGTGGAAGTTTCGGTAGGCAGTAAAAGGCTACACTATTTTTGCCAAATAAGTTATTATTAATCTTGGCTTCAGTAAGGGAAATCAAGTGTTCCCCTGGAAATGGCCAAGGGACAACTGTACTCTCTTCTTTCCTCTTAAGTTAGAGTAGGCAAGGAGAGAAGACCATGTACTGCAATGCAAAAATGGTATGCAGCAGCTGTCCTAGTAGTCCAGCTGCCGCAGTTTCCTTTTTGTTCCATGACAGGCATGACTTTCGAAACTATATTGTTGATACGATGCATTTGGCAGTCAGTTATTTGTAGAAGCTATTCATCCTGTGAAAGCTCTTAATAAGTAGCAAAGCACTCATGATCAGAATCATAATAGACCAGCTAGCTCAACGTTTAACAGACATTACTAATATCGTCTGAGCTGTTTTACTTAATTGGGGACGCTGTAAAAGCTATTTAAGTTTACATAGTTAATAATTCTGTTACCACTATGAAGTATGAAAGTTTATCTTTTACAAAATCCCCTGTTAAGCATTAATACTAATGCCATGGCAAAGTAATTTATAAAAACTGGTACACAAGTCACAGTCTCCTCAGCGAAGTGAGAATTAGTAACAAGATCTTTTCTCATGTTAGTACGTTTGCTGCAATGACCATGCTCCCTGGTTAAGGGGAAAAAAGGAATCAGTATTAAAAGCAGGCTACCGTTGCTTCAATCGCCTGTGGTTTCATTAGCAAGTCAACTCGTTTCAATAATAATGAGAGCATTTTAACTACAGAAACGGGAGACCAATTCGTCTTTCTATCATTCTTCCCAAGGAAGACCAATGTCATATGAAACAGATATAACCGCTGAACCATTGGTTATACTGCCATTGAATGATGAAAACCAAGATCGCCAGGGTAAGCAAAGTTCCAGCTGAACATGCTTACACCAACTGCCTGGTTTTCTTGTAGAAAATAGTGTAGAAGTGGAACAGATGCTGAAGAGCGGTTGCAAAGAACAAGATGTCAAGTATTCCTTTTCAGTCGACTATGCTTTGATCATTGCATTTTGTGGAACATTACTGGCAGTGAGCGTCGCGCTAGCATTCCTTTTTCACAGGATTCGCAGATCTCAGAAGATCAGTCTGACCAGTTAATGCTTGAACTTTTACAAATTCGTCTTATATGAGCACGCAGATGAAGAATTGCTGTTAACGCCCTGTTCGGCGGTCTCAATAAAGCTTAACCTGGGACGTTTATTTTTCAGCTCCTCTTTTGCTTAACACTTAGCGAATACATTAGAAGCTCAACTACCTGAACTAAACTGGATCAGGGCCTCTGGATAGTCGAATGCGCGGTTTTTAGTTTTTTGAATTTGTTATTAATTTGTTTATCATGAGCTTTACTTGTTAAGCACGTTTTCAAATACACAGCAAGCTGTCATACGGTGGACCAGTGTTTCTTACTCACTTTCCTGCTACCACCTCCTTTTGGAGCAGCAATCTCGCACGGCCGAGTTTGTTTACCAACGCAAGTTCAAAAGCCACGAAACATTCTAGCCAAGAAGAAACGGACATTAAAGCTGACGTGTTTACTTGCCGTACTCAGGTTCTCAGTAGGGCAGATCAAGCTGCCTAATTTTGCTGTAACATTTCGAAAGGATGCGATGAAAACAGTTTTTCCACTTTTGGCCCGGCATTAGTTACTCAGAGCCCTAGATCGCCACGATTTATTCTTCGCAGCCCGTTTCTATTCTCCAGCAGCAGGTTCGTAACGGCACTAAGTCCATTTTCTGTTGAGTATGAAGAGGGAAATGAAATGAGGAACTTTCTCACTATAGCTCATTGTGCAAAACTGAACTTAAACAGAGATGATGACAACCAGCGCTATTTATTCTTTCAGTCCAGACAGGAATTCAGGCTTGCAAAGGAAACTGACCAGTAAGCACTAATTTATGCTGCAACTTAGACAATATCATAAGCGGCATCCACAGATCCGTAGAATCATCTGATTTTTTCTAGGGAAGCCATGACTCGCGCGATGCGTGCTTAATGCTAGGCTACAGCAAACAAAGTGCCTTATTATAATAAGTTATAAGTCTTTCGCTGTATCTGTGCGGTTACTAGGGCCAACGGAACTTGATTTTACTTTCGGCTACAGTACTCACTAGGCGTCTAATGGAAAAGACCCGAAATCTGATTGGCTCAGTTAAGTTGGGCCTGCGTCAAGTTGCGCTTATGTCAACTTGGAATGCTTCAACTTGGTTGCGTCAAGATGGGGTGTACCCTTTTGAAGGTACCATATGCACTCTTGTTCAAATCAAAGTCCCATTTTGAAATGGCCGTTTTGCATCATTTGCTTAGAGAAACCTGTTTATTCATATTTTGTAGAAAGTCAGTCAACGATTCACAAAGTGCCTTATTGAATTGTTTGCTTCAAGTCGATTATGACCAGCGTGCCAGAAGAGGCTGAAGAAAGTTCTCCAACTGAAGATGAAGCCACTTGTGACGGAATGGATAGCGACCTGATCTTTGACATTCTGCTTTCTGAACGCATGAACGTCCAGTCACTGCAGAAAAACTTCGAGTTCCTTACCTTTTCAACTTATTTTGAACCAGATAGCTTGCTTGTGCTGGAAATTCCAGAAAACTTTCTTAGTAAACTGCGGCGCGGTGAAAGGTGCTCTACTGACATTTTAGACAATGTTTTTGTTTGTTACTCAAAAACCTTTAGGCTGTATATTCGTGGCAGTCCATCGGAAAATGCGCACCTGTGCAGTAATGAGTCCAGTTTCTCTGTTGTTGGTGCACAGCTTTCGAGCACATTGCTTGTCGTGGAAAAGCCTCAAATTCAAAAAGATTTCAGCACACTCAATTTGCCGGCAGAGCAGGAAATGAGTACAGTAATTTGGCAAATTTATTTGTAACTTTTGGCAACTCGTTTATTTGTTATTAAGATAATTGCTAATCCGAGCTCCTTCCTTCAGCTAACCCTTCCTGGCGTAAATTGTGTCAGGAGAGTGCGTCAGTTTCTAGAAAACTATACGTTCCGCGGAAAAGATCGTGAAAGCCAACTTCCTTTGGGCGCTGCACAGGTAAGCTGGCTGTGCATAATTTCGGTCTCAATTGACGTATTGTTGTCCACATGCAACGACTTTCTTACTTTAAAAACAAGTCATGTTCGTTGGCTGCGCTGACTTATAGATGACCATGGATACATTGTACGGTGAAATTCCATGTAGCAATTATGAAATAAACGTCGCTCTTGAACGTCTATTTTCGTGCGAAATAAACGGTAAGTTCATATTTTTGCTTTGTTGAACTTCCTATTCCCTTTCACGTAGCTTTGAATTGCCTCTTTCACCAATTAACAAACGAATTAATAATAACTATTAGCGTGGAGCTTGAATGCTTGTCTCTCGTAACTTAAAACTAGCACGATCACAGAAAACAGGATGCCTTGTAACGGGGGCTTCGGGATTTTCATAATTGATCATCACTTCACGGCTTTTGCCCGCAAAACGGCCAAAAGCCATGTACTGAAGATCAATTATGAAAAAGCACGATCACAAGTGTAATATTGGTTGATGAACATTATTCGTAGTACGTGCATCGTTTTGAAGGATTTGCTAAATTCAGGTAGTATACGCTTGCTCGACTTCGGCTATCTTGAGAAACTTACAACGAATATAGTTCGATATATCGAGGAGATCTCTTGTTCTTGGAGAACGATTTGTCAGCAAACTGTCATGACAGAGCTATCTACCTTGGAACCGTTACCAGTTCTTCAACGTTGGTTTCAACTGTTTACGACGCCCAGTGAAATAGAGCCGAACTTGCGAAGTTTTGACGAAAGGAAATTTTGTCGGCTATATGCTGAAATGCTTCTTCGCCGTGCTGGAAAAGTAAATTCATTTGCATAAAAATTTTCATTAACCCTCGCTTTCAGTTCAATTTGGAAGATTTTGAGAAGATTTGGCAAGAAAGCGTGCCGGATGGAATGTGTACAAGTCTCGAACACCTAGTTGGCTTAGCCATTGTACATGATGACGAGAGTCCTGCTTTTATTGAATACTTTCCCCACTTTGACTTGCCTGATGAAGCAGCTGAGCGGCTGAAAGCTCTCTTCTCACGTAAAGAACAGTGGAGTTTCGCAGAATTGAAGCCCTATTTAAGGTTGCATCCGTGGTGGTATTCACAGACTTGTTTAAAATATAGATTATAGAGACTTGGTCGCAGAGAATTCGCAACTGTACGAGCTGCTGGAAAAGCAGTGTCGGTCATTCGTTGAAAACGGTTCGACCTTTTATACGAGGAAATTTTAAATTCACGCTTTATCTCTGTACCACGTAAGCTGTTGTCAAAGAAGGTGCGTACAACTGAGAAAAATTGTTCCTGTTTGCCAATGTTGACTCTTGCAACCAGATCTAACTATTCTCTCCATTTCCGATGTTAACTTATACGCTAGAGCAATATTATTTCATAATTGTGCAAAGCTGTCCATTACATCAACATGGAGAATTGATTTTTACTGCGCCTCTACGTATTCAAAATAAAGATACTGCGAATGGCCATAAATATTCTCGTAACGGGTGCGCATGTGAGCAGTACCGTAGACATTAAGCCCATATGTAAAACTTAAAACTGTATAAATATTTACGTTCGTTAATTAAAAGAAGCCCTGGTTTGTTCTTTTGTCATGGCTTTCAGTTGCTTGTAGCCGGGTTAGGGTCAAAATCCCGATAGTCGAAATCCCGAATGGTCAAAATCCCGCATGGGTCAAAATCCCGATAGGCCGAAATCCCGAATAGGCCGAAAATGCAAAGCGTGGCCTTGTTTAGGTTGTGCATTGGCATCTTCTAGTTTTGGATTAGTCGAAATGACTCCTTCAGCATTTGCGGCTCACCTATGAACACAGCTGTTTTTTTTTCAGCAGTGCAATCTTTTTACTAACCATAAGAAGGCAAAGAGATCAACACGGTTAACAAAACTAGAGGAAAACTAGATGTCAGTGCACAACTGAAGCAAGGCCACACTTTACAGTGCACTTTCGACCTATTCGGGATTTCGACCCTTCGGGATTTTGACCCATGCGGGATTTCGACCTTTCGGGATTTTGACCGCCACCGGACTGCTACGATCCCAGCGAATATTATGCTTACATTACAACCCGGCCACTTGTCTATTCGTGTAACGTTTGCTACCTTCTTTTCCTGGAAAAGACGCCTTAGCATTTTATTTAATCCGTGTGGTAGTGGACATGGGTTTTAGTCATATGGTTTTTGTTCTGCAATTCAACCTTTCTTGCTTGCTGAGTAGCATGCCGTCAACATCTCTCTTACATTACGTCCGTGATTCTCTAATGAACCCTGGAGAAGCAATGTTCTGAAAGGACAGATTTCGGTACTGCTACGAAGCGTGCAAATCGGGACAATTCAGAACTAGAACGTCGTCTGTACATATGTTCCTGATGGCAAGAATTAATCCCCTCGAACATGAATAGAGCTCGGTAACCCATTTGAATATGCAAATCGCACAGTCCACGGCTGAGCCAGGCACGTCTCAAAGCAGGAATAACCGCTTCTGGTTGGTGTCTGAAGTTAAAGGAACCGGCCTGACGAAGCGTTTGTATGTGCAATTACTTAAGGGCGTGGGGACTCTGCGTACCCTGTTGTTGAAGACAGGGCTTTGAAATCTCACCTGTTTCGCCATGATGATAATTTAGCATGGAGAAAGAAGTGGCTTACCGTTTGGTAAGTAAATGCAAAAGTCAATACATGAGCGCACGCTTATCACAAGAACAGGTACCGCGTACGCTGGCTTTGATTCAGGATTTGAGGTTATGCTGACCACATGATCGTTAGAAACCATTTCTGCTTGAATTACCAGTTTAATTAATCATAATCGACTCTATACGTGACCAACTTAGAACCCGTTTTGTGATCGCAGAAAAGACAAGTGTTCATCCACGAAGCAGGCACAATGTATTGGGTGGACTAATTGAGCCTTACCACCTAAACCTAAACACAGCACTGAGTGGAAGTAAATTCTTATTTCCGTTTCACGGCAAATCTAAGAATTTCGTGTCACAATTAGTGCGTCCATTTTGAGTTTCTGCTCAGGCGATGTGTAGTTACCGTAGGGTACCATCTCGCTTGGTGTTTCAGTTTCATCACAGATCCAAGCATTGTGTAGCACTGTTATGCTGCGTAGACGTAATTACTCTCCACTTCCGGTTTAGGTTTAGGTGGCGTACTGTTACTCTGACTAACAAAATGAAGTTGCATGCTGTTGGCTGTCCATAAGCAAGTGAAACGATTCCGTGCGGCATGTCTCTGCTGTTGCTCACAATAACTGGACGCCATCTATGCCAAACTTCTAAGACTGCGGCGGCGGGTAGACAGCTAATCTAATAGGCCAAGCGGAAACCACGACGTCGTGCGTCACCGTATGCGGCATCGTTTGTGGGAGGCACTCGGGAAAGTTCCGACCCTTTTCTCTCTGCAAAGTCTTTTTATTGTAATTGGTGGGTCTTTCAGGACCTTACTTGACCTGATCTCAGCGTGTAAGATAACCCATTAACTTTGACGCTGAAGATGAGACAAGGCCAACTCCCTTCGAATTCAGTGAGTATTTGTACCAAAAAACAGTTTTTTTACTGTAATAAGCTATAAAGAAGAGCTGCATTTATATTTTGAACTTTAGATTAAAGATGATCTGATCACGTAGTGCTCTATTATTTCCCCATTGATTCTTCTTGTGTTGGAGTAGGGATGATAAAAATAAAATTAGGATAACGGCACCGTTACGTGGCGTTTTTGCCTGCCGTGGTTTATAAGCTGTCAGTGGTTCTAGCAATCATGGTCAGACCATATCTAAACAGGCAGAAAACTGGTCAACTGCCATCGTTCTACGACAGCGGAATCAGTCACAGACGTCGTTCTGAAAACTCAGTCACAGTCTTGTTCTTCATAATTGCCAATAGAGCTCCTTTTTTGGATAGCGTTTTCCTGGCAACAGTCATCAGGAAAAACACCATGTTACCAATCTTCAAGGATAGTATTTTCTCTGAAGGATTGTTTCTTCGTGACTGATCAGCAGATCTTCACGATGAATGGGATTCTGTTTTCCACTTTATTTTCGGAAACGCGATTAAATTTCATAGGCGGAAATTTTAGAGCATCCTATCGACCTAATTCGCCCACAGGGGAAACAGTTACAGCAACTTTGTGGCGGTATATTTATACATGCACCAGCGCAGCCGGATTGTGAAATAAGATTTGTGAAACTAAGATCAGTATACTATCATTTGAAATAACGAAAGGCCTTGACTTTAGTTTAATCGAAAACCATAGTTCTATCCAGAAGCAATGTGGCGTTTTTTACTGAGAGCGAATGGAGCGACGTGGCGCTACAGTGATTTGCTTGAGCATGTGAAGTCAATTCTGAGCATAGGTTTCTTGAAGCCACGGAGACGTATGCAATTCCGTATTTTATGTATAGCCGGCAACAAATGTGAACGAAATCAGGTCATAATTTGACTGCTGACGTTTCATCTGTGTTGCAGCGCAACTACGATGCCTGTAGATGAATCTATTTCTGTTTGGACAAGGCTAATATGCTATTGTTTAAGTGCATTTAGGCTTCATCTCAAAGTCGAGTTTGCTTGCCTAATCCTTGACGTAGTATGCGTCGTGTTCATGCAGGCGCTCTAAGTAAGCTCCACCCACCATGTGACGTTGTCGTTTTTTATACAATAGACCTTAAAATCATTGGTCGGCGGAAAACTATGATAATAAATCATGTTTACAACTTAACTGTTTTATCCGCTTTTGAACTTAAAAGAGAAAATTTCCCAGGTATAACCAAAACATTTATTAAGCGTACGCTTGAGAAACTCAAGAAGGGATTCACTGCATCAGGTGAAAATGCATTTTCACGCGGTAGTCTTGGTTGTTTCCCTTTTCCTCGCGAAAAGCGAGTCGGTGAGTATTAATGAAAGTTAGAGCATTGATTTTTAGTTTTTGCAATAGTACCGATTGATGATGCTGATTCTCTGGCTTGCAAATTCGCCCTTTTCAGCTTGTGTTCTACTTCTTATGTGGATGACTAATGGAGATTAAATAACAAAAACCAGACTGAAACGAAAGAACTTGTTCATGTCTGTCCATGGTTTCATTTCAGCTGAAAATAGGTCTACTAACAAGGAGTTCGCAATCCAAAAGATTACATTTATTTCAAAAGTTCGTTGTGCGGGTTCGCTTTACAACTGTTCCTTCGTGCGTCTTAGCTGCTTAATCACGGTAATAGGCGCAACTAGTTATGCCGGAATTTCGTTTCTAACTGTTGTACACCAACTCAGGCATTGAAATGCCGGGTCTTTTTACGTTGGTGCCCGGAATTTGGCATCACACGAAGGGGTTACGTAATCGGGGTCAACCCGCGTAACAGCGTTACGGGTAATCCTATTAGCATCGGTGCCTTATTCAGCAGACCAGAAGACGCCTAGTACAGCGTTCAGCGAGTCTATTCTGACCTCGGACTCCTGGGCTCAAATCAACTCGGAGAACTATGCTGGACTCATACTTCTCCGAGTTCATGTGGCGTCGCCGGCTGCAACCCGGTGTAGATGT
>KN538389.1:1308919-1325335 GCA_000797535.1 Trichuris suis | reverse complement strand
ACTGCGCACGGTCGGCTCAGTGTAGACGCTAAAACAAAGCCGCCAGGTAATCGGTCTGCGCGCTCGAATAGAGCCGCCACAGCTCAATGGCCTCTTACGCCGTGCCTAATCAGGTCATCAGTAACCCGATTATCAATCATCACAATGCTGTGACACAACCGGGCGAGCGTTGCCGCGGGTGGCCAAATTCCGGGCACCAACGTAAAAAGACCCAAATGCCTTATCGCTTGAAGTGCACACAGCTTCCAACTACAGCAGAACCTCCGTGTCCGCGGATAATAGCGAACGCTTATGAACGCGTGCATTGTTTGATTTTAAATGTACACATACTATTAATATATTGCATTGAAAATGAAGCTCTTTCTTTCAGGTGTGTGAAATTTCTTAATGATTTAGGGAAGTGCGACCCGTGAAACTTTATTTGTATTCCCGAAGCATTCGGGAAACATCTATTGCCGTCTTCAGCTCGTAGGTAATGGCAGCGGGCACCAGACTCGTGCAAAAACAAGTCTGTTTTTCTTGATGCTAACCTTTCCCAGATAGCGTACCATCTAACCGGTGTTCCTGAAGGGCGCATGTCAGCGAACCTCTGCTTTTCCTAGGTAGCGCATCATCGAGCCAGTGTTCTTCCGGGGTGGCTGGTCAGCGAACCAGTGCTGCTCCTGGGAGGTCGTTCAGTGAACGAGGACATCTAGTCAGGAACTCAGATTCACAGGCTGCCATAACATCCCGTGTTGGTCCGGGCTTCGTTGCCTTGTAACCGCTAGGGAATCAGTCTAGATGCAGACACTGACATACCATCTCAGAGCTTTCTTTGAATGAGGCCCCTAACGTTGCGCAGCTATTTAGCGAACATTGAGTGTGCAGCGGTAGCTCTGTGAATCATCGCTAAAGAAGCATAAGGTGCCACTAACTCGTCGCCGTCTACCAACGAGGAATCGCACTATGCTAGTAACGTTCCTTATCCAAACAAAGAATGTAGGCGGTGTCATAAAAAGGCCTGTAGACCCATGATAACTTTATCAATAATATTATTTTTAATGATTATTTCGATTTGCGAACGCAGAAATGCGACGAACCGATTCTACTTCTTACGCAAGCTGCGAACTGCGTAATATTAAATTGCGTGGGCAGAGGAGAGAGAAACCGCAGATACAGGGGTCTAACCGTATTTTATCTTCTGCATTTATTAATCACTTTGGACCGTTATAAACTTTACTGTGCGCACTTTCGCTTTATGTTTTTGATTAGCTTCTTTTTATGCGCCTTGTGCTTCTTACAAGGCTTCAGCCATTTTATCATCGCTTATTATTTCTCGTCGCGGATGCCCATGCTCGCGAGTTAACCGTATGCCCATATATCCGTCTGTAATTGGAAAGAGCTCTCAAAGAGCTGAATAATTACAGTTCTTCTTCATTTCCATTAACACCGATGGAAATTTCAGACTGCTCACTTTACTCCGTCAATGGAAATATCTTTTCACGAGCTTTTCAATATTGGCTGTCGTACAGCGTTCCAGTTCTACGCTGTCACAGGAGAGCAATATTTCAATGTTGTTTTTCATAAAAGCTCATAACGTTTCACATTCCCTGACAAGAAAAGGTGATGAAGAGGTTATACTGGGTGCAAGCACATCAAAGCTCCAATTTCCCTTAATCCATCATGTGTGTTACGCAAGCATTAATAACATTGCGTGGCGGAGTTCAGTGGTCACAAGCTCGATGATTCTGTTCAAAAAGTTTTCTAATGTATATGAAGGAACGAGTAGCACTTCGTAGTCTTAATTATTTTTTACTTCAGATCTTTTGCTTAAAGTTGGTTTCCAATGGAGATGAACAAGAGGCAATTTTAGAGGCAGAAAGGGCTTCCACTGCTGGGAAATTTAAAAAGATGTAGTCTTAGAGAATCAACAATACCTGGGGCATGTTAATGATCAGCCATTCAATGATTAACGGTTTAACAAATGTAAGTTCCTCTCAGAAAAGAGAGAAATAAAAAGGAACAATGGTTAGGGTGACAGAGGAATAAGCGAAGTCAGCAGCAGTAGAGCGAGCAACTAGCTTAGCTATTTAAGTTCATTGATAACAAGTAGGAGCACCTGTAACAGAATAAACACGGCGGAAAATTAATAAGGTGCTTTCAGGAAAGTGGGCGGAGTATCATTCTGTACATATTAGCAAAACAACAGACATGGTATTTCTTATCTAAAGGAATTAAAGCTTTCCGTTGTATATATGATCGAGACAACTGAAAGTTGAATAATCGACTTTCTGCTGCATTGATAATTTGTCGTAGGCGATTATAGTTGCACGATCAAGTCCCTGTCCTGCCACACACCTAAACGCCCGTCGCGTTCGCTTTCAGTGGACTGACATGTTGGTTTTGTTTTGTAATAGATAATCAGCTACTAAATGGCTACCTTGTTCTAAACTGCCATGGGGTTCCCAGTGATTTTTCCCAACTCTGTTTTTGCACTAATGATCAGAACAAGCAATCTTGCAGTAATATTAAAATGTGAACAGTTCTTGGAAAGTCACGCCACTGGAAGCCTTGCGCGGTTTCATTTATTGAATGGAGCAAAATGCAAACTCGATTTTACAGGAAGATTTTATAAGAAGGGTAACAAGTGTGTTCTCTGACGTTCTTGTTTTGTCTTTAAAACAAAATTTGCCTATAAGCTTTCCATTGCGCTCACTCGACAACGATTTCTTATTAGCAAATATAGGTTCTCTTCGTACGGACGTCGTATTCATAATAAATTACAATCACGGTTTTGGTCCATTTTTATTGCAAAATTATCGTAGCTTTCGGTTCTCATCGAAAACCGTCTTCAGCGAAAGTAGGTATAATGTCGGTCAAGACGTTTCCTGACGAGAACCGAAAGCTACGATAATTTTACAATAAAAACGGACCAAAACCGTGATTGTAATTTATTATGATTTCTTATTAGATTATTGGACACTTCAAAAAGAAACTTCAGTGATTATTTTTTGAGGAACCCGGTTATACCATCTTGAAACAGCGTCTCTACGACCAGAATTTTACCAGAATTGCAATGGAACAATTGTACAAATATGACATGCAGCAAAAGAAGGTATACTGGAGTCGCATTGATGGAGACCTACAGCTAGAAAAAATTGATCCCTTGCTGACGGTTATCAGATTTACTGCTAAGGAAACGGACTGTATCGTCACGGCAAGTGTAAGTATTTTGTTTAAGATGCTTTTCTTCAGACTGAAAAAATGCACTGATTGAAAAGCTAGCTATCGGCAGGTGCCCTTATTATTATAAGCATAGATCAACGTTATACAAATTAATCACTTACATGCAGCTTTACTGAATAAAAAGACACAAACTTTATTTTTTGCACTACCATGCATTTCTTTCCTGGAGCAAAATGAAGCTATTGGGTTTGAGCACAGGTTCTGTCGGTATTGGCTTAACATGGTCTAGCGAAGTTAAGAAAGATCTACACATCTGATTTTGCTGTTGGTATGAAAGCTGCAGATAAGACTCGTCGAACGGGTCTCCTATGTTTATTTTCCTAATGGCTACGAAGAACTTTACGTTTACGCAAGGTTGCATTATGTTTTCTTTCCGTTCCCGCGTCGGAGCAACCGACGCCCTCATATGCTCCGCAGATAGTGAGGATGTCATCAGTCTGCGCACAGTAGAACAATGGTTCGTGAAATTCTTAAAGGGAGACTCTGGGACTTCAGATATGGAACAGCCTGGACGTCCGTATGGGAAAAGCCAAGTTTTCTTCCGGCACGGCAACGCGAGACCCCGTATCGCCAAACTTAACTGGCTAGTTTCTGAACCTATGTGACTAGGAGGTAACCTCCTGAATCACTCCTCCATCGGATTAACGCCTCTTTTGTTCTCTCAAAATCATCTAGCGGGGAAAAGGTTTAAAAGCAACGATGACATGGAAAGCGTGCTATCAGTGCTTTTTCAGTCCATGCCTGCCTCCTTCCATAAGGTTTGTATCATGAACCTGCCCAATAGACGGCTTAAGGTTATAGACAATAATGCCGAATACATGATCGACTAATATTTGATCGTTGTAAACTTGTCTGAATTTAAAATATACTTGCAAATACCGACAGGACTCAGGTTCCAACCTAATATTTGTTGATATGGTATGTTTTTGTGCATGAGTGTTCTTTAACGCGCTGCAGCTCTACTTTACAAATAACATTAGATCCGTAACTTACATGAAAAATGAGCGACACCAGTTTTGAATGCTCCATTAATGGACGCCCACGGACTCATGATTGAACTGTGATTAACCCTAAGCAGTCAAGGTATCCACAGTAGTTGAACATGTGTCGCATTGCTCAGGGGCACTTAGTCCACATGCAGTACGACGAGAAAATCATTTCATTTTCGACTAAATAAGAATAGAGGCTTTGCACAGCCATTTTCCTTCCTGTACAGGGCAAACAAGTCATTCGCACTCTTTATAACCTCAGTTGTGGCTGAGATAGTATGGGCGCCGGTAGTATTTAGTCACCCCTGGCTTTGCAGTATCTCAGGTCGATAAATTATGAAGTTGGTTACTAAATGGACTGATAGGTGAAGTTAAAGTGAAATACCATTAGCAATACATCTATGATGTGGGGGCATGGAACATTGTTAAAGGCTCTATTATTGCATGACGCACATTTTTGGAAAAATCTGTTGGACTTTCCGGAACAACTTCCAAAGCAGGAAGTGGCCGGCTTCTATAAACCGCTGTGTTCAGGCCATTAATATTTGCAGAACTTGTCCAAAGTGCAGCTGATTTGAAAATAAGGTGTCCTGTAACAGGCGTCTAGGTTTTTATTATAGAAATTTACGATGTGCCCGTTTCTACGCTGATGTGGGATTAGGTACAACTTGAAAGCTCTGATTTCACTAAGCAAACTATTTTCTGCGTGACCAAAAGTTTACCGTATTAGACGGTCGAGTTGTATTAATTCTATTAATATAAACCCGTGGGGTAAAGAATGAACCTAACCTTAATGAAAAATCCTTTCCCTTCAAAATATTTGTAATAGAATGGGGAATGATTTTGCCAGATTAACGTATCTGTGCTTGCTTCCTTCAGATACTTCCTAATCTGAACTGTTTCAGGAATCTATCGCTTCTATTTATACCGACAATTGCCACATTAGTGGTTGGGCAACTTTCAACTGTGCAGTGATAACCCATGCTGAGGAACCAAGGCATGTGACAATTGTGTGTCAGGATGATACTTTACCGGCTTTTATATAAACTCAATGTTGGTTGAATTGGTTCCTTGACGAGACAATTTATTTGGTTCGTTCGAAACGACTAGTCTGTTCTACCTTATAAAACCGCACTGCGTTTATTGCATGCAGCAGTAAACATTTCTGCAGGCTGACTGTACTTTTACGAAAGATGCATCACCTGTTCAAGTTGTTGTACGGCTCGTGAAACTGTGCTTACATATAGCTATAGTCAATGAACAGCAATGGAAATAGATATAACAAACTGCTTGATAATAAATGGAGCATTATGATGAATTGATCAACAGTGGTAAAACAAAACAATTTATTAAAAACGGTCGTTACTGTTTTAGGTTTCACCTTTCTTTGTGTATGAATTTTAACTTCATTAAAGCTTCTTAATTTTCTTGACTACTTGGACCGTTACAAAATAAATTTTAGTCTCTGTTTCCCTCGGCACCGTAATTGTTCCATCTTCAGCGAAGGCAGAAAAAATTAATCTCTGCACAGTATGGAAGTAAAGTATGAATACCTGAGGCAGTGAATGAATATTAAGAACAAGAAGTGGAGTTGTAGACAATTCGTCGGGTAGTAGGCGCAAGCGTACCACAAACGCAACAAAAGACAGAAAGCGTTTATTTCTCCACGAAGCGCTCACCAATCTCGCCTATCCCCCTCGCTCGCGTATATATACATTTTTTCGTCGTTGGAAAAAGGGGGGTGCGGCCGCTACTTATTTGACAATGATGTATAGCCGGGCTGGAAGCCATATGCGGCTGTCAGTCAAATGCGCCGGAGGTGACCTGTTGAAAGCCGGAAGCGGCATCTAACAAAGGCTCAGCAGGTGTCTCAGCGGAGGTCCCATGCAGAGCTATTCGGCGAAGAACTCCGCGGGGGTCCAGGGAGTTGGGTGCAGCTGCTGCTCACCCAAGTGGAATAGGGTGGGACCAGCCGCTCTGCCACAGGAGTCTAAAGCTGCTTGTTGTTATAAACTTTCTTTTCCAACTTCATGTGTGGATCCAACGTAATCATGGCGTCTTCTACTTCTCATGAATCATAAAGAAAGCATACCAAATTATGGATTACACTAGATCCACTTTCGCTTAGCTCAACTCTTGGTTCACGGTTAATCGCGGTTTTGTCCAGTATGAAACTTGTCCTTTAGATTTTTCTTAGAGCAAAATGAGACTCATGGCAGAGTAACTTAACCCGTAGAGCAGTGGAACATTGAGAAACATTTTCGTAAGCGCAGATGCCCTAATCCAGTGATTTGCATGGGCCACGACATTGTTGTGAGTACTCCTCTTTTATAATGCTTGGCGAATACGTCAGTGTGGTAAACAAATCGGCTCCCTCCCCGCTAATCCGGGCATTCACGGAATGCCATGTGCACCTGCAGATGCAGGTAGATGGCGGTAATCCCTGTCCATCGAACACCTGTCCGTGGCAAACAGGTATGCGCGCTCCCGGCTAATCCAGCCATTGAAGGAATGCCGCGCGCAGTGAGAGGGGCAGGTGCGCGGCCATAATCCCCATCGGCCAGGCCCTTCTTAGTGCCCGTAATCCCTCTGCAAAAACACCTGCGGAAGTGTATATAAACGCGCACGCAGACGGGCAGAGGAGAGACAGGCAGAGACCGAAGAATTCTGCAGTACCGTGTGGCTGCCCACCAGTTATATCGTCATTCACGCACGTTGTTATGCCACGCACTTCTTCGATAATAAACTCTTCTGCATAAGTGCAAGGAATTAACCCAGCAGTCGCGCTCTCCCGCGGCAACTCTTCTACATTCAACAACAAGGGCAGGAATTGGACTTTCCGTTGGTACTCCATTACGATGTGAGACCATCTGTTCTGAGTTCTGAAGTAGTCCTCTTCCGTCAAGGAGAAAGAAACAAGCTTCATGGGTCTTCCTGCATCTTTTCCTTTATCTCTACCGTGACGATAGCCATGTCCGCTCCACCTTTCGCTTGCAACAAGATTGTACAAACTTTTTGCAAACCACGTGTATTATGGATAAAAATTCGTGGACAGAACAACGACCTATTTGCATAACATTTTCCATTTCATCGATAGGTACTTGCCTGTTTAACAGAAGAATGTCATGTGAGAGCTCAATGTTTTCGGCAGCTGCACCATGGACGGCCGTCCGTTTCTTCTTTTATGCTTTACACTTGTGCAGCGTTTTTGAACTTTTCAGTCCATTCGAAGACACTGTTTTGCACATAAGCACTATTTCCATTGTGCTAAAAACCGTATTTTAGTGTTTGCTACACTTCTTCTTTGGTGGTCTGCCACGGCCTCTGCGCTGGGGTACGTCGGCAGGCACTGATCCGCCTTGCGTCTGTGAAACTTCCGTGCTATTGAGTTTTCTTCGCGCTTTGTTGTAACGAACGATTGACCCCATCTAAGTGCTGGTTGAACCTGTGAAGTAAACAGTTGCCCGTTCCTCCTGTGTAGGAGGCGCCGCCGCCGCTCTATAGACCAATCATATATCAAAAATGTTTAAGCTTGGTTCTAAGAAAAAATCTGAGAGAACACGCTGCTTGCTCATCGCTAGTATTTTTTCGAATGAAAGGCGCAACTTGCCGGATTGAGCGTTAATGAAACTTTTACCTTATGAAACCAACTTTCCCATTACATCCTTAATCAACAGCGGTGAGATTAGCCGTGCTGTTGGTATTGCAAAAACCTCGGCGACTCTGATGAGACATTTAGCCCTTGATCATACTTTTAAATCTGTCGTCTTCTATAGCTTCTTGATCATACTTTTAAATCTGTCGTCTTCTATAGCTTCTTTCACGGGGAAATACAAAACGCGATTCAGGCATTTAGAGGAGGAATCGCTGCAAAAAAGTGAAAAAAGAATACGTTGAATAGTGTACCTTTAAGCGCGAGTCTTGACTTTTGCAGCTGCTATTTTAGACACCTTTATGCACTGCATCAAATACTAAAAAATCAGTCTTTATCAACATGAAACAAACTAGGACATGTAATAGTTCAACAGCTACTCTTCTTGGAACATGGTCGTACGATTGGCTAGATTGACTTGGGAACATGAAGGTTCAATTTTTCTTCCTCGACACTGCTGCAGTTTCAACAGCGCTTTAACAGCTTTGTTGATTTCTTTGTTGAACCAGCAGTATATCAATACTTGTGTCGCAAGAGTCCAAGACGCCAAACTCCAGATGTATACGTCAAGAGCTCCAATAACATCTTGGCAGCAAAGAACTACAGAGAGGGGTAGAGCGTAAAACAAAAATGAACTAATTATGAGGAACGTTAATCTTTTCAAAACTAGAACCTCTCGTTTCATTTGGATGGAGCGTACAGCACATTCGCTGCTGCGATTGCACCATAAATACGAGTAAATCACAATGTACAGAACAATGCTGATGTATGGTGCAATCACCACTGTCCATTGGTGGAAAAGCAGAAAGTCAGTTGGAAATACTTCGAAGTCAAAACACTGTGACGACACGGAGCGCCTTTTTGTGGCGCAGTCATGGAAGATGAGCGCAACATGGACACAGAGCAGTAGGAGCACTGATATAGACAAAAGTATCATGAGGTGTTTTGTAGTAAACTTCCGGTACAGTTCGTTGTTTACTATCGCCATCAGCCGATCAACTCCTATGATCACAATGATAATTGACTCCAGCTTTTCACCAATGTCAAACATGGATAAATGAGCCGTAGAGGTAAGGCAATCACAGGGACTTACTGTAGCATTCCATCGAGCCAAAACAGTGAGGCGATGAACAGCTGCAGCGAAAAATCCGCTACTTGTTACGAACGTTGCAAGAGCAAAAGCTGAAAGTAAACTCAATAAGGCAGCGTGAACATCAACATTTCCTGGAACGCTATAGCCTCAACATCTCAAGTAAACTGCAAGCAGGGCAAGGTGGGCTCTGGGCACTGAAAAGTGAGCCAGTTTCACCACATCTACCTAATTCATTAAAGAAAATGCTTTTGATGACGAAAACACGGATTCCGGTGGCTTTGATCGAATCAGTGGAACTCTCAGAACAGTACCTGTCTCGTTTTTCGACTAAACCAATTATCTCATATTTTTCTGGAAGCTCTTTTGATCCCATTCAAGCTACAGAGAAGCTATCATTTTTATTAATATCAATGAAACTGCACCATCCCGTTAAAATCTATCTTGCCATCACTAAAGAAAGTCCTCATTATGCAGTTCATAGTTACTCTTTGTGTCTGAGCTTCACGTGCAAAGCTGATTTCACATTTCACTATTAATAAATAAGAATTAGGTTCTCTTGGTGAAGATACAAAGAATTCACGTAATTCTTGACGAATAAAAAGTTCTTGTTTCTCAAAAGCAAGTGGCTGATCCTAAAACAAGATGTTTTCGCCTCTCAGCCAAACGGACAGGATTCGTCAGCGACGCCTACTCAGACGCCTGCGGAGAGCGTTTCCCAGATAATGTGTCCAACACCTACGTTCTCACCCCTGAGTCGACCACCCCCCGCTCTTCCCTTCCAGCCAATCAGCGTGCTCGAAATTGGCCAATACCTGACCCGCAGACCCCACCTTCCTATGCACTTCAACACGATGGCCCAGGTAGGGCATGTGCCCCCAAGCGCCCCCTTGGCGATTTGCGCCCCTGGACCTCAAAAACGCTCCCCAGTGGGGCACATGCCCCACCGCGAGAATCACTGATCTATACGGATGAGGACGTGTGATCGAAAATGAGACAGAACTAGAAACAGAAAGAATAGCCCAAACGAGACCAAACTCGCATCATGGAGAACGAGGTGAAATTTGCAACGGAGGACGTATGGCATACAGCTATACGCAAACTCTCTCGAAAGAGGAAGATAAAAGTTTCTGCGATGCATGCCTCATTTGAGCTTTCCTTTCCCAACGTTGACTTAACTTGACGTAACAATTTTCTCAATACAGTAGATTGCTACTAATCCAGTATCGTTGGGACCTAGGAGATGCCGGATTACCCTTACTCGGAGCAGCACATACAGTTTATTCAACGGCTATCTGCCTCGTCTTGCTCTTCAGGTGCAGTATGTATTAATACAGTTGTTTCATAAAGGAAGCAGATGCAATAGATGAAAACAGAATGCAGCCTTAATGAAGAGAGGAAGATGAACGCAACACTCAAGAGCAATTTTGTTGCCTGGCTAGAAAGGTTCATGACAGAAATTTCCAAAGTGGAGATCTGAAATTCAGAATCCACCCAAGGACGTTTAAAATTCAACAAGTGAGTTCTGTCTATGTTACCGTGCTCGCCTGGAAAGTGATTTGCAGTTCATGAATTTGTGCTGATAACGTGTGAAAGTGAGTGTGAACGATATCAGAAACGACAATAGTCCCACCATGGAGCTGCTCATTGACTATTCAGTGAGCAGCACCATGCGTAAAATCATCATGTATCACAGATAATGCGCAGAATAATTGCCCTGCGGCCATTCAGATCTATCAGCGTTGTCCACAGTTCACTGTCGTCACAACCTATTTGATCACCAAAATTTGTCCGAATTAGCGAGCTTTCCAGACTAGTGGCAACCTTCTGTATTTATAGTTGTCTCACTGTCTGAAGGGCTTGCATTTGCCACCGTTGAAAATGGAGAACGGTAGGCTCTGGAAGCTCGGCGACTTTTGAATCAGTTTTCGTTTTCAAAGTTTTCGCCTTCAGACCTCCAGGTCCCGTCCACAGCGGAAACAGATTAAATGATAGAAGCTTGACAGGGTGAGTTTCAAGGTTTTGCTATATTGAAGTAGCATGGTTTAAAGGTAGCGGTTTGTTTAAAATTTCGCTTTTGTTTCTGCTTTTTTGTTTCACTTTTGTTCTTGTTCTTTTTTCTTTGTTCATTCTTCTTTCATCCGTTTCAGTGTTGGTACTTTTCCTTTCTTCTTTCCTATCGTTCTGTCTTTATTCTTCTTTTTCATTTTGTTTCTTTTTCGTTTGTGTACTGCCTGCATTGTTCTTTTCACCTTTTTTCTTGTGAATGTTGTTCTGTTTATTCTTCTGCCTTTATTCTCTTTTCCGCCCTTCTTTTTTCATCTTCCTGTGGGTACCGTTTTTTAGAATCCTATATTCTTCTTTTCTCTTTTGAAAAAGAAAAAAGAAGCAGGCAAGATTTTCAGATAATAAATGAGACAATACCCATGAAAGGAAAAGAGAAAGGGAAATGGAAAATAAACAAAAAACAGAAAAGAACAGCACTAAAAAGGGGATGAAAAAGAACAGTGAATGAAATGTCCTTTTTGCACGAAGGAAATACAACAAGAAGGGGTATGAAATTTCAGGATAGCGTTGAAAAGTAATTCATTTTCGGGATGAAGAAAAAGAGGAAACGTAAACAGAATTACGTAAAACTAAGAAAGGAAAGACAGAACAAAAGATAAAGAGTAAACAGAGAAAAGAACAATATAAGATTCTAGAAGGCAGTATTCACAGGGAGTGGAAAGAAGTGGGATGCAAAAAAGAATAAAGAAGACAACACGGATAGAAAGAAGAAAAGAGGAATGGAAAAGACGACAATGCACACATGAAGAAGAAAGAAAAATAAAACAGAGGAATGAAGACACGACAAAAGAAAGAAGAAAAAATACTAACACTGAAACGGACGAAGGAGGAACGAATAGAGAAAAAGAACGCAATTTTACCCCGTAAAGAAGAACAGAAAAAAGAACAAGAACAAAAGAGAAACAAAGCAAACAGAAGCGAAACTTTAAACCATGCTACTTCAATATAGCAAAACTATTGAAACTCACCCTGGCAACCTCCCATGATCCAACTTATTTCGCTGAGGATGGGACTTGGAGGTCCAGAATGTTCTGACTTTTCCGTCTTCTTGCTTTTTCATTAAACATGTACACTGTCGCTTCTATTAGTGGGTAATTATTTTTTATTTGTGACATGGACTTCCCAGGACGAACCATATGCCGACATCACCAGTGCATGTAAGGGATGCTCCTGACGTGAAATTTCTTTAGAAATTCGCGCAATTATTCCGTGAATTTATATGCAAATTTTTTCTGTGAACGCTTTTTACTGAATCAATTGTCCACAAGTCTTTGAAAGTGTGCCTGTGCTGACTTGTAAAAAGGTATGCAGACCTCTTAGTTTCTATTCGACCGAAACCATTAGATGATCTGTCATGACTGTGGTGAACGTTTTCACATTGGAGACAGAAGACGCAAAGGTTGGTAAGTTCAGTCGGTTTCTGCATCGTATTAACCACTCAAAATACCCGGAAGTATGCGTTCCTCTCGAAACCCATAAGGCTAGTGTACCTTACCGTTTAGGGACATCAGACATAATGCGAGTACGAAAAGTATGCTTGGACCTAAAGAATGCAATAAAGCTTCTCACCGGAAACAGAAGTTCCGTATGTCAACAAACCTTAGACTTCCGTAACGAGACCAAATTGTTAGGCTTAGCACCATATCAAACGTTGAGCAGGTATTACTTAAAAACCCTCGCCCCAGGTAAGCCAGTGGTCACCTCCTCGACATCTTACAGGATTAATTCAGTACGGATACTGCATTATAGAACAGAGCCAATACAAGCCTTTTCACCTCATAAGATTTTTATCTTTCTGCGTGAAAGAACGAACCTACTCCCGGTTTTGAAATATTTCCTTCCCCCGAAACAATCTGCCACTGGTTGGTAGTCCTCTGTCATCAATTTCAACTGCGATCTTCATGAGACATTTTGAGGAGAGAGCTTTCACTCCGACATATGGCCCACTGAAACCAAGGTCCTCTAAACGATACACAGTCGACATGTGCACCATCATGGATTGTGGCAAAAAGGACGTTTACCTGAACCGGAAGAACGTCCTGCACCCCGTGCCGTCTTGCTAACATTTGAAAAAATTCATGCAACTCGTTACCGCCCTTCGAAGTGCCAGTGAGCAGGAATGCACATGGATTTAAAAGAACAGCGCACCGTATGAAAACTTAATATTAATAATAACAGTTCTCATTGGCAAGGATGGGTGGTTTACGTTACGAAGCATCCGTCTTTCAATAATAACAGTTGCTAGAATTCCTTGTCACAGCTTCCTTGTTTTTTCGTGAAAGGGATTGCAAAACCATTGGTTAGCAGAAAGATAAGCACATATGATCAAGAATTTCCATTAAGATAAGCTGACTTACAGCAAATGAAAAAGACTCTTCGCAGCAGTAGATATCTCAAGTGCTTGGTCATCCTCAAGAAAACACGAGAGAATGAACATATTATCAAGATCTAACTCAGCCTTCCAACAGTCTGGACCACTGATCATTATATCATACTTCAACAGCTTAGGGGAGAAAATCAGGAATTTAGAGCACTGCGTTTTCTGATACACTTTAAAAGTTTTCCAGGCATATGATCTATAGTAACAAGTGATATAACAAGCGTTCCGATCGATAGCAGAGCTAGTCTTCGCTACGACCTTAAGTGCGATTGTTTCATCTCCTACAAAGGGGAGACGGAGAACACTTTAATTCTTAAATTGTAAGAACATGAAGCACAGTAGGGAGGGCTAAGAAAGACTGAACTGGAGTCAAATTTTATGTCAGAGCCAGCCTCACGTATATTTTACTTTTTCTTCTTGTTCGTTTTCCTTTTATCTTCTCCTTCTTTTGCCGCTGACATTCACCTTCTTTTTTCTCTTCCTCCTTTTGTTCTTCTGCTCTGCTTCCTCTTTTGTTCCTATTCTTCCCCCGCTTTTGATCCATGTTCTTCTCTGCTAAAATGGCAAAAAGCCCATCCATAGAATGAAGGGCGGTTAGTGGCGTGCATTTCCCTTAATCCAAAAGGTAACATTGCGTGCGGGTAGTGTGGTCTCTCCACAATTCACTGACCTGCTGGCGCTGTTGCAGTTGATGTCCTGTCAGGATTACCAGGCTCTTTTCGCTCGAGGGCATTAAGGAAAGTCAATTTCTCCTTTCACAAGAAGCTCTTTACATAAGGCACCTCCGCATCAGCCGTAGCAGTGGAATACAGGTCAGTGAGATGCAAATAAACTTCATTAACAGCACGCAGCATTGCATTTTGAAGTAGTGCAGATGCACGCCACTGACCGGCCTCCACTCTGTCGATGGGCCTTTTGCCATTTCAGCAAACAAGAATACGAATCATTGTTATGTGAAGCACCAGTAGAAGAGCATGATCGAAGTAGATTGCAGTACAAGAAAGGGAAAGAAAAGGACGAATGGCATCAGCAGAAGAGGGAAGAAGAAAGAAAGTGAGAGCATGAAGAGTCGCACGGGAAGATGAAAATGAATTTGGCAAAGGAAACCAGAGGATAGTGTCACATGACCAATCCAAGAAAGAGGAAAGATCCTAATGACAACAAGAAGACATCAGAAGACAAGAGTAATAACTTCCGTATCCGCAGGAGATATGTTCCAGGGTGATCGCGGATGATAGCGAATGCTTATGAACACGTCCGCTCTGAGAGTTCAATATTTTTGTTTTCCTTTGCCTTCGTCCCACATATGTGGGGATGGCGATGGACCAGCCACAGGCCGGTATGATGCGACTGAGTTATTCCACCAGCTGGCTCGTCGCACAGCCTGACGCTAGTGGGGGGTACAGCTGAGATTCAAACCTCCGGACCGGTGGTACGGTACGAGTCCCCTCCGCGACTAGTGTGAGTTTAATATGAATACATATTAGATTTCTGCAAAAATAAGTCTGTTTTTGTTGACACTAACATTTCCTAGGTAGGGTACCACCGAATCAGTGTTCCTCATGGGCGCAGGTCAGCGGACTTGTGCTCCTCCTAGGTAGCCTACCATCGAACCGGTGCACCTCCTAGGTAATCGGTCAGCGAACGCAGACATCGAGCCAAGCGGTCTGGTCCAGAGGATGTCATAGCATCCCAAGGTGGGCGGTGTTTCGTTGTCTCGTAACAGCCAGGGGATCAGTCCGGACGACAACAGTAGCACACGATCTCAGAGCTTTCTTTGAAGAGGCTCATAATATTGCGCATCTATTTACCGAATATCTAGTGCGCGGCATCAGCTGTGTGAATCATTGATAAAGAAGCATATAGCGCGACTATCTTGTCGCCCACTATCAGTGAGAAATCGTTGAGTGCTAGCTGCCTCGCTTGTCCAAACAAACAGTGTAGGCGGTGTCGTAAGGAAGGTGTGGAAACCGATGACAACTCCATCAATATGGTTATTTTTAATGATTAATTCGATTTACGTACGCAAAAATGGCAGAAACAGGTTTTATTTCTCTTGCAAGCTGCGAGCGTAATGTTAAATCCCGCGGGAGGAAGAGAGAGAAATCACGGATGACTGAAACCGCGGATACCAGTGTCTGACCGTATTTCCTTTTCTCCTTTTTTGTTCTCTTTCTTTTCGTCCAAAGTTAGTATACATTTCCTTGAACCGCAGATTTAAGTAGATTGTTCAACAAGTTACTGAAAAAATGAAAGAAAATTATTATTCATAGCAGTATCAAAATTATTCTACAATATATCTTTCGTATATCAAAAGCTCTAAGCACTTGTATTTCTACATCAGCAACATTCCTCTGTAGAATTCTGGGAGTTACAAATTGCACCATGTCGAAACTGGTTATTTTGCTACAAAGAGACTTGAAGTGGGCCTCATTTCAAGTGTCATTTAGCTTTGGAAGGAGGAAACATTTTTGAAGGAGCAACAGTGAACCTGAGACAGTTCCCCAGCAAAATTGACGAAGAATTTCGCTCAAAAATGATGATGATTGAGCCGGGGCATTCCCATGGTATACGAGGATTGCGTGGTTAAGCTTTTCCATCGCCGTATTTTGGCCAAAGCAGTCTGCATCTTCTTATCAAAACTATTTTGCAATACTGTCCGGTGATTGTTTCATGCCCCTTGAGGAAGCCAATCACGATTATTCCGTGTGCCCCATAAACGGCTGCCATAATCTTCTTACATGACCGCTCCGGTTTGAAATTCACTGACCTTGTCAATCTCCTTGGTCGGACCGGCACAAAATCCCGAAACACAAAATCCCGACGCACAAAATCCCGACTCACAAAATCCCGAATCACGAAATCCCGACACACAAAATACCGAAAGTGTAATGCCAGCAAAAAATGGTGAAGAATGTGCCATAAATGACGCTTTGCGCAATATCACAAGTGCATATAGTTTGAACAGCCTGGAACTATGATTCTGAACGTGAAAATCCCCCTCAAAAGGCAG
>KN538389.1:1292205-1308819 GCA_000797535.1 Trichuris suis | reverse complement strand
GAACGTTTTCGATTATGTCGATTTCGAATTCACAATTTTGAGTTTTGGGATTCTGTGCTTCGAGATTTTGTACGTCGGTATTTTATGCTTCGGGATATTGTGTGTCGGGATTTTGTGCGTCGGGATATTGTGTGTCGGGATTTCGTGATTCGGGATTTTGTGCGTCGGGATATTGTGTGTCGGGATTTCGTGATTCGGGATTTTGTGCGTCGGGATTTTGTGTTTCGGGATTTTGTATGTGACCCCTCCTTGGTAACCATTGCTTCGTCTGGATTTCGCTTTCTCGGTCGCACAGGTAAATTAAATTCTGACCTCCAATGACGATTCGATCAAAAACTCAGACTCATTCGCTTCAATCTTCGTTAAAAACGCTAGAGGAAGTATGTCCAAGCCTTGTCAGAAACTGTTAGATTTGACCTCAAAACGGGTTTTCCATGTGGCAAAACAAAGGCTAACTCTAAGCACATGTTGAAATATTAATACATTGCGTTGAGCTGGATGTCGCAACCTTCCTGCACAACATGATCGATAATGCAGGCGTGTTTAATCATTCACAGATTTGTTCATTCATGTCCATTTGCGAGCAGCAGAGGTATCCAGAAACTTTTTGAACAGTTCAACCTTCGTATTATTTAAATTCGCTGTTTCCCCTTTAAGCTGCCAATATTTGCCAGAATATGCCTATTTGTTCTTTGTTCTTAACAGGTGTGCTGAGGATGGAATATGGGTCTATCCCGAAAGTTTCAAGTGAGGTGAAACTCAAACGAGGGTGATATATTCACGTTTTTGTTAACAAGGGTCACAAAACTGTTATTTATTATTAGCACTATAAAAGTTCTATTAATACATCAAGGAATCACAGCACTCAAGTTTCTTCTGACTTCATAACAGTCTGTTTACATTTTCTTGAAGAACTGTACAGACTATGACCATTGTGGATAGCATTTTTTAACAGACGCACTAATGCCATGCCGGCGCCGCTGTCTGTCCTGGTGACTGACTATGATGTGAAGCTCTACATACCTTCCATCTAGCCCTAAAGATTTCTGCGAGCGGTGTTTCCATGTCTGAAGCCCTTTTCTGTAAAATTCTGGAGGCTATAAATTGCGCGATGTCGTCGAAACTGCTTATTTCGTGCTTCTCAAATAATCAAAGCAGACTCATTAAGCACAATCCGGTAAACACGTGCGTTTACAGTTATTGACTAATTTACTAAATCTGCAACAGGGTTCATCTAGTCAGTAATGCAACTTCAGGAAAGGAATTCTGAAGTAAGAAAGATAGTATTCATAAGATCCCTTAAGTTGTATTTTAACTCTCCTTCCACTTTCGTCAGTCATTAAGTTACACTTATATCTTTTAATCAGTTATTTTCTTCGTCAAACTTTCGAAATTAAAAGGCCCATTCCGCCTCACAGTGAATCCATATAACACTTCTGAGACGGATGGGACGCCCAGTATCGTTAATCCGTCTGCCGAAAAAGGCTATCCGGCGAGGATGTAATCCGTACATTTCTTCAAAGGCATCGCAGTAACCGTAATTTTTTGTTTTAAAAATTACCAGCAGCGCATCCACTAATCTTTTGTTTTTTGCTTGAATTCACTGCCACCCATTCTTGGAAATACTTTTTTCAGCTAATGGATAGCACTGCCTAGCCATCAGGAACTTTTTCTCAACTAGCGCTGTTGTTGTTGGTCATTTCCCCTTAACGTTGTTTCGTATTTGTCATTATTTATAACAGGGGTGGGAACGTCCGGCCCGCGAGATCATTCCGTCCCGCTAGCTAAGGCAACCGCAGGGGGACGCAATATTCAGTGAACGTGGGAGCTTATTTTTCATAATGCGAAAAGCTTGTTGCTAGTGAATCCTAGTAATTTTGAAACTTCTTCTTCAGCGTCGCAACGAGGCAGTTATTTCTTATTAATAAGGTATTTACGGATTAATCTGCCATATGTGAACATATGTGCAAATAAAGCAGACCATGTTTTTCAGCTGAGTATTCTGTACGGTCCGCGAATGATCTTATGAACGTCCAAATGGCCCGCGGCAGCAAAAAGGTTCTCCACCCTTGGCATATGACGTCAACTGTTTGAGAAGATACTACAGGGTGGGCCAGAAGTAACGTTCTTTCGTTTCTGGAGCCGTTGCTCCACACGATTTGGTTTTCTCGCCAAAATTTTGACACATTTTACTTCAGGAGGGGCAAAATGACAAATAACACTAAAAACAACGGATTAACACAACTCGGTTGGCTTCGATACGCTTTTCTAACCTTTTCACTGACCGACATACTCACTTGCATAGTTCCACATGTACCGCAGTAAAAGCTTCTTCAGTTGCCTTTTTAAGAATCACCAAAGAATGGCTCTTTTTGGCGGATAGCCGATTTTTGAGGAATCGCCACAGGAAGAAATCAGCAGGTGTAAGATCAGAGGCTCCTCAGCGGCCATTCGATGGTCCCCCTTCTCCCACTCCACGAATGTGCAACGCTTTCGTTCGGATAATTCCGCACAGATGTCGCGCAGTGAGCCGGTGCCCCATCATGCATGAATAGCATGTCCATGTCCTTCACGTACGGCATCATTTTGTCCGCGATAATCTTCAGATATGAATCAGCTGTAATAACATTTCCGTCGAAGAAGAACGGTCCCAACACACCGCCAGTCCAAATTCCCGCCCAAACAACGAGACTAGGGGGCGCTCACTTCTCATTGTAAGGTCTGCTGCGGATTCGCGACAGACCACTACATCATGTTACAGCGGTTGAGGTGACCTTTCAGTTTGAATATCGCTTCGTCAGTCCACAAGATCTTGTCAGTGTTCAACACCTCCAAGTTTTCCATGAACGCTTCACAAAATTCAACTCTCTGGTCGTAGTCATCTTCGGTCAACCCACGAAATAGGTGCGGATGATAGGGCCTGAGACGATGTTTGGCAGACTTCGTCGAATGCTGCTTCGCGGAATCCCTAGTTCGACAGAGAGTGGACGAGCAGACTTCTTCAGGGTCTGACCGATCGCTTCAAAAATCTTGTTTTCCTGTCTTGAGAATCACAACAGGGCGATCGGCCAGCATGTGGAGCATTCTCAACATTCCCACTTGCTTCAAACCCAGCGACGATGTTCCTCACTACCTTAGTGCTTGTAGGTTTAGAGGCATTCGCTCCAGCGTCTTGCTACTTCCGCGAAATTGCTATATTCATAGCAATTTCGCGGAAGTAGCAAGACAACGTGAACGCGCTCATCCAATGGGTGTCTGCCAGATCATATTGGCATCAGAAGGTAGCCCGTTCCCTAGGCTTTCGGATAGTGATAATATTAGCTCACAGCAGTACATAAGAAAAAAAATAAAAGTCATATAAAGAGAGGACGTTACTTCTGGCCTATCATGTATTAACAGAACAAGCTGATGTCATCGTCTTGTTTGTTCACCAAGTTGTTTTGAAATGGCTTGAGTCTGCCCGTATGCCAGTAGCGTCATAATTAAGTAACTGAAGTCTAGACCACGCTTTGAACTGCAGTTCTCAGCATAGATTAGATCACTAGCTGTGTTTTTTATTGGTGAGAATGAAGTTCCCGCTTTTACTGCTCTTGCTCCTGTGGTTTCTCTTTCATCACAATCATTGTCAACTCAGAGCACGTCAAAGCCATTTCCGAAGTGAAAGTTAAGAACAAGCGTGAATATTTTCCACTTCAGTAAAATTAGGAATTCAAGTTGCTCCTGGCAACAACAAACATTTGTTAATTGAAAAGATGCCTATAGCTTCAGATCTAGATCACGTAATAATCTTTTTTGCCAGGCTGTTTATTACTTAAAACTTATGAGGAAAACGTTTCCTGATTAAATGAAAGAAATAATCCCACTTCAAGCATTTTCGTATGGGAGATCTTCGCTACTTCATGAACAGAATGCTATTCGTCAATGACGCAAGTATAGCGGTCAGGTTATCAGCTTTTCTAGTGCACTGAATAATACTGAACAGCATAAAGATCCATATGATCGCAGTTCTGCTTTCTGCTAATTCCTAATGTGAACTCAAAAAAATCACTGGAATGCACCTGAATTTAGCAAAGCTACAGATGAAGTGATCCATGTTCCAATAGATGCTAACATTAGCTTCCCATAAGCAGCATTCCAACTGGAGTGAGTCAACTCCAGCAAAAATGTTTCCACATCGGATTTGCTTTTTAATTCCACGATTATTGTAGCATTGGGAAAGCAGTCACGTGAGCTCATTATCATCAGCAGAAAAAGTGGCACGGTTTTCAGAGGTGAGCGAATAGGCACTGGGCAAAATTTTAACCAAAAGAACAAGGCCTTAAGAGAAAAATCAGCATTTTACCTGCTACAAGCAAAACTTCCTTCGAACGGCGCCTTGTCTTTATGACGGAAACAAAAGCGAGGGCATTGGCAAATATGCCAAAGGTTCCTGAAGAAAGATACAAGAAGCTTCCAACTCGCTGATGGACGTTGTCAAATGGATCGTCACCACTGCTGTTTAGAGTGCAGTGTTGCAAAAGTTGTTCCATTACATTCAGAAAGCACAAAAGCTGGCACTTAGAAGGCAGGCCTATACCTAGACTGGCTAAAATAATTCGATTTGAAATCGAGCAAGTGAGTTTACAGTTATTGGCTAATTTACTAAATCAGCGACAGAATCCAGTCAATAGCGCATCTTAGGACAAGGACCTCCGAGGTATGGAAGGTAGAATTCATGAAAAACAGCGTGCACTGTCAATTCACAAACGTGCGTCGCGCATGCAGTTTTAATTGGACTAATGTAGTACAGCAACGAGATGAAATCTGTCAAACTTTAATGCTCTGGTGATGTATTCGTGTTCAGTCAGATAGTTCATCATTCCATGATTAACCGTGAAGTCACGCACGGTATATTAGGGAAAACACCCAGTATTGCATAACAGTCCAACAAGCAAAATTGGCCAACTTGAAATATAGTACGATGAGAAGAAACACGCATGTTTTTTCTACGATTGCTCAATGAGTCCTGAACCTAACAGAAATGGGAATATTTACTCCATACTTATGATCGTTTTAGTCAAGGTGAAACTTTTCAACACAATCGCAAGTGCGATGAAAGCTATGAATATCCAGCTATAAATAGCATTAACTTCCTAAACTGAAGCTAGCTTCTCATAGTCAAGCTGCAAAGTATTAAAGGCAATAAGGGAGTGAATCTGCAAATTGATCACAAAGTTCCTTTTTAGTTCGAATTACTTGTTTCGCATTTTTCAAAAAGTCAAAACCATGACGACACATCTGAGCACACTTTATTTGCCTAAACTTTCGTCCCAATTACATAAAACTATACTTCAGAAAGGACAATAAGGCATCACTCAGCCATGTTAAGTTATCATGCGAAAGTTGAAGTCTTCTCGACAAAGGCTTTGCGGTGAGTTTTGGTTAAGACCAACTTTATCATATCTCAAGCCATTTTTCGTACAAACGTGCGTCATTGCGCAAGAAACCAAATGTAATACGTAACGATCTGTTGTTTGAAACGTTTTCTGAATAAGCGTTTGATTCTCTTTTGAATTTTGTCTAAGTATTAATGTTGAATGAAGTGACGTGAACGTTAAGAAACATCCCATTTTCAATAATGAACTAAGGTACTAACACTTAAATTTCTTGCGAAAGAAAAACCTGAAAACCTTTTCAGGAACATATGCAGCAGAGAAAACGTTGTCTGACATGTGGTTTTTTGCAGCAGACAATTTAAATTTCATTTCGAAATAGTTTGACTCCTGTTGGTTTTGTTCAGTTTGCAATCATAAAACAAAGCCTAAACAGCTGATCAGGTTTTCAGTCGTTCTAGATTTTACCGCACAAACCCAAAGAGAATTAGGCCACTTCAAAAGTTCGGGAAAATCGTTAAGTTATCCGTGAATTCCACTAATCGCTGATAAGCACTTAGATCTTTACTTCAGTTGCGTTACAGGTGGGTGTGCGTACATATATATGTCCTGCTTATGCAAATTTTCCGTAGAAACGAGGTTTCCTATGTACATTTTATGGGTGACCCTGCATTGTAAATCCTGGGTAGAAAGCAGGCGGCGTAGGAAAGCAGCAACTTAATACGCAGAAGGCATAAGGCAAAATGAAATAAATCAATAATGAAGTACCGCAGAACTGATTAGATGAATATGGAGATGAAAGAGACTTAAATCTACAGCTGTCTAGGGCATAGCTAGCAAACATATTTCAAATTAATTAAACGATATTTTATTATACTAATGATGCCCCTGCCAGGTACAATTTATTCATAAGCCTAATTGGGATGCAAAGAACAAATGGAAGGCGAAGAAATCATTTCGTGTAGATTCCATTTAGATTGTTTTATTGCAGCTGAGCATTACTGAATTGCAGCGTAGATTGCGCATTTAAAGCGTAAGCATGAATACCATCACAAATGTGAAAGGACCGTAAGCACTTTGCAAAGTTGCACAGTTTAATTATATGTTGACTTTACACGTTCAGAACTGTGAAATAAATGTTATACATGAAGATTCATGAATAAGGCGAAACATGAAAGTGCATCTTTGAAAATCTGGATATCGCGTTCGCAGAAAGTTGTATGCACGCATTAAGCTCATTTATTGCGCTTAGCCTAATGTTATGGCAAGAATATAACAGGTAGCAGGTGCCATTAATTGACTCTTCCATTCCACCTTAATTATACTGAAAGGAGTAGGCTCTGTTAGGTAGACATTAAATCCGCGTTAAAATTCACATGCATGAAGGATACTAATGATTCCCGGCTGCTCTAGAAGCTAAGTAATGAGCAAATTTATCAAACTTCGAATTGTCACCTGTGCGATTGTCCGAAGTAAACAAGCAGTTTTTGTTTCTAACTTAACGAGGAAGAATAAATTGGCCATTATACCTGCTGATAAACTCCACATTGATCAGCAGTTAACTTTCACTGCTCTCAGAAAATTAAATCACTGCAATGCAGTTTCAGTGTCAGTGCAACTGCCTTCTGTGATGTCTAACGGGAGAGATACCTGCGCATAATAAATTGATTCCTTTAATATCGCTGTACCCACTTTCATACCCGTCAAATTGCTTCTGGAGTACGTGATTTTCAACCCGTTCCCATGAAACACTGGACTGTTACAACAACCCAGATTTGAGAAGTGATGATCATGATCACTAGAGCAGTTGAACCCTATTCCTCTGGATTTCCGGATGCCTATAGCAGCCAGATTTGCTAAGCTGATTCCTTTTTCAGTTGGGTAGACAACTGGGAAATAGTCTGAAGCAACTATTTTCCCTGCTTTCACTTTCGGAACTCATTAATACTGCAAGCTACTGTACAAGCTGTAAAGAAGCGCCAAGAGCTTTCACTGTTTCATTGTTGGAGTAATAACAAACTGTGGTATTTCAATGTCAGCTTCTTCTTAACGGATCCATATAGCTGCATCCTTTCTGCGAAACGGTTTCTCTTATGAAGAGTGACAGTATCTAAGTATCGTGAATCGCCATTAACTCTATCGAGTAGCGCGGGCAACGTTACGATACCAGTGCGATATTCGTTTTTAGTTGCTTTAGCAGCATGTTCCATCAATTCGAAAGCACTTTATACTTGATTAAATCCCTATTACGAAAAGACAATCCTGAATTTCTACATACTGAAAGATCAAAGTCCTTGAAACGCAATTTGAGAAAAAATATTAACGAAATGTTTTTGACAAATGCCTGCTTCTATTTTCTTGCAGAGGGTTTAGCTGAGAAACAAAAAAGCAGTGGAGAACGCTTTATGCTGTAGGGACGACAATAACAATATTTTAATTTCTATAGGGTCCGCCATACAGTTCATTGATAAATTTCTTGGGTCTTCGTGAACGTTATTCCTCCATGTCCCGCATGCTTTACGTAAAGCAAAGCTGCGTTTTCAACGAGATTACGAATTATATAAAAAGCTTTCCGACGGAAGTCTTCTCGTTTATTCGTGTAACCACCGCAAAAATTGCGAAGCTATCGGCCCTCTCCGTGGGCCGTCAACTCCCGTTAAGAAACTGATCACTAATTCTAAAACAAACAGCGATTACAAATTAACTGAATTAACAGGTGAATACGAACATAGTAATATTTTCTAAGAAATGGCATTCCCAGGAACAGGACCACGAAACTTTCTATATACAGGTAGTTCTCACATAACGCGAGTTTGGACACTTGAAAATCCTGGAAAAACTCGCGTTATACGAAATCGCGTTATAGGAGACGCGCAAAGTAGAGGGAAGTCACGATTTGGTTCAAAGCGTCAGAAAGTTTGTTTACTTGTAAACAACAACGGAGAAAAATCGTAAATAAAGCTGCGTTGAAAAAGAAATTATGCTGTATATGAGCTATTTATTCAACCGATAGACACGCGAACGTACACGTCCTCTTTCACGCGACCTGAATAACACATGTTCTTTCCTTTTATGGCGATCATATATTAACAGGGTAACTGTTATGATAGACTCTTCACAGCGACTAGAGTTCAAAGTGGTTTTCAGGAGCGGCGTCCATGCATCTTTAGCTTATGAAAAGAGCTCTCAGTTCTAAAATAAATGACGTCATAGCTAGAAAAGAATGGAGGTCCATTGGACTCATTCTTTCATCTCGCTATCTTTAGCTACAGGCCAACTGCGGTTCTCTTAGGCGTAGAAGGCAGCTCCTCGTCGTGCTCACATTGTTTCTTAGTCCCAGTAAAATAAAACTCTGCGTTCTTTTGTTTCGCACATGTTCTTTCGTACAGCAGTTGCTTATATGGCTCCAAGCTGCCCCGGACACCTCTTTCGCTGTACTGCTGCGTTCTGCATTACGATAACTGCCTTCAAGCCATTGTAACCGCTGCTCAGTAGTTTCTAGAGAAGCATGTGATAGCTCAGCGATGGTCAGCTGCTGCGGAGGAGCTTCCTGATATTCATCATCATCTGCTTTTTCCCTTCCTTCTGCTTCCCCTGTAGCTCATCGGTGGTCAGCTCATCCTGTTGATAATTCAAAATGTGCGAATATAGGTTGTCCTCGTACGGACATCGTATTCGTGATAAATTACAATCACGGTTTCCAGTCACCGGTGACCTACTGCCCTACTAACCCAGTGGCCCATTGACCCGGTAACCTACTGACCCAGTGACCAGGCAACCCACTGCCCTACTGACCCAGTGAACCGGTAACCTACTGCCCCAGTGACTTGGTAACCTACTGTCCCCCTCACCCAGTGACCTGGTAACCTACTGCCCTACTGATTCAGTGGCCCGCTGACCCAGTAACCTGCTGACCCACTGACCTGGTAACCTACTGGCCCAGTGGCTGATAACCTACTGCCCCACTGACTCAGAGACCCGGTTAACTATTGACCCGGTGACCTGCTAACCTACTGACCCCGTGGCCGAGTGGCCTGGTAACTTACTGCCCTACTGGCCCAGTGACCTGATAACCTATTGACCCAGTCGCCCAGGAACCTGGTAACCTACTGATCCAGGGGACCAGTGATCTGGTGACCCATTGACCCAGCGACCCGGTAAACTACTGGCCAATGACAGACTGACCAATGACCTAGTGACCTACCGACCTGCTGATCAGTCACCTGGTAACCTACTGGTCTACTGACCCAGTGGCTGCTGACCCACACAGACCCAGTGACCTGCTGACCTACTGGGGCTGACTCAGTGAGCCGCTGAGCTATTGACTCACTGGCCCAGTGACCCAGTAACCTACTGACCCATTGGCCTACTGATCTACTGACGTATTGATCCATTGACACTGACCCAGTGACCAGATACCTACTGCCCCAGTGACCAGGCGATCTACTGGCGTACTGGCTTACTGGCCCACTTACCTGCTTATCCGCTCCAGGGATCTACTGACCGACAGCTACTGGCCTGCTGACCCCTGAGGTACTGCCGCACTGGCCTAGTGACTTCAACGTGAATCACGCGTCAACGTTATCTGCGCCTCTCCGAATTTACGAAACTGCCGCCTGAAAATGTATTACGGTCAAGATGAACTGCTGACTGCTCTGTCTGATTGAACCTGGTGCATAAGGTTACCACACGGAACTCTTTTTTAATAAATTTATATGAGTACGTAATACGCTGAACAGAGAATATTTCACTTCATTTGAGTATACAATATTTTAATACTTAGTGTGCGTACGTGGAATGTATTACATGGGCAGATAAAAGCAGAGTGCGACATTCAAGCGTTTCTGGGAAATTTGCTCACTTGCACAGACTGCTCGTACATAAAAATGTCACGATGCCATGAACTGATAATTTAAGGGAAAGTGGCAGGAAGTTGCTAATAAGCAAAGCTGTTAAGCACAGTGTGTACTTCAGTCATTTGCAGGACACATAAGGTGCAACGCAGTGGTGTCTGCAGAATGTGCGCCAGATTTACAGCCGCTGAGGTTTCCCTGAAAAAGCCATTTGAAGACGGCATGTGCAAGCGGTTCCCTGCAGCGGCTTCCTCCCCCCACTGAACTCTTCAATCATCTCAGCTATATACGTCGCTATTTGGAAGGTCGGCATCTTCCGTGCCTTCCAACACATGGACGCTCAACACTCAAAACCCTGTCCGCCGTTATTCCATAGAGCATATTAAAATAAACGGGCGTTTCGTGCATTTCACAGATACTCCACAGTATGAACTTCCATTCTCTCAGCAGACGCGGCGCAGTTACTGTAGGACTGGTGGTCGCACTGACTTAAGCATCAGCGTTTGTTGGCATGCCGCTTAAAACGGTAATTAACGAATGGTCATAAACTTGCAAGACTGCCAATGCTGCTTTCGATTGCAGCGACCCGTAGTTCTGCTGCCCGAATTGAGAAAAGATTTTATCCCGCGTTTTATCCGATCCGATCGACTGAACCCGTTGCGTAGGGGTTGGTCCCCACCCGAGAACACAGATACTACGAAGCTATTCTTGAGGCTGATCTCTTCGTGAAAGGTGTCGTTTATGCAGGCGCGTGAAAGCATCAATTTGAAACTGGTTTTACTGCCCTGACTACTATCACGCGACGACTTGTATTCCAACATATGGGGGGAACAACTTGTAAGCAGCGGGTTCAATCGATCGGATCGGATGAAATACCGGATAAAATTTTTTCTGAAATCAGAGCAAAAGAAGGGAGTGCTGCAATCGAAAGCAACTTTGGCGGTCTTCCGACTTTAGTTTCTCGCTATTTGTTCATCTTGCCGTATTGAATGCTGGCATTTTGCTGCCGCTGATTGTACTGCTTTGGTTCGCTGGCTTTAAGTTTACCGGGGTTGGACCTGCTAATTGGATGCTGATGACGAAACAGAGGAAGCTGTAAGCTTCATCAAGTAATGCTTTGCGGCAGCTGAACGGATGATTTTGTCAGTAACAGTCATTTAAAAGACTAGTTAGTGCGCGCATTTATATCACGCATAAATGGAATGCCTGACCTTAAATGTTTCAATGCTTCTAAGCTTTTTAGTTTTTCTTCTTCTTACGGTAACAACCCGTTTTTGAGAAAACAGATATGAAATTCACCCGAAAGCTCCGGGTTTAAAAATAAAGCAGAATTTCATATCTGTTTTCTCAAAAACGGGTTGTTACCATAAGAAGAAGAAAAACTATGAGACTCTATACACCCGTTACGAAAAGCTACGTCTTCAATGCTTCTAAGCGTGCTTGTTTGGCTCGCGCGTTTAAAATATCAGGAATTGGAGAAAAGCTTATCATTACAACCAATGAAAAAGCGTGTACAAGCAAAGCAGCCGCTTTTGGGGCTACGCTTTTGCCATGCTTCTTTTCTGCATCATCCGTTCGCACGAGTTTACTTGCTACGATTGTATGCGGTGCATTTCTGTTGGGCTGCGGACATGCACTCTGAGGAGCCCACGTTCCGCCGGGTCAGTTTTCATTAGCCTACATTTCTAGCGATGGGGCCACGGAGATACGCCTCATCGGCCCCATGTGTTCGCTGTGCCGTCTTCTAGAGTAGCCATTCTCGGCCCCGTTTCCGTTTGACCCCTCTGGAGGCTCCCCTGGGGTACCAGACCCTCTTTTCTTATTGGACCGTTGCGTTTGCCGTTCTCTGTGCAACGACAAAGTCCTTGGGTCAGACTAATGCAAGAAATACAAAACGAATAGATCTCATGAAGTCATTTATTGATGAACAGCAAGAAACCTTGAGCACTCTGACAAACTGGACGAAACTTAAAAAGGCCGTATTAAACAAAACCTGTATGAAAATGAATGTGATCCTTGAGCTCGGCGATTTTCTGCAAGTTCTATGATGTCCGGCTCGTAGTCACAGAACACCTCATACCGCAGAACCCATTATATTGCTGGTTTTTCTTAAGGAAACCGCTCTGGTGAATCCACTCTCGACTAAGTATGTTGACGAAAAGGCAATGAACAATTTTTGAGCATTTCCGACCATGTTGGGAACTTATTTTACAGATCATTCTTGAATACACAACATTTTCTAATGGCTTGAAAACTTTTCATGATGCAAACTTTTAACTACAGCGAAAGCCGTTATAGCTGAGAATTTTCGAATCCGGAGCTTCCGGGTCTAAGCTTGACTCGTCATTACAATATGAGATTCACAAAAATACACTTTAAATTCACAAAGCAACATTCATCGCGGCAAGAAAATTGACATAATTTACACAAAGTGGTACACTTTAAAATTAAGAAAGCAATATCATGTCTCCAGTTTCACAATTCTCCATTTCCGCCGATGACGGGTCAAGCATAGACCCGAAAGCTCCGGATTCAAAAATTCTCAGTGTTGCCGTAATTAAAAGTTTACAGATCATTGTTAGTCCAAAAATGTTTTCCAAACTGGCTGAAGTGATGACATGCAGTTATGTCACTTTGAAGGTGAATCGAACCCCGTCGAGCTTGTACCTCGACCTGGACGGCTGATACTTCAAATGGACCACTAGTCCAATGTAAGATGCACGGGTTTATGAGGTCATAAAATGCTTCTTCCCTTTCCTTGCGTATCGGTTTGAGATGATTCGCATAAACTGAAAGGCACGATCGTCTCCTGCCGCTGCTAGTTTCAAGTGGGCTATGCATCCTCTGCATCGTGCTGCCATTGAAGCGGCACCATCAGTTGCGCAACTAATGATATTGTCCAGTGGAATATCACTTTCGTTAGAGTAACTTCGAATTTCCTCAAAAGTTGTCAGTATGCTACAAAGCAACATCTCTTCCATCAATTCGCTTGCATTCCAGAATCTCACATAAGCCATGAGAAGAGCGTTATTATTTCGTAAAGTAGTTTCATGTAGTTTTAAAGAAAACTTTCTGGACTTTAGCAAACTGATCAATTGCTCCTCCATATGACGTTCCATCTCACATATTTCCACGCAAACGGTAGAGTTTGCCGAAGGGAATTGCGTGATCTGTTTCTTTAGCATTTACATTCGTCATGTCCCAAACTCATCCCACGTCACAGTCAGTCTGCATAGCGCTATGGAGAGAGGGAGACGGAGGCGGCTGGATATAGTTTGTACGTCTACCAAAAATTGTTATCCACAACAGCGGTAATCTGTACGCTTGTTGAAAACAAAGTTACTACGTTATGGAGACAACACAGTAAGGAGAGAAATGAGCGCGCGTGATTAGGCATTGCTGTGACTTAGCAGTGGCCTATTAGTCACGTAGACCACCCTGAAATGAAGGGCACAAACTTCTCACGAATTACGACAGTTCTTCCGTACTTCTGCTGTGTTCCCGACTAGTGGATGTTAGCAGGGATAAGCCGGTCGATCGTAGTATTCTTTCACCTGATGAATTCTGCTCATGATTCCTCCGTACTTATGATAAATCGTTAACTAATTAATAAAACAGCCAACCTAGACATGTAAACGAGCAGCGTATTCGAATAATTTAAATTGAATAGTGCCTTTTTGTCATAGTGGACCAGCCATTGCGCCTTGGTAGGTTACATGTGGGCGACGTGAGTCCTCTGGTGTGACAAAAGGGCCCTATTCATTGGAAATGGTTCATACCGATGAGGCGCCAGACGAGAGATAACATCTGCGCTTCGTTCGAGCATGTATTATGCGCACTTGAGCATCGAGAAGCTGACAGATGTTATCTCATATGTGACTCTGGAATAATACCTGCTCGACTGGATATATACACTAGAAACTCGATTATCTGAATTTTCGATTATCCGAATTCGCCAGGAAGCACTAAAGTTTAATTTTTGGGCAAAAATGAAATATATTGGATCTATTTGTTGGAAAGACAGGTGTGATACTTTTCACAGTGAGCGATGCGTCACATCGCTGAAGAATGTGATATCGACGTACAGGCCACCGGTCTATCTGTCAAGTTGCTACCACCTAATGTTGCATCCTTGATACAGCCGATGGATCAAGGGGTAACTGCAACTCTGAAGCGCCTGTACCGGAAGTAACTTCTCCGTCACCTTTATTGTCTAAGGATAGCAGTATTAATTCAGTCATCAGTTTTTACAAGAAAATGACGTTGAAAGATTGTCGCATTATGATAGCGGAAAGCTGATACTCTATGAAATAATAAACACTAAGAAACGCATCGAATAACATTTTTATTGACAGATGGCTGATTGTTCAGATCTTTCAGCAATACTAATACAGAAGAAGATGAAGTGGCAGAAATACTTGACATTCTAAAACACCTTTCTATATTAGACGAATGCAATATAACTGACATTGACTGTGGTTGGCTTGCGACAACGAGGATGCAGCGTTTCATGTACTGAAAGATGATGAAATCGTTGCAACAGTGTTAAACTTACACGGTGGACCAGACGAAGAAGAAGAGTTCTATGGTAATGAAATGTTAGAAAATGTATGCCCTTCGCACGAGAAGACCTAATACTGCTTGGAAGCTGCTCTACGATGGTTCGAAATGCAAGAGTGCGATTAAAAAAGCGCTGTTTGTAAAGTATCTGTGATTTAGCCTCCAACAAGAGGAGAACGGCGTTAAAGCAAACTTCTGTAACGGGTTTTTTCAAATATGCGTAAATTATTAGTATGCTATTGACGATAAAGTGTTTCATAACATAAACTCTTGTAGGATATCTTCAAAAACAGAGCTGGCAGAAAATAAACTCAAAATACAGACAAAAAACGACAGACATACCAGATAATTCTAATATCCGAATTTTCGATTATCCGAACTACCCCCTGCAACAGTTACTTCGGATAATCGAGTTTATAGTGTAATTCAACTTTCTCGTAAGTGGTTCCTATCTTCTTTCAGCGTTCTCAATCCATGGCGACTTCAAACTATGTTATGTCTGCGAAAAACAGAGAGAAGTTTGTGCACGAAGGCCACATGCACACTTACGATAGACTGAACAGCTCACGGACGATAAAGTTCTGGCGTTGCGACAAACGCTACATGTACCGGTGCAAAGCGAGGCTACACACGCGAGTGGACACCGGCGAGGTGGTCAGAATGCTCAATGACCACAACCATGACAGTGACTGCTCACGTTGCGGCAACATCAGTTCGCAGTGCTGCCATGCACCGAGCAGAAGTCACGATGGAAACGCCAGTGGTAATTACACGCAGTTCTCGTATAACGCGTTTTTCGCTCATACGCGATTTTGAAATCGTAGCACTTTCTCACATAACGCGATTCTGTTTTCGCTCATACGTGATTTTACCGGCTGGAAAGCGTGGGCGTATGGCAAAGTCCCCCTGTGTTTTCACCCAACGGGAGCGAACACTGACCGCGTTTTGATATCATCTGCGTTCATAAGTCACGTACAAGCGAAGCGGTGATTCCACTGCGACAAAAATGTTTATGATTCATATAAGCTATAACCTGAGAATGGCCATTAATAACATCGTAGAAGTCTGGAATGATGTATCGAAGCAATGCATGCATCGCGTTCGGCGAAAATTTATCCTAGATCTGATCTGTGATTTTAAATACCTTGTGCCGCATGGTCAAGTATGGGAAATTACTGAAAGCTGCGTTCAGCTGGCTAGGCTTTGAAGAAATGGAATATCAGGATGCTAAAGACATGTTGGATTGTCAACAGGATGACCTGATAACCGATGAGCTGCAAGGGAAGCAGAAGGAAGAGAAGAAGTAGATGATGATGAAAATCAGGAAGCTTGTAGTGGGGGAACGCTCGCTGTTCGATCAGCACAACTGCTTCTGACACGACTGTTTAATTTCGCTTAAAAATAAGTCTATAGACGTAGGTCACGACATATGGTCGACATATGACCGTTATCTTTTCCCACGGGGAAACGCGTTATCATTTCTTCTATGATCGTAGTCACACGCATCTAACTAGTTCGCAAAGGTGAAAACGAAAAGGGTACTTACCGTGGGTCGCTACAAGCTCCTCCGCGCCAGCTGACCACCGCTGAGCTATCAGGTGTTCTGCAAACTATTGAGCAGCGGTTACAATGGTTCGAAGACAACGATTGTAATGCAGAAAGCAGCGGGATAGCCGCAAGAGATATCTGAGCTAGCTTGGAGCCATGTTAGCGACTGCTAACGAAAGAACATGTGTGAAACAAAAGAACGTCGGGGTCTCTGTTCCCATATTCGCCCGCAAATAGTACGGTAATCTGGCAGTAATCAGGTTTTCTCTGCTCGTAAACAT
>KN538389.1:1269584-1292105 GCA_000797535.1 Trichuris suis | reverse complement strand
AAAGGAACCGTGAATTTCTCAGATATTACGCGCGAAAAACCAAAAGTCGATGTCGTTTATCCTACTGTATGTTTACGAGTTGAGCAAACCTGATTATTGTCAGGTGTACTGTAATGCTTGCGGGCAGATGGAGGAAGAGACACGAACGTCGAATTCTATTTTACTGAGACGAAGAAACGATGTGAGGACGACGGAGAACTGTCTTCTACGTCTAATAGGACATCGGTTCGTCCGAAACTAAGGATAGTGAGATTAAAAAAGTGATTCCAGTGAACCTCCATTCTTTTCTAGCTATGACGTCATTTATTTTAGAACTGAGATGTATGCATGTCGTTCTTGAAAGCCACTTTGAACTCTACCCACTGTGAAGAGCTCTATCATAAAAGTTACCCTGTTAATATATGATCGCCATAAAAGGAAAGAACATGATATTCAGATCCTGTGAAAGAGGATCCATGCCTTCGCGTGCTTAGCGGTTGAATAGATAGCTCAGATACAGCATAATTCCTTTCTCAACGCAGCTTATTTACGATTTTTCTCCGCTGTTGTTTACAAGTAAACAATCTCTCTGACGCATGGAACCAAATCGTGATTTTCTTATACTTTACGTGTCTCCTATAACGCGAGATTTTCAAATGACCGAACTCTCGCGGTATATAAGAACTACCTGTAAAGTTTCATAGTCCTGTTCCTGAAAATGCCACTTCTTACAAAACATTACTACGTTCGCATTCTCGTGTTAATTCGTAATAACAGATATTTGTTATCTCTCTCTCTCTCTCGCTCTATATATATATATATATATATATATATATATATTCACCAGTCGACTATTCATGGATTTGTTCCCGTTCGAAGTCGCAATGAACACGAAAAGAAAAGAAAAAATGAAGAAACTTTTACTCTCGTCCTAAAGCGAAATACCAAAACAACGATTTTGGCGAAGCTTTCGGCTCTTTCCGTGAGCTCTCATCAGCGCAAGTAAGTGTTGGCCATCAGCCAAGTCAGGCTTCTGGGGTAAGCTCCTACGCCGGTCCAACCCATGTGGCACCTGTCAGGTCGAAACTTTGACCCGTCGAGGCTACACGCACATGGATGATTGGCTTCCAACGCAATTGCTCCGAAGCCAATCCATCCATGTGCGTGTAGCCTCGACGGGTCAAAGTTTGAGAGGTATTCTTTGGCAGGTTCTGATAACGAATGTGGCACCCACTTGCCATGCTTCTGTATTTTTCCCCTTTCCAAGGAGATGCAGACCTACGGTGGTAAGATGCACATCAGTGCCTTCGCGAGCTGTGGCGTCGTCATAGCTGCATTATGGACTAGCAGGGCCTGCAAATCTTCATGTTCAATTCTCGAGGGGCGCCCTGACCTCTGTCGGTCGCTTACGTCGAAGTTCCTGCGCCAGAAGCGTCTGTGCCACTTCGACATGTGCCTGCCGACATAGTCACATCACCATAACTATCACACAAACACTGTTCGTTTCCGCTGCTGTCTGTCCTCGTTTAAAAAGAAAAACAGCACATGTCGAAAATGTTCCGTCCCGGGGTCCATGACAAAACCACAATGAAACAGCGACTGGACGGGTGAAACTGACTAAAATTTTCTTGTGGACGTGAAGCAGGTGTTCAGCTGAATTACGCCCATACGAAAGCGGTTCACCAACTTGCGCAGTGGAAGAGACTTTTGACGCACAACTTTAGCGGTCAGAACTTTTTCTCACACCTAATATAACTAGTTCTCCCACAATCTTATAGAAATGCTCCTGGAAAACCACATGTTAAGTGAAATCATTGTATGTGATAGGAGGAAAACAGAAAATCTGAGATTCAAGAATGCGCGCCTGGAAAAGCTTTCACTTATACACGACAAGAGGGGAAAATTTTTGAAGGGTGGTTGTCTTGTGACGGAAAGTTGTTTCAAATGAAGGTCGTTCACGGATTGTTCCCGTTCGTCCTTTTAGCGAGTTTCTGTAATTAAACCAAAACAATTGCTCTACCAATGGAAAAATTGTAAGCCAAAACATAATCCGTATGTTTAGGCTTAGGGTTAGCTAAAGGCTGAAAATGATTGCTGGAATGCTTCCTTCTCGTCCTTTTTGTTCTGCCTTCACCTAAGCCTAAGCCAAAACAGGGTTTATATTTACGCTGCTTCATGGCGGGCTGATTACTGGCGGAGAGGTGCGCCGAGGGGCATAGAGCGTGAGCATCACGAAAGGTCAACGGCAGGCTGATGGGCATGGGTGACTGAAGACCCGAAATAACTATGCAACTAGCTGTCTGCACTGAAATCATTACTGGAAAATTAATTCCCATTTTGATAAACGTTAACTTCTCGCTTCCCTTACGTGATATTTGTAAAATCATCAAGAGCACCTATACTTAGCCTGAAACTGACCTGATGCTTTCAGTGCTGTTGGACTTATTGTTGGAAGGTCATACTCACCTCAACATCAGCTTCAATTAGAGCATTTCTCATCATTATAGGTCAGTTCCTACCACCTGCGAGCCTACAACTTAACTGCCCAGGATTTTGCGTTTTGCCAATGCTGTCGGCAATACAGAGTAATCCCTCTGTAGCAGTTCTGATTTTTTTCATTTCATGTCCAAATGTATAGAAAATTCAATCGATTTGTTTGGGGAGCCACTTTGGAAGGCTTACTGCACTGTATCAGTCGAAGTAAACAAGCAAGGAAAAGTTGAAACTCGATTTCTGGTAAGTTCTTTAATGCCATACTTATCATGAACCCTATTTTCATTTAGATCGTATCAAAGTTTCGTTTATACGTTGTCTCTCCGAAACCAACTGGAAAAGTGTCTATCGACGTAGCGCACAATGTTACTTTTGTAAAATACCTGCGTTTTCGTGAGGACCAGGTATAGTTAGTTTTTTTGCCAATATCTGATTAAACACTTTTTAGTTAGAGTTTACCATCCAGCGCCAGGCGAACAAGTTTCATACAATGATTTTCTATTGTTCGTTTATCAGTGCAAGTACACTGGCATGCAGCTTGGCGAACTCTCTGATCCACTACTTTCCTGGTTGGCCATTGAGGTGGGTTCTGTCTGCGCTTGATATCTGTGAATTCAGCAATAACATCCGCACTTAACCTGAAACTGGCCTTCTGCTTTCACTACTGTTTAGCGTATTGCTGAAAGGTCATCCTAATGTTACCTTGGGCAAACCACTTGTCAGTATTCAAGATCAACTCCAGCCGTCGTATAGAGCAGAAAAGTTCTGTAAAGCTCAATACATATTTTCAGATGTCAACTGCTGTTTCTACCATCCATTAGTCCTAACGACTGAAGGAATGACTTCCAAAACCTTCGTTAAGTGAAATCTGTTTCAGTGGGAGAAAGACGTCCTTTTTCAATGAAGTTCAGCACATATTTGATGTCTCGCTTATGACTTCGTCCTTCCAGACAAGTACAAGCTGTATAGGTGGTTAAAACAATTTTTCGATTAAAAAAGTTCTCATGTATCATTATTTTTAATGAACACTTGTGTTTTCATTGAAAAAATACTCTTATCAGTATCGATACTGCTGAAGTAAGATTGAAGCACAGGAGAAATTCTGTTTATATGAAGCCATCCTCACGCTAACAACTACACATTAACAATAAGTCCAATAGTACGAGAAGTAAATGAGCATTCAAGATCCATTAGAACTCAGCATAGGTTAGAATAGCTGAGGTACTATTAACGAATTAAGCTATGTTTAATGGACTGACAACTTGAAAATTGGGTGCTTCTTAACAGGTCCAAACGTTCTCATAGTGAACTTCTGTACCACTTTTTTGCCCATTCTGAGTTTCCGAAAATTAACCAAACGCACGGCCTAGTAGTGTATGGAAGAGCACGTACTAGAGAAAACGTCAGAACAATAACTACTTTCAGAGCTTTTCGGAACCTCCTTGTCCGGTCTTCAGCGATAGGGTTGTCTCTAGCAATCCAAAACAGGCAACAAAAGGCCTTACTGACGTTCACTGTGCATCGATAGCTGTTTCATTCTCTTGATTTGCTTCTGTTGCCTGCAAAGTTTTCATCGGCTGTAGCTAGGAAACATCTATTAATTAATCGATAAAAATTTATCAGCAGTTAAGAATGCCAAGCATAGATTTCTGAGACTTCCATTTCGAAAAACAACTTTTAACACAAACACTAGTTAGTCGCTAGTGCAGTTGAGCCGCAACCTTGTCATACTGTACCCCGTAGTCTAATCGTGAACAGACAAAAACGTTTCAAGAGAATGAAACATTGTTAGCAAGTATGATTCTTTTGCTATTCCTTAGGAAACACGTTCTCATAAAGTTGTGTACAACGATGAATTGTTTAGTTCTCTGCTCAGCGTTGAACCGATTTCGTTGCTAACCAATAGAACGATGGTTCAGTACCCAATAGATTACCCGTGTGGAAACTTTCGGCGGACATATGCAGCTGTTGCTGATGCTGAAAATTGTCCATACGTTCACGAAATTGTTTGGGTAAACAAACCACTTGTGACAAAAACACACTGCGAATTGCATCTGCTTTCAGGACATAGAAAAAATATACAGCTTCCACGGATGGAAAACGCTAAATTTGAACGACTTCTCTCATTTCACTGCGAGGTAAGTTCCTTATCATACGGAAACTGAATAAACTACTTTTACTGCTGCGAACAGATGTTAGCACGTAAAAGAATTAAGGTATAAAAAACTAAAGAGAACCATCTGCCAACTGTAAAGCCTAAATGCTCCAATGAAATCCTGTCTTTATTGCATGATAAAAGCGCGCCGAAAGTGTCAAAATATGTAACTCACTGTCTGCAAGAACCTGTAACAAAGTAAAAGCTAACAAATATGTATTTTCATTTAGAGACTTGACACCTCTGATTCTCACAATGAGATATTCACTATGGTTCACTGGCATATGGGCGGACTCCATACGACTGGTAAAGAAACTGTCTGCTTCCTGTGCATATAATAATTGGGCGTGTGAACTTCGCCGTGAAAATTCCTGAACTCCTGAGAAGGAAAATTTGTATACGTTTGAATTCTAACATTGTATTTCATAAAGACTGAGGGCAGTTGTACATTTTAACAGTACCATTCTTTCGGCATGCCGATTATTTTACATTAGCGCTTCTTCTACTACCAAGGTGAATGGAGCACTTCGTACTGATTTCCCACTACATTCTTTCATCTGATTGCTGAGGTTCGTAGAACAGCAAGGAGGGAACAGAAAACATTGCACTCAAACCAAGATGGTCCTGAATCGATTTCCTATTTTGTGAATAGCAATTTAATATAACTTATGTTGACAAGTCTCTACAGTTTCATATTCGGTGACGTGGTGAATCCTGTTGAAAGTTTCAAAGGGACATACCGTTCAATGGAGCATGAGGCTAATATAGCTATTATATTAATGGCTAAATATTAACCTGTAAGAAATCGGAAAAGTAAAACTGCATGACCTACTACATACATCTCATTGTGAGTTCCAGGCACTTAATTCACGAAATGATGTTTTTTGAAGAGCAGTTCAGTGGTGACCGCTATTACAAAGGCCGTTGGAGAATGGCCAGTACTTCGGTCAATTCGGCTACTTCAATGTGGCTTGAAACAGTAAGGTTTTAAAAGTTAATAAGTGCTAAAAGCTTTGCTTTCCAGCGACTTCATCACGGCGCTGACGCATTCTCTAGCACAAAATTCCAGTCTCCATTTGGATGATCTCGACCTGTCATTCAACGACTTTGATGATTATGAAGGTTTGCGCATGGGTATTACGTCATTCTGCATTTCGGAACAGGATCTTAGAAATGTTAAGTTTTGTAAGAGGAAGTGTTACGTAGGAGAACAAGTGCGCGCTTTGTTTCTGGTCAATTTAGAGTATCCATAAATTCAGGCTGCGATAACATTGTTCGCTCAATATACAGGCTTCCTCCGCTTTATGAATGTTTCTGGGGACCTCAGAAATTGTTCGTAAGGTGAGCATTCATAAAGCAAAGGAGGGATTGCTATCTCTTATGATGGGAAACGGTTTTGAGCATGGAACTCCCGACCTGCGCTCGCTGAAAAAATTAACGAAGGGAGGCGATCCCTGGGTCACACGTGATAGCCATGCCTGACCCGCTATAAGATGTGACCTGACCTCCGCCAGGACGAGAAGACTATATAAGGGCATGACGAACGGTTGAGTTCATGATTCATTTGGATTTTGGCTCGCGAGCAACGGCCGCCAGCATTCCGCTTGAATAAAAGGAGTGTTTACTTCTCTTATTCTGTCGCTTGAGCCTACGCTACATTACCTGGTGAAGCAACTTTTACAGTTCGTTTTTAAAAACTCCTCCGACAGGTAAACCAATGCAACAATCATAAGCAAGAGTACGAACACCCAAATATTGATGTGGTCAGGGAAACGCAGTTTAGACGTATCTTTTCCCCATGCTGTTCTTCATTCACGGCTTTTCCCGTTGTCGTGGATGTCTGCAATTGAACTACACAAGTACCCTTCCAGCGAATGCATGAGCTGGTGGTTAGAGAAAGTACAGGACAATTTTCCTTTATTTCAGAAATGCTCTGGTTCCGTCACCAGCGTCAGCGACATCAGCGTCTGTTCCCTATCAATCACTTATTTTTCAGCAACACATGGTGTTGGACATACTCGCTTCGTAGCAACTTGGAAAAATAGAAGCTCTCATCTTACTACTACTACAAAAATGAGACGAATTAACAAAACAGCACTTAGAATAAAAAACATTCACGCAGTTGAAAGTTCAGTTTACGCGGAATCCATCCATGATAATTTGAAACAGTCATTCTATCCAAGCTTCACTGCAAGTAACTGTATTACCTTTGGAATAGGGCTTTGTTCTTTATGTTACCACTGCCAGTAAAACTTTTTAAAAAACGCCTAACTGACTTAGACGTGAAATTGACTGTGCTTTTACTAATTGCAGTAGCTTACAATAATGATCAACAAATACTTCCCTGCTACCATTCCTCTCTTATTTAATTGTGATTGCTTCACGTTTTTAGATTCAACGTTTGAGAACCTAAACAAAAGTCAGGTCGTTCAATTACCAACCGTGCGTGCGCTACGTTTCAGAAGATGTGGACTTACTTTCAAAACTTTGAGATGGATAATGAACCTTTTCACTGCATCTGCGTCAAGAAAGTCTTCCTTGAAAGTTTTAGATGTTTCAGGAAACACGCTTAAGTCAAAGCTGGACTCAAAGGTGAAACGAAACTGTTCAAAGTTTGGTTCAGACTAGTACTGCTCCATATGTACAGGTACTTTATGGAATACTACCTTACACGCCTGAATTGACAGAATTAAATCTCTCTTTCACAGGTATCCGTTTAGCAGAGGTATATTAGATTTATACAGCACAGTTCTCTATGATCTAGCATTCTTCAGATTTGGTCGTGCCTGAAGTGCTGTGGTCAGAACATCACAGTATTAAAAATTGCCGGATGCAATTTTCATATGAAGAAAAAAAGACAACTGACATGTAGAGCTTCGATAAAAGATTACTTCGCCAACACAGCGACGCTTCGACACTTGGACATTTCACAGGCAGTTCGGTTGTCGTCAGAAACGTTAAGGTTCCTGCAGTCGCAAGCTAACACAATATATTACCTTTTAGAGTAGCAAGCCGCCGAAGAAATTTCATCTGTTCTGAATAATTGTGTCTTAACTGAGCGTTAACTTCATTTGATGAAATAGTCACTGTCAGAAAGTAGTGCTCCTAACCCTTCACGACAGAGTTCAATAATTTATACGTAGTCGACTTTTCCTGTACAGTGACGATGGAGCACCTAAGATTTGGAAGCTCTATCGGGTACACTTAATTAATGGGAAAATATAGAATACAGCATTTCTCGGGGTTAGGGTCAAAATCCCGAAAGTCGAAATCCCGATAGGTCAAAATCCCGACAGTCGAAATCCCGAAAGCTCAAAATCCCGCACGGGTCAAAATTCCGAAGGGTCGAAATCCCGCATGGGTCATAATCCTGAAGGGCCGAAATCCCGCATGGGTCAAAATCCTGATAGGTCGAAAATGCAGTGTAAAGTGTGGCCTTGTTTCAGTTGTGCATTGGCATCTTCTAGTTTTGGATTAATCGAAATGACTCCTTCAACATTTGTGGCTCACCGATGAACGCAGCTGGCATTTTTTTCAGCAGAGCAATCTTTTTACTAATCATAAGAAGGCAAAGAGATCAACCCAGTTAACAGAACTAGAGGAAAACTAGAAGATGCAAATGCACAACCTAAACAAGGCCACGCTTTGCATTTTCGGCCTATTCAGGATTTTGACCCATGCGGGATTTCGACCCTTCGGGATTATGACTCATGCGGGATTTCGACCCTTCGGGATTTTGACCCGTGCGGGATTTCGACTGTCCGGATTTTGACCTATCGGGATTTCGACTTTCGGGATTTTGACCGCCACCGCATTTCTCGTGATGGACACAAGTTTTCATACTTGAGGCCACGACAGAGCATCTTAATTTAGTGAAAGATAAAAGACTTATTTTGCCCAGTTAAACGGTTTTACCGTAAATTCAAGCATGTAAGTTTATGTATCCATTAGAAAGCATACCACTTTCCTTACACTGGTCTCTCATGACCGTTTATAATATTCGTGTCTATGCAGCTTTACGCATAATGGTACAGAACGAGATCGTTTGGTTTCATATAGTTATGACTAATTTCTGGCTTTTAGCTCAGTTGAAAATGTACCATTTTTGGCGGCCTTTTCGAATTTCATTGCCATTTGTACGGACATAACCGTTTTCAAGGTCAGAAGTTACACGGATGCGTAGATTATTACACACCATGCCGAAGACGGGGCACGTTCTTGTCTAAAAAGCTCTGTGCATCTTTTGACCTAAATAAAAAACGGTTTTTTCCGTACAAAGAACAATGAAATTTCTAATTCAGTGTAGAAATTATGCTTTGCTATGACGGGTGCATAGGTTTTCATGATATATACGGAAGTAACACTGAGATCAACTGAGACACTGAAGACGGGAAAGGACTGTCCCGAAAGCCCTTTCGAATAAAAAGCTTTCAGTCTGAGGCTAAACTGTCCATTTTATATCATGAAACAATATATGTATGTGAAGCTTTGCGATCCCACGGGTAACGGTCACATCTGAAAATACCACTTCTGCAAATTATCCTAGTTGCAGGAACTGACAAATTCTTAGAACGCATTTTTGACTGTAGACTAGGTAGGCTAAATCACTGATAGGCAAAGGGGGACGTTAGGCCCGAAAGCGGCGTATGGGGGCGTGAAGGGCTAAGGGGGCGGTGCAGGACTTCGTTTATGCGCATCTCCTTGCTGTATACTAGCTTGTTCTACGCCCACGTTGTGCTTGCGTGCCCAGGGGGTGATATCAGCCATGGCCTTGGGCATCACTGGGCTAAACATTTCAGCTCAGGAAAAAGGCAAAAAGTCCCGTTCATAAATCTAGTTGGGGCAAAACTCAGTGCAACATTCCATCCGTTTTTCGTGACCCTCGAAGTGTGTGGGCAGGCAAGGCAACTTAAAAGGACAGGAGCTCTTCGAATTAACAATCTAGAGCGCACGTTTGATTGCATCTGGTAAGCCACTTCTAGTTCATGGTAGCTGTGGTTCCACTGAGATTGATTAACTCGATTTCGTGAACTTGCAGTGCTCCTGGTAGACAGAAAGCGTAACTGTTTCCTAGGTAGACTCGGTTTTGGAAAGCATTTTGGTGGGCTAGCGGCGCGGTTTCTGTCATTGTAGATGCATCACGTTTCGCCACAACTGGAACTGAGGTCTAGGGAGAGGTCCGTCATAAATGTTTAAAGTTCTACAACCATTCTACCTTTCCAGTTCTTGCTTTGCTCACAATTCCTCGATATATTCATTTCGGCAACTTTATACTTTCCCCATTTGGGCAAGTGCCTGCTGACCGACGTCAGAGAAACACCATGCTACTGCTCCAAAGTCTGAGTTGAACTATCAGATTCTGCTTGTACCACCTCCTTCAGGACTTCGTTTTCTTAGAATGGTTTGCCTTGTCTGTGACATTTATCTTCCACTCCTCGCGAAAATCCAGTAGCAAACCATACGCTTCTTAATGACAGAATCGAAGAGTTCAGCAGCTGTCTAGTAATCTGTAGCAGTGCACCCCCTTTGATCTAGTCAAGTTGAAACTTCTGAAAATCACAAGCTTGCATGAGGTTTAATAGTTAATAAGTCTCTGAATGGCTCACCCAGAAAAGCAGCGACAAGGAAATTCTTCTAATACATAGCTTCTCTACCTTATTCGAGCCGGCGGCCTCCCGCAGATGTCGCAACTGCCGTTTGGTTGCGAGCTTTTCGACGTCGGGTCCACAGGGTCGCTTGGAAAGCCTGAGCCGCTGAATCGACCACGGTACCTTTTCTTTCCTAGTCCGTTGGCATTTTGGCGCAGAGTAATGGTGAACTGTATAAGGTCAAAGAACCACGGTTCAGCGGAACCATCAGCCTTCCAGCGCCCCCTCCCTGGAATCACTCAGTCAGTACAATAAAGAGCTCTAATGCCGCAAGACCATAGCATCCAGGGAGAACAACAGCGCTCAGTTAGAAAAATACACAGTACAAGTTGTCTTATGATAAATTACAGCAACTTTTAGCATTGAAATCTGATGCATTAATTTTAACATTATCATTACACCACAGAATTTTCATTTTTGATCTTTCACGGCTTTTTCCCGTTCTGTGTTTGTATACAATACCTGTAACTACCCTAAGCAAATGCTCAACCAGTGAGTGGACGAGCGATTTTTTATTAGGCAAAAACTTGTACTAACGTGTATCGTATCGTAGCTTTCGACACGCTCCTTTTTCCGTCGTCAGCGAGTAAGGGGAGCTTGAGCGTCTGTGTAGCGTCAGCGTCAGCTTGAGCATCAGCATCAGGGAGTAAGCTCCCCTTACTCGCTGACGACGGAACAAGGAGCGTTTCGAAAGCTACGATACAATACACGTTAGTACAATACCGTTTTTGCCTAATAAAAAATCGCTCGTCCACTCACTGGTTGAGCATTTGCTTAGTGTAGTTACAGGTATTGTTCTACAAACACAGAACAGGAAAAAGCCGTGAAAGATCAAAAATGAAAACCAACCAACCCGTTACCAAACATCCATCATTCAACTACACCACAGAATTTGCAATCAACGACCTTTATCGAAACGCGCCATATTTTCCTTTAGGTGTGTATTAATGGGTCTGGCCACTAATCAGTTGATCAGCGACGTTGTGCTTGTCATGAATTCCATTGCATCAAATGGAGAAGAACTTCTTCCAACTTTAGAAACAAGTTTACCTAGCCTTCAGTGTGTCAGCTATCTGCACATGCGTGACAATGGTAAAACAAAGAAGACGTTCAAATGCTTATTTTTTCTCATCCGTTACAGAGTTCAACTCCATTGCACCAGAGATCGTAAGTGCAATTTCTGAAATGCCCAATCTCGAATTTCTCGACATTGGCGGAAAGAATTTTAATGTTCGAAGAGGTGATTCTACAACGGTCCCAAAGGCCTTGCAAACATTAGCTAAAATTATAAACAATGGAACGTCAGTAAGTACTAATGCACTGGATCGCTAACATTTACGAAAACGTGCTATATCAAACTGCGCATAGAAATTGGATGAACTCAACATCTCTAACGCAAACCTCGGAATGCCAATTTCCATTCTTCTCAGCGCACTGGTTAGCGCTCCGAAGTTGAAAAGATTAAACATCAGCGGAAACTGCATTGAAGATGCTGGTGCAAGGCTGTTGGCAAAAGTGCTAATGACAAACTGTTGCCTTGAAAAGCTTTCCCTTGACCACAACCAGATTACACTCAACGGATTCAAGGTCATAGCAAATTCTCTGAAAGAGTATTGCATGCCTCAAAATCAAGGTTCACCAAGCAGAGCCGACAATTTCAGAAATACAACGTTAACCGAAATGGAATTTCCTATATTTGACATATCTAAACAGATAAAGATGGACCGTGAAAAAGCAGAAGCAGTGATGAAAGAGGTAGGCTAGTTCTTATGAAAGAGCACATATCTAAAGTGCCCATGAAACATTTTATAATGATCTTTGAAGAGGTGCAGTCAAAACTACGATTAATCGATGATCCCAACTGTGAAGAAACATTTCGGTCATTAACGTTTTTTACACAGCTAAGAAGGCTTATTACGACTTGAGCTCATGAAACAACGAATACTCATAACGGCACTTCGTTCATATGTATTAATACAATTCCAGCTGCAGAGTTAGGTTTATAATCGGCAACGCTGATTTTCAAAATTTGCGTACAGGTTGAAGCCGTTTATTGAGGTTTCTAAAAAACAGAGCTTTCAGAACAGCGCTGTCCCATTATCCGGGTCAAACATGCGCGGCAGCCTATATTGCCGCAGGACCCCTGCGATACTACTAAGTTTCGGGGTTGGTGAGTCAGGCAGTATGTTGAGCAGGAAAATTGGCCGAGAAAGGTGGACCTTGAGGAGGGGGTGAAAGATCCTGTCTGTGGAACTCCGTCTGTTCCACCTTTCCTGCCAATTTTTCTGGCGGTTTATGGATAGCGTTCAGGTCAGGGGAATGACGGTGAGCCTGAGCTTGAGAAACACTGCTCCAAAAGCTCTAGAATGTAAGAAGCTGTACTCATAATGCTGTCGACTATTGCAAGCTCTCTCACAACTCACCTATGCACTCAGGGTACACTAGAAACTCGACCGTCTGAAGCAGCTGCTGCAGGTGGTAGATCGGATAATCGAAAATTCAGATATCAGAGTAATTTGTTTTGTTCGTCAATCTTTTCTCCATGTTTCGATTTTATTTATTTTGCCAGCTCTATTTCTCGAGGATATGCCGTAAAAATTTGCCGAACAGCAAATTATCGCCAAGATGACATTAGGAAATCATGCTTATTTAAAAAATCAGTTACACAAGTTTGCTTCAGCGCTGTTCTGCGCTTCTTAGTTGCAATTTCTCGGATACTCTTCAGACGTAACATTTCTTTGGAGTTGCAGTCCTCTTGCGCTTCGAAGCATTGTAGAACAAATCCCAAGCACTGAAATGACGTATTATGCTGTGAGCGTATTGTATTTCATTTTTTTGATCAAGTTCTTCTCCTTCTGGCTCCATTCGTACCATAGTTTCTCAGCCTTTTTCGCGCCAACACTCCATGGACGTCGCTAGAGCCGTTTGGCAACGAGCGTCCCAACGTCAGTTCCACAGGGACGGCTGCAGAGCCCGAAGCGCTGATTCAGCCACGAGTACCTTTTATTTCAGTTCAAACATCTACAGTTCAGCGCAGCCATCAGCCTTCCAGCGCCTCGCTAAGAACTTCCAACGCCCCTTGAGGATCACCGCCTAGTACGTTTAACATTGATTTAACAAGTTCCTCATCGTTCAGTATCTGAAAGTCTGCAACTTCGTTGGTTCAAGACATGCACATGTTAAAATCAAAGTCTTCGGATTTATATGATATTGAAAGGGTATTTAATGCTTTGAGCATTTCTCATTTGTGAACTCCTGAACAGGGAATCCCCTGCTCCATCGTTCGATTGTGCGCTTCTGCCTGAGGACCGGCCTGCAGTATTCAGCTCATCTCACAGCTTCCCAGTGTTCCTAGCGCTACCTTGCGAAGCTCTGAAGCATGCGTTCCAAGAAAGAGATGGCCTGTGTGTCAGCGTCGCGTTCTTCAACGGTGTGAAACGCCGACCTTTGTGTGAAGTGCCAGCGCAGTGTTTCCAACAGAGGCAACATATATCATTTTATACAAAATTTGAATTTTTGTACTTCCTGGCTGATTCACATAATCGAGCTTATAGGATATTAGCAGGAATAAGATAAACGTATCACAGTGAAACAACTTTTACCTTCATTTAAAGAAGCATGCATAACAGTTATCTGTTGATTGATTACTACACTCTCTCCACCAGTGAGTTCATTTTAATTGCCACCCTACATTAAGCTTTGAAGGATTAGCCTTCAGGAGGCAGTTTAAAAGCTCTCGAAGGAGGACTTTGGAGCATCGTTGGTCATATTCAACTAGAATTGCTCAGCCCTCTTTTACTCATGGCAGAACCGAGAAAAGTTCAATGGTAAGAGAAACCAAACGGGTAGTTGAACTGAAAGCTGAACAACTTACACTATAGAAATTTAAGAGAGAAGAGTGATGAAGATAATTTAAAGTAACCAAGTAGCTAACGGAAACTTTAGCAAAAGTTGACAGAGCTGTCACCATAGGTCAGTTCTAGAATACAGAAAAACCGTGTTAAAGAACCATGCCCGGTTCACTGTTCCTATCGGAAAGCCACATAGTGCTAATTATGATGCTGTGTACATAGTGAGATATGAAAGCGATGAACTTTCCGTTTTCATTGCTATTAGTTAGACTTAACGAACCTTTCGGTTCAAGCCCAACGATAACCACCAGAAAATGGCATTTTGCGATGCAGCTGATTCACAGCGGGTCAATACGGGTGCATCATATTTTGAATGAGACTGTTTTTTCCCGTTCTTTCAAGCAGATCATGTAATTAAAGAACAAACCCTCAATGGAACACGGCTACCCTTAAAGATCTAAACATCAGAGCACGTGCAACCGATCTCCCACTTTTACTGATAACTGCACATCTTTACGTGAATTGGGCGTTTTTTCTTTGGTTACATGCGGTGCTTGCACTACACGGGAGCAATCATTTTAATACAAAGAATGAGAAGCAAAAATGGTACGCATACCGCCGCACAGTATTTTGAGCAAGAGAAAGAACTACTACTTAACCGTTCTGTTCAACAATGGCATTGCAGATTCAAGCAGTACTACACAAAAACGCAACGAAATGCGGTACAGAAGAAGCAAATTCTGAGAGACTTCGCCGAATCGCCAAGTGGTCGCTCATCCGAGTGGAAAACGTATGCTTATATTTTTCTTTTACCTAAAGCTAAACTGATTTATTACTGACGACTTGTTTTGAAGAAATGTATGGATTACAACAGCTGTGGATAGCAGTTTTTGGCACACATACAAACGCTATACGGGTGCGGTTATCCATGTCAGCAATGCTATATGGACTGACTGCGACCTTGGGTGGGCTTTTGAGTTGGAAAGTTTAATGACGTTCACCGTGTCAGTCTGTCGCACTTCCATTTATCTATACATTTCCATATTCTTCTGCAGTCAACACTTTTACCATTGTCGTAGATGTCCATAATTAGATTATATAAGTGCCCTACCAGCGAATGGACAAACAAATTGTCAGAGAAGGTACAGGACAGTTTCTTCGTACGTTTCAGAGCTAGTCTTCTTTCGTCGCCAACGTTGTTAGTGAGAAAGTGTTTATTCGGTAAAGGATTTATATAGAGCAATCGGCGTGATTAGCTCATAAAAAGTTCTTCGTAAAGAGTACAAATTTAAAAGACATATACGGTCAGTTCACACAGCATTGGTGAGATGGACGACGGCACCCGAATGGTGTTCGTACGTCTACTCAAAAATGCTGTCTATGATTGTTGTAATGGGTACATTTCTTCAAAACAAGTGTATCAATACACAGTTTCGAAGAACCAAATTTAAGAACATATTACTCACGATGAAATAAATAGGTACCCATTTCAGGTTAGCGCAGTCCAAACTGGGAGGTACCTATTAAACTCCCGATACGTGCTCAGCTCTGGTTCACCGTAAGACCATAAACAACTGCACATAAATTGCAAATATTAATTAAGCTGTTCCTCGTTAAACCTATTCTAAAAACCAGACATACTGCAGCGACGTCACTGAATCATAAAGTAACGTTCTAATACCAAAAATTTAGGAATTCACTGAGTTCCTTAGAGAAAGCGAAGTAGCCTTGGCGACATGCTGCAGTTTCTCAGGAAAGGTGGAAGAAGACCCTGTCTATATGGACTTAATAAAGCGGTGGAGCTTGTTAAAAAGAGCAATAACAACATCAGTTTCCCGGAGCAACCTGAGTCAAACGTTTGCTACGTTTAGGTTCTAACAAACACTCTCACTCTTTGCGAGGACATCGTAAACGAAGCACCATGTCAGAATGGGCTGCGAAGTTTTGCTTCAAAAATCCGTTGTGCGATTAACGTGAGCAAGCATATGAACCACTTATTACTTCTAGGCCGCATGCTCTTCCACGTCACCTGATTTATAAAATTATTTCAGGATTTCTATATCCAAGTTCATGCAACTTTCAAAGATCGGCAGAAGGTAAATATAGTACTTTGTCACGGAATGTTCTTGTCTGGGTAGTCAAACCTGTATTTCAAATTCATCATTTAAAAGAACGCGTACAATAACGTCGCTTACTAATATAATTTCGGTCACACCTCAGAATTTTCAACTATTACTCGATACGATTGAAGAAAAAGCCTCACCCCTATTGAAAAAGCTCAACAAGGACCATGGCCAATCATCAGCACACTGCAAGTAAGTTGAAAGAAATACAAAAATGTACGAAGTGTACGTCAGTTAGCTCAGACCCAATTCATTTTTAAAAAATCAAATCTTGGTTTCACCAACTGGCAACGAACAATGATGCTATCGAATTAAAATTTAGGGAATTTTAGAAAACTGGGCTTTAGTAATAATTTTGTAAGTTTTAGCATTAGCTTTTGTTTGCTGCAATTACGAAATCACATGTCAACTACTAGATTACTGCTTAGATTATATATTTACACTACAGGGCCTGTGCATACGGTGTAACAGCAGATTTGATCATTGTGCTTGCCGAAGCAGCATTAGCAAGCTTCCACACCGATCGACAAATCTGGGTACGTGCAAGTATAAAGAACTAAAATCAATTTGCGTTCACATCATCTCTTCAGGTCTCTCCGCCTTCACAGGCTATGAAAGAAACGCTATCTTGGTCTAAAAACCTCCAAACGACCAACCTCAGCGGTAGTACATGAACAGAACCTTACAGCAATAATTAATCTCTTCGCTGTTCAGGTAAGAAGACGCAGTTCGCCCAGAGTACTGAACAGCAACTGCAGAATAGCGCAACGAAGTCAGAGGAGCATAACAAAGCGGATGAAATAACGCTGTGCTGCGAAAGTGTCGAGCCTCCATCTGGTAATGCAATAAGAAAAGATGACCAAAATAATAATAACCAAACGAAATGCTAAACTTAACAATGAAAACACCTGAGAATCCAAACATCAAAATTGTCGCCAACATAAAACTTTTTCCAAAGTTCAGGACTTGAAAGTTTGGAACGGAAATTTCGGGATGACAAGCCGGCAGTTGCTCGAATTAAACCGGTCAAGCGTCAGAAACCTTCTGAAGCTATATTCAAAACCCCTACAGCAGATATTTCATTCACTACCCAATCGACCGCCCAAATGATGAATTGGTAGGTCGAAATGCTGCGGAGGAAACCATACTTAACTTAATACAAACTGCTGTTAAGACTATATTACTTAACTGATCTCATTTTTCTCGTGTTCTTTTAGGGATTCATCAAGCATATATTCAGAAAGGGCAATCGATTGCCCTGCCGAGTACAGCCTGTGGACAACGAACAAAAATACGGTAGGGAATTTAACTAGCGAAAAATCGCGCTTACGTACACATTAATAAGTTGCAGAATGGCAAATTTGACTACCAAGACTATAACCTAAGTCAGGTGGCTATAAAGAGTTCTTCGGACAGTATCACTGCGACTGTCCACAGTCCAACAGAAGCTATCGCTTCAAGTATCCGCGGTCGCTCGACTTTCCCAGAGCAGCATGCTATGACCACTCCTTTGCCGTATTCAACAGTGAAAACAGCACAGCGAAGTAGAAAACTTCACCAGCGCGCAAAGTACTGTAAGTGTTGAAGAAATCACGTTTTTAGTAGCTAAGCGAGCACGAACTCATGTTTCAGCTAACATAAAAGGCAAAAAGAGATTATTTCACTCATCTGATGAACTGGCAAATTGCGGAGTCAACGAAAAAAAAGTTGAAGCCGGTTCAACGCCGGAAATGCCCTTTCTTGACGCCAAAGAGTATGCACACGAACTTCAAATGTCAACTGAACAGAACTGAACCAAATATCTGCTGTTGAACATGGGAAGTTTAACAAATCTATGCAAATATCTGCTGTGCCTTTGTCGCTTTCAGCCTAAAGCTTACATTTATACAATGAAAGGTTCATTTTCATTAAGGTATAAAGAGCTGAGAACGCTGCTTAAACGAGATTACAAATCAAGTCAAACAAGCCAGCAATAGATTGCACCGCGGCCCGGAAAGCCAAAAAGAAATAAATCTAAGAGATGCTGCGGTAAGAATCAATATCGATTCGACATTAAACAATCGCTTCTGTGAAACAACAAGGAATTTTCCATTTAAACCATGGCCGCTATTCCTCAAAGCTAGTTTCGTCAGTCGCTTTGTCTCGTAGCTCCTTAAGCGCTTCGGAAGGTACGCACTGTTTCGGCGAAGGAGCTGAAATGTACATACGTCACGTAGAATTGCGAAGTAAATGTCGAAACAATATTACGCCTGCCAGGTTGAGTGGGAATCTGCGAAAGACCTGCTTTCTTTATCAACAAATTATTGAAGAACTGAGCAAGTGCACCTTCAGGCTGAGGGACTTGAGATACGCTCTTTGACTGAGTGTCCACCTGAAATATTGAAACCGTTATCCTGAACACTAGAACAATGCTAAAAAACATAGAGCCTTTCTGTGTATACGGCTGTAACATGCAGCTTGATAATATTGATACGATTTATGACACAGTACAGAAAGGAATGAATGTGAGTAGTAAAAAAAGAACAGAACATGATGAAACAAGCCGGACAAAGCACCTTCTTCGCAGGTCCACTAGGTGTAAGCAAACCGTTTGATGGTGTAGAAGTCAGCTTCCTCTCTGCGCCTTTGGACGATGAAATGTTCAACGCGGGGTCCTAAAAAGCCAACTAATAAGCAATACAAGCATGCATCACTTGGTCTAACAGTATAAAACTTTGGCAAAGCGATCAAAACTCGGCAAGTATTATTTATCTGTTTGAAGATCGTCCGCTGGACAACGGGCTGGGGACACAGTTTCACCCACTCTACCGCCTCATTTGTCGAGCGAGCCAAAGCAAAATCAGGCTTAGACACATTAGCAAAAACTGTATACTGACTAGTCACTGTTCCCTGTGATCCTCATCTGGTCCGCTCAATGCTGCATTACCTGTGTGGAAGAAACATCGTAAAAATTGATTACACTCAGGAATGGTGGTTCTCTTCTTTTAATGAAAGCCAGCTAGCTTATAACCCCCCGGTAAGCCATATCCTGCACAGGAAGATAGTTTAAATAAACACTGCTGTTGCAACTTGTTCTGCGAGCTTATGGAAAAACCTAATAAAATCGTTCGAACAGGAACAGTCGTGACATCAGTGAAAATCCAACTCATCATGGAAGCTCCTGACACTTACCTGGCCCCGATGAGAAGCAGAAGAGTTATTAGGCGCATGGGCACTAAGTGTAGTTTGCACTTTATTTAGAAAACGGTTCTCATCTTCCACTCGAACAACAACTTCTTTCTGGGAAGTCTGCAAATACAATGAAAGGAGCAGTGGAGAAACGACACTGATAAAAAATCTTGGGATCAATAAATTTATGAATTATTCCTGAACGTTTCTGATCCACCAGATCAACAAATGCACTCGAGACTGCGGTGCTTCAAAGTTAACGGTTTAAATACTGTGCCAAGACGAAGTCAAAACAAACACAAATTACGAGTCACCTAAATAGTTCATTCAGGAAAACTTGGAACTTCGAAAACGCAGCTTCTTCTAATGGCTGCGTGAATCTTATAATCTATTACAGAAAACTGCCTTCAGAACTTTTGGGGCCAATTTCTTTCCATCTATACCAGTGTTTCTCAAGCTCAGGTTAACTATTGCAAGCTCATCTGATTGGCCCATATCCCGTCAGATGACTGTTCGATGCTACTGGAATGACCTAAATGTGCCTTTCAGACTTTCTCGATTATTCATCAGCGCATAATAAGAGAATTTTTCTCATTACACGCCGATGATGGATTGAGAAGATCCAAAAACTTCGTTTGAACAGCTCAAATAAATTACTCAGACTTGAGAAACGGCAAAATGCATATAAGCATAAAACGAAACTCTACGGACCCGTTCACGCTAGCACTATTTTCAATAAAGTTCGTCCTCAGCACTACTGACTGATAAAAATAATAACTGTTCATCCACCTACTGATATGGTATTTATTTCATTTAATTACTGACACAAACAACCGTAAAATGGGTACCGGCCGTACAAGCCTATAGGAGCCTGAGCAGTAAAGAAAAGAAAAATGTATACACAAAGCCATGGGAAAACGAAACCAACGTTGATCAAACGCAAAAATTATACACAAACAACTAAGCAGGGAACGATACAAAAAATTTACGAATCAAAAGCAACTGCATTCTCCAGAACATAAAGCGGAAATGTATTTCATGATAGGAGCTTCTTAACTGTTAAATTATTACCTATGCAAACTTATTTTACGTGATTGCAAAAAGTCAACTACAGACGAATTCTTAGTTCAACGAGTTGTAACAATTAGGAAGACTAACCTATTAGCCAAGTGAGAGAGGTAGACGCAGCATAAGCTAAACGTTACTTGTTACTAAACAGTATCTATGCAAATCATGTTTAACGCGCGCATTATTCCAAAGCGGCACAATCGTTGTCTGAAATAAAATTACTGATTCTCCACTGCAGGAGATCCAGCGAAAAAGTCTTTAAAGGCTGCTCGTCGAAGAAAAGCACAATATAAAAAGTGCTTACTCGGCGGGCAGCAGGCTTACGGATGCATTTTTCAAAGGATTCCGTGCTGCTAACGGAGATGAAAGCCTCTTCCAATATTTTTATTTTGTTAATAGTATCCCACCCGGCTGGTCTGAAATAAAGTGTAACTGAATAGCAACTAAGGTAAAGCAATACACTTACACAAAGACACTATCTCTCTCAAGAACCGACGCCGCTTGCGTGAACGGGAAACCATAAATACGATGCAGGATATATTTGTACAAAGTGTCACAATTTCTTCCCTCTTTGGCATTTGTATACACTATTGCAGCACCGTCTGTGCAATCATAAGAAAAAAGTCAACATAATCGTCTTTTAACACCAACGAACGTCAGAGCGTACAGTTTAGGCAAAATCTTCGCACATGGGCTTGTAGGAAGTCGAAGTGTTCATCTCTCAAGTCGTAATCCTTTTCAAGCGAAGATATCATGTCACACTAGGCAAACATAAACACTTTAATAGACAAAGCGAGTGCCACTACAAAAATACCTTTGTTAAAACAACAATCAGGGGTACGCCGATATTGTTGGACAATATGGATTCACTAAGTGGTAACAAGAACTGGTCTGTTTCCATACTTGGCACTTTATTACCGAGATCGCTATGGGAGCTGCTATCTAACGGCTCTACATACTCTTGCCAGAAACGTACTACTGCAAAGCGAATGGTCAGCAGAAAAACAGACCAAACTTGGCTTAAAACAATGTACTTACGCTGCTCTTTGCATTCCGATAGTACATCATTATCGTACATGGATGACGATGTCAAATGTTCTGCTAACACCTTAGCCCATCTGGACAACGTTTCCATTATGTTCCATGGCTCAGCCATTGAGCAGCAAATGACAGCAACGCTGTGCTTTAAGGTTTCCGGAGTTAAGGCCAAACTAATCAAGGGTGAATAGAATGGATCTCCGTCCAGTACCCATACGCCCAGACGCAGCGACTCCCCGGGGCTAACGTCTGGCAATGCATTGCTCAGCTGATACGCATATGAGCCTCAATTAAAACGTAGTTACCGAATAAAGCATCGACTAGTCATATACCATTCTTATAGTCCGGATTAATTTCCAATACGTGATATTCCAGGCCGGCACCCTTTTTCGGATCGTCAATGCCCTGCAAACGAGCCAAAAGGGACGTTTTACCACAATTATTGTCTCCTGAACACCTCCTTTTGAATTTAAGAGACACTAGAATCTACGTTACCCAAAACAAGAACTGATCCATTAGGAAGGTTATTCATTGACCGGTACTGCACATCATGCAGTAACTTAGACCTACAAAAGCAGCACTACCGTGAGAAAGAAGAAAAGCTTTATAAAATGCATACCAAAGATCATCATCAGGGGCCATTACTGCCATACTTCTAGACGGTTAATTTCGTCAACTACTGTCTTTCGATTGTTCGCAGCTGAAATTTCGCACAACTGATAAGTTCTCAGAACTTATGCACAAATAATGCGGTAATTTACAACCGCAGAATTGGTTTCGAACGTATTTGTAGGACAGAAAATTTTTTACGTGCTCTTCAAGCACTTAAAAAGAAAACTTGGGCACCAGAGAATTTTACGAGACTCCCCTTTAAGTAAAACTTAAAGAAGATAAAACTGGAAGACGGGTTGTCTTGTAACGGGCTTTGGTATTTTCATAATTGATCTTGGATTCACGGCTTTGGCCCGTTTTGCTGTGTGTCTGTAAATAAACTTCAA
>KN538389.1:1232778-1259128 GCA_000797535.1 Trichuris suis | reverse complement strand
ATGATCTTCTGTGGTTGCTCCCGCTGTGGGCGTCCTCGTCTTTTGGTGCTCGTCCGCGCAGGTGTTTGTGGCTCCTTGAGTCGGCGAACGGCCTCTTCGTATCCTACGACGTTGGACATGTGTCGTTTATATCTATCAAGTAAAGTGTTGCCCAAAAAAAACATGAACAACCATCCCGTTACAAGACATCCAATATTCAAGTCAAAGTTTGTAGCAATGTGGGCTCTGATGCTACTAAATACGTGCCGTCATAGTTGCGGATAGTCAAAATTGATATAAGTTCTTCCGAAAAAATGCTTACCGCTTTAGTTTAAGTCATATGATCAATAAATGAGCATATCAGAGTACGTACCTATTTACAACAGTGGTTCATTGGTATATAAACGGAACTCTTCGCAGCTCAGAGCAATGATTCTCAAGGGGGCGCTGGACCGTACACGTCCGAATAGGTCGGTTCAGCGTCAGCGCAAGAAAGCCAAATTGCCAAAAGACCCTTAAGTAGAAGGTACTCGTATTCGAATCGGCGCTTTGGGCACTCCAGCAGACCCTGTGGACTAGCATCGGAACTCCCGCGAGGAAGCATCACCCATAACATCTGAAGGAGCTAGCGATGTTCACGGGGTTGCTGGCACAGAAATGATAAAGAAGCCAGATCTTAAAGTTTATGATGGTTTCCATTGCTCTTACCACATTGTTAGCGCGGTAGCTGTCTAATAAACAACTGCGCAAATTTCGCTCAGAGTTAGGGTGGCCTCCTTTTCAGCTGTTCATTGGATACAAACGACAGATATTTGAGAAAAAGTGCTTTTATATCGTCCAAATGTGGCCAAGATGACTCTGATGACGAGCGCACGACGTTCTGTCCAGGTCGTTTTGATATTGGGATGTTTTGACGTAGAGAAGACTTGGCCTGGCCTTTTTGATTCTGCGACATCCAGACATCCCTCTCCTATCGTTCACTTTGGCTATGCCATAGGTTACTGTGCTTTACGATGTTTATTTCCTTAGATGGTATTCTGTTTATAAAAGGAATACCTGTTTGTCTCGTGACCAGTGATTTTAGCATGACTCAGTCACTAATAATTACGAGGAAAGGACGTTGATTGGTAGGTGTGTAATTGCGGGTCATGGTCAAACGACTATATAAAGACGACGGCGTAAGCTGCGGGAGTTAGTCTCATAGTGATCGCGTTAGGAAGGAACTTCTCTCGCTAGTCTTGTTTGGACAAAGTAAAGACTTGTTTTGTTTTAGGAGTGCTACAGTTACTCAATCTCAAGAGGGGTTTACTGACTTTCAACTTGGCCTACTGGTTATACCTTAATCAGACTGTTTGTAGTGAAACTTCCGACAGTTAATCAATTGTGCTGTGCTGGGTACAGTAGCAGCATTTGCCTACTGCCTGAACAGTTTAATTTACCGCTGGTTCATAATCTCAATAACCCACCTGATTAATGAATCGCGTTCATAAGAGCCGTGTATTCAACCTTCTAATCTTAATTCTATGTAGCAGACATTTTTACTAGTTTCCATTGAATATACGGAAGTGCACCTGTTCGCTTTCAGTCCTTTTTATTCAGCCAGGCATTCAGGGCAAATCACGAGACTGTCATTAACGCTGATTCCACGATAACGAGAAAGTGAAAACTGAGGATCAGTAAACTGCTGTTGAGATTGAGTATCTTAGGGCGTAGCCAAAGTGAACGGTAGCAGGCAGTGTCAGTACATCTCCAGGTTAAAATGGTCAGCCTAAATTGTCTTTAGGCCTAATCGGCTAGGTCCCCAGGTCAGAACGACCGAACCAATATCCCAGGACGAAACGGCAAGTCAAAATGTCTCCAGGCCTAAATGTCCTCCGGTAAAACGTCCTAGATCGTAACTTCCTCAGGTAAAATGTCTCCATGTAATAACGTCCGCTGGTGAAAACGTTCCAGCCGAAACGTCCAACTTCGTCTGCTGCTGTTATTTCGTACAATGTTGATTCATTCAAAGTGAAAATCAATACTGCTTCTTGAGTGACTTACGTGAGTTTAAGATTTGCTGTCCTCTGGTCGTTTATGATCGAATAAATGCATCTTCACTCACTCATATTTGAAATGCTTTACTAGTTTCCTTCGAGCAAGTTCGGCTTAAAACATTGTAGTAAGAAGGTTAAAGCAAAATCTTCATCGAGGATAGTTGTGTCGGCTGCAGTTCAATCATTTCAGTACGCGACGCTTTGTTGGTCTCCAGTCAGCATTGCAGACAATTGGTGGGCACAGAAATTTCATGGCTTGCTTCAGCCTCTCTTTTTTCGATGTTTGTTGCCCTATTGCGTAATTTCTACCGAATGAATTCTTTCTTCCAGGATAAATTTCATTGGCGGCCTTAGGGTTATAGTAAAACTCGTCGAAAACAGTTATGTCATCGTTTTGCTGTCCGAGTTCGTCTCCATTTATGATTTGGGTTAGCAGCAAAGCTGTCTAAATGAACTAATTTTTAATGCATTGCTTTTAATGATTAAACTGTCTGTATTGCCTATTTCACCGTAACAGTATTCCTCATTCATCCGTAGCTGGTTACTCCTATTTTCATGCTGAGTTATTGAACAATAAATAATTTAAAGCTTTCAGCGCAGACTATTAGCTTGTACAAAAGTATTAACATAATGGTGGTACGGATGAGCTACCCATTTATCATTTATTTTGGCGAAGCTTTCGGGAAACGCCGGTTCCCGTCTTCAGCGCATGAAAAACGGCAGAGCAAGTCGTGGTATAGCGCTAAGTAGATCCAGTGCTTTAAAACGTGGGTCTTGGGAGGTTTTTAAAGGAGTTACAGAATTTAAAAGGGGGTGATTGGTAGGAAAGTTTAAAGTAACAGAAAACATGGGGGGAGGTGGCGTGGGGTTTTTTTAAAAATGGGGAGACAAAAGGAAGGGAAGGCAAAAGGGGAAGATAAAGAAAAGGAAAGAAAAGGGCGGAGGGAGAAAAAGAATTTAGGAAAGAGGGGGAAGAAAAGAAAAGGGGGTAGGGAAACAGTTGGGGACTGCGGGAACGGGGGCATTTCCCAAGACGTCGTCGAGCAACGTTATTGTCCTTGTGCAGGCGATCCATGTAGGAGGCAGCAGCTTGTAGCCCTGATGATGTTAGTCCAGGAATCACTTATTGCAATGCCACTGTCCCTGTTAATGTTTGAATTGAATTTTATATAAAGTGCTTCTTTTATCTTCCTAATCATAAATTGCCTTTCTTTACACAGCACCTCCGCACGCAGTTGGCCCGTGCACTGCGTTGCATGCTGTGCTACTGCCGACGTCTGGATGGCCTGCTCCATAGCATCTCGCGGATCAAGTGTTAGCGGATGTCCACCTGATATATTGGACGAATCTCCGTTCAGTCGGTTAACTGCATTCCTGTACCTCGTTAAGGACTTCATGTGCTCTTGGAACCTGTGTGCCAACGTATTGCATGTTTCCCCAATGTATGAGGCCGAACATTCACATTTTATTTCGTAAACCACCCCAGGGCATTGGTCCAGTGGTACCTTTCCTTTGTCGTTGCGTAGTATGGAACGGAGGTTTGGGTTCCCTTTGAACCATACCTGGAAGCCCAGTCTATTCCCAAGCCTTTTAATTTTTTCTCCCAGTTCCGCGTAATATGGGAGGATGAGCCGCAGCCTTGAAGCAGGTCTTTTCACTCTTGTATTGCCCTCCAGTTTCCGCTGAATTATTGAGTCAATGAGGTGGGCAGGGTACCCATTTTTCTTAAGTGTATTCCGCAAGTGCTCAAGTTCTTGTCCCAAGTATTCTTGATCACAAATGGCCAAAGCGCGGTCCACCATGCCACCCAATATCCCAGTCATAACATGTCGCGGGTGATGCGACTTGAAGTCCACATATTTGTCTGAGTGCGTTGGTTTTCCGTAAACTGTGGTTTTTATACCCACCTGTGAGCGAATGATAAGGATGTCCAGAAATGGAATTTTTCCTTCTACCTCTTTTTCAATCATAAAAGTTATCACGTTGGGAAATTCACAGTTCAGAATTTCCAGAAAACTGTCTTCGTTCCCCCTTTTTAGTATTGCAAAGACATCGTCCACGTATTGTTTAAAGCACGTGGGCGCAATCTCACTCGCCGTGTGGGAAAACACTCGGCGTTCCAAGTGCTGCATGAACACCTCCGCTAGTACCGGTGATAGTGGGCTCCCCATCGGTGCCCCGTTTTTTTGTTTATAGAACGAGCCTTGAAACTGGAAGGCGTCCGCCTCCAGCATGCAAAACGAACAAAGTTGTACAATGTGGAACGGGTTTCTGTTACTTTAAACTTTCCCACCAGCCACCCCCTTTTAAATTCTGTAACTCCTTTAAAAACCTTCCAAGACTCCCACGTTTTAAAGCACTGGGTCTACTTAGCGCTATACCACGACTTGCTCTGCCATTTTTCATGCGCTGAAGACGGGAGCCGGCGTTTCCCGAAAGCTTCGCCAAAATAAATGATAAACGGGTAGCTCATCCGTACCACCATTATGTTAATTCACACACCCGTTAGAAGGAGTTTTATTTTCAATGAAATTGTACAAAAGTGCGCAAATTGAATGCTGTTTGTTACTAGGAATCATTTTGCAAAGAGAAGTTCTGAATTTTCTTCGTAGATTACAAAATTGGGCAGTTAAAAGTCAGTGATCAGTCAATCAGTAGCACGGCTGCGTGCATATATCCATTGAGAGTTGTATGATTTTCTATGTAATAGCCATGCATAACTGAAAGCTCACTCTAGTGGATGCATTGGTTAAATGCTTTAAAGCGTTCTATAATAACATTATTTACTAGCAATTTCTAATGGCGCATTAAACATGCACTGTAATAAATTGCTAAACTTGCTGCTCACTGGGGCTTTACGTTTCCGATTTCATAACAAAGACTAACATGAATAAAAGTTGTTATACAAAAGAAATGAAATTTCAAGAATCCGTTCCCATGAAAACAAGGCTTTATCAGTGGGTGCCGATAACAGGGCAAGGTGAGTCCTGAAAGCTTATTACGTAAATCCAGTTTTATAACAAATGAACGGGTTAACTATATATAAACAGTTAAGATTTTCAATAAAATGCGCTGTCGCCTGCTGTCGGGAAGTGTTGCTTGATTACAAGCTAACTGAATAAAGCTAGCGCAAATGAAATAGTCTTAGTGACCTGTGAAAGTTTATCATCCCTTTATGAGAAATTTTATCTGTAATTGCCTTTGTTTGGAATAAGCTGCAAGAAACTAACATTACTGCTATGATTCTGCACCTTTCGTTGAATTGCCAAACTGATTTAGCAAATCTTCATTCAAAAAAGAAACCTGTGAAACAATTACTTTGAACACACTTAATCGCTTAAAAGCAGCTGATTAGCGCTGAAAAGGATAATTAGTAATAAATCGTTGCATAAATTAACTAATGACTCATCGCGGTCGCCATAGTGATGCCACAAATTTTCGCATGTTTATACTGAGTGAACACACAAGGTTATATCAAAACGCAATAACGTTCCGTTTACTCCTTTTAATTAATTTGGCACAAATCTTAATTAATAGGCGTTCCTCTCATTTTGAAACTGCTGTTTCACTTGATTGCATTTGTAAATGACATCTACAGTTTATGAGGAAATGCTTGAGTGGCAGAACGACGAGAAGATATCATTAAAGACGGATTCTGCTCATATTTATCTGTTGATATGAAACTTTCAACTTTGCTTAGTCCTCAGCGCATGCATGTTATCATTAGCAGTTAAAATATCTTCTATCAAATTTTCGATTTCGTACCAACCGCTGAATTCAACAACAACCAATAAAGCACGTGGACAAAGTGTCTGCTATCAGCATTAACATTAGTAATTAAGGCATAGACATTCGTTTTTCAGGCATGCGTTACTCAATCAAAGGCAACAGGAGTGACGTTCAGCAGTTTCAAAGACTAAAACTTTAACTTAAACTCACTACACAAAGGTCAGTTTCAATAGATATCAGTTCTATGAACCATAATGAAACTTACCAGGCAGAACAGTGTCACCATCTGCAGTGTGTTAGTGACGTGTGAAACAGAAGTAGCACACCGTGCTCTGGAGCTGCTTTAAGAGAGGCACCTGATTGTTATTTCTAAAGGGCACCAAGGGAATTAGTCGCTCAGAAAAAGTCATAAGTCTGTATTCACATACCAGGATGGATTCAAAAAGGCAAAGAGTTGCACACTGTTCAGGCAGAAAAAAGTTGCTCAAACTTCTTCAGCAGCTCGATAGGCGTGGGATTTAAGTTGGATAAAGCTTCGATTTCTTAAGTAATTGAGTCGAAAGTTTCATGTACGCTGACTTTAATTTTTAGTCTGTTCGCCAAGGCTCGAATAGGATGAACCACAACTGTCCCAATGCTTCTAATGCGCAGTGAATTGATCAAAACGGCATTTCATCAAGAACGGGTTTCAATAATTCACTGCAGCATAAGGGTGATGTGATGAGTATGGCAGGTCAGTCAGAGGATTTAATAGTATGACATTTGAAGTAAGCCGCTTTCCCTCCTCAGTCGAAGAGCAAGGCAGCCGAATTACCCCACTTGGTTAAATTAGTTCATTTGCAATTGCCGCCTCTTGGCATCTTGAAATATAGTTCTACTGTCTCGCTAAAGCTGATTTGATCTAGCCGTGAATATGAAGGGTGAGTCGGAAGTTCACGCACTAAGATAACACATTAACTATATCAATGTTTTCGAACTGAATGTCGACAAATAGCTATAAATTGATTCTTCTGCCATTTCTAAACATTAATATTAATATTAATACTGGGTTCGCCCAGATGAAGTTTGATAGCACTGCCATATGCGAATTTGCATTAAAGTGCTTTCCCGCGTGCAGCCAGTTATTCTTGTTCACTACTGTTTTCTTGAAAGGCGAAAGCTCATTGCTGCATATGTTTAGTTTCGTTGTCTTAGCTTTCCCAGTCGTTCGTGTGGTCCGGTTTTAGGTAATCATGGAAAATCGCAGCTTTTAGGAGATTTTTCTTGATGAGTTAATGCATGGGCATGCGGCATCTGAATCGTATCGCAAGGTTGCTGAGCTTTAGGGTGAGAAGGCCGCTAAAACAAGCACGGCGTTTCATTGGTTTAAGAGGTTCGACAGTGAACGTACAGGAACGAAAAGAGAAGTGGTGGATGTCAGACGCCTCCTTAAAACAACAAAACTGTAAGAAAAGGAATAGAAGCAAATCCAGAAACGTCCACGCGGAAACCGAGTGGCAGCGAGGAGTCTCTTACCAGACAGTCGGCAGGCACCTCAGACAGACTGGTATAGTAAAGAAGCTACAAACATGGACATCACACGGCTTGTCCAATGAGAAAATTTTCACATCTGTAAAAGGCTGTTGAACCGCCAAGGAAAGAGCTTCTGTAGAATAGCACTTTTTCGTGCGATCAAAATCATTCTTAGGATTACTCCTTTAAGAACTGAATGTGGGTATTGTGATCAAAGGTTAAGCTATCCCTACTAATGAATCAGTTTATGATGTACACTCATCCTAGTACTACCTTCTGTCCTGACAACTAGGTAGTCTAGAGCTGGGAGTCTACAGTTTTCCTCTTTTTCCATTAAAACCGTATATGCGAAGGACTTACGCTCTTTAAGAAGTCAAGAAATATTTCTCCTTTACCATTCTCAGTTACTGTGAAATATGTCATTCCCTTACCTTTTGAACAAACATGCGGTAAAGCCTGAGTTGGCAGTGGAGAAAATTTTACCGTCTAGGTTCTCCATGAATACCTCTGCTAGAACCAGGGATAGGAAACTTTCCATTGGCTCGACGTCTTTTTCTGGTGAAAGCTTCCTTGGAATTGCAAACAATTTCCTTGAGTCATACAGAATTTCGCTGACCTTATGATATGGAAGGGCACTAACGTTGTCCTATTGGGAAGAGTTATGTCGACACTGAGGAACTCCTCTAAGATGTTCAGACTTTCCCTCGTGAAACATTCGCGAATCTTCCACATCATAGCTGACTAAGACTTCATCAGGAAGAATGTCAAAGTTTTTGACTTCGTCACGGAATGGTCTACTATTCCTCACTGTCGAATTCCGTTTCGCTGTTAATCAGTTTAAGATCACTTTTAGGTATGAACTGATCTCAAAGGTGGTGCTGTTGATTGATGAAACCACTGATCTCATCGGAACGTCAGGTTTGTGCATTTTTGGTAGAGCGTACACCTGAGGCCATTTATATCTCGAAGGAAATTTCAGATATTGGATGATCTGTGACAGTGAACTTTGTAAGTTAGAAAGAATGGATTTTAAGGTTTTTCAGGTTCTCGATATGACCCCTCAGAATAGGTTTTTAGAGACTGCTATCAAGCACCGTGCGCATTTTTTAGTATAGACAGACTTATCCAAAATCACTACTCAAGCCTTTTTACCTCCGTGCCCCGCACAGGCCTCCGGGAGAGTAGTTGCGCAACCTCACGCAAGAGATGGCAGACAATAAAGAAGCCGTACTAGAGTTCACCATGAAAACTTTTGGAACCGTTAAGAATCAACATATATACAGATATAGCTATTCTTTTGAACACGTCATGTAAGGAAAACTGCTCGATATGGTTTGGTCTTTCTTTTCCACCCTCACCTTTCTCCTTGCTACAGCCATTTTCACTATTTCGGTCGATATGGTGATGAACAGCAGCGGTAGCGTCGTCTACGCTTATCCATTCTTCGTCAGTCCTTTATCCATCCTTGATGCAAGATCCTCAGCGGCAGGGCTGGTTAGGTGCTCCGCGAAAGAAAACAGTGCTTTTGCACATTGCTTTTCATTTGATTTTCCAAATGCTGGATCTGCATTGCTTTTGCCAGGTGCACAGTCTAACTTCAAAAATGGCCACAACTTATGTAATTCAGTTTTTAGTGCCCATGCCTCCAGCGAATTCCCACCATTGGAAATACAGTACATAATAACTCATACTAAATTCTTTCAGGAATTCTTGCACAGGTCTTCCAGGATTAACTGCATTCAGCAGGCGCGTCATAAAGGTGGTCTGATACTTTCACATAGGAATCGTAATATGCTTTTGTCCATCGCCTGAATCAGCAACGCGCAGTTAGGTCGGGACGTGGTGAAGCTAAAACGAGCTATATTGCCAGAGGGATTTATAGGAAGTGGGGTCCCCATGGAAACTTTTCAGGGGAGACCAGTCGACAATTCTACTTCGCTATTTTAGAGAATTCCTAGAAGCAAAGATTTTGCATGAAGGACCATCTGGAAGCGCCGCTGTTTTGCCTACATTGCTGCACTAACTGCTCCCTATTCATTTCAGTTGCATAAATATATTTAGCTTCTACCACTGCCCCATAGTTTGAGTTCGTTCTCTTGTTGTTGAAGACGGGGTGAAAGTTCTTGGTATCATCGTTCCACTCTGTTGAAGTTTCTAAGTTTCCTGTTGAAATTGTTTTGCTTGACCTGTTGATTTCCACAACATAAGAAATCCTGTAGAAATTCATTGATGGTGTCGCGACCGTTCGCGTATGTAGGAGAAACCCACGAAGCTGGCTTTGTTCATGCCCGTGTTTTTACTGTACGCTATCTTTTTCTATGCCCACTTTGTGTTTACGCTCTCAGGGGTCGCGGCAGTCTCCAAACTGGAAAAGGGGACGATAGGGCAGGGGCTTGCCCATCACTAGGCTGTACGCACGGAAGCGTGGTTCGAAGGCAATCGTAGTCGCAATTCCATGCGTCAAGTTGCAATGTAACGTTTGCAGCCTCCCGACACATGCTGAAGTTCCAGAAGCCTGTGGAAATTACATTTTTTTTACAGTCGAGGGTATAACTCGATGAAATTTTGTGAAGACGAGCTCCGTATTAGTCCGCACGCCTTTGCGTTGTTGCGCTGTGTATTACCACCATTTCAGGAATAATTAAGAGCGTCACAGCCCGCTGGAACAGGAACTTGGGACAAGTTGTAGCCGAAGCACTAGCTGAAGCGCCTGTGCAACTTGGAGAGCCGTCGAGGACCTTGGAGCCTGGTGAGTCCCTGTTCTCCCGGAGCATGTACAACAGAAGCAAAAAGTACCCACAGCAGCGAGACTCCGGAGACATGCCGGGAAACTGGTGGCGCCTTTGTTGTACCCGTGGAGAACCGGTTGTCTCGGATCCTGCTGCCCATCATGCAGAGGCACCTCAGGCCTGGGACCACCGTGATTACGGACGAGTGGCGAGCTTACCAGTGTCTCGGCCGCGAAGATTACACACACTTGCGAGTAAACCACTCAGTGAACTTTGTGGACCGAGCCACGGGAACGCATACGCAATCAGTTGAATCACTGTAAGCGCAGGCCAAGCAGATGAACAAGTGGCGGTGTGGAGTGCGTCGGAGTGCACTTCCATTGCACCTCTGCGAGTTCACGTGGAGGAAGCGATTGGCAGCCTCCGACGACGCGATCGATGCCATCCTCACGGCACATCCTACGCTTGCTCCCTCCCGGATCGGACGCATCACCTACGTCCATTCCAGTGCCGCAATGAACGGTGTGTAGTGAATGTGTTGCTCTCTGTTTACTCGTGTGAAGGTATGGCAAAACCCATTGAACGTAGAAATTTTTTAATCCAGAAAAGCGAGTAAAGAGCGAAGCTTTCGGAACTACCTTGTTCCGTCCTCAGCGTTAAAGCGTTTAGATGGTAACTGTCACCGTTGCCTCCAGTAGTGGTCGCTAACGAAAGGGGTGAAAGGTCAACAACGTGGCTCAGTGGATGGTTGCGCAGTCTGTCGCGACTGCTGCTGCTGACCAGGTGGCACCAATTTCTAACCCTTCGTCTCTATTGATGCAGTGGTTTTGACGGATACACAGTGCGTCTTTGAGTTTCCTGAGTCTGAAGAAAGGTTCGTGGAGCATCCTTGTGACAGTGATCTGGTCGTCCGGACAAGGACATGTCACCATGTGCTCCACAGCGGCCGAAGAGCTCACCGCCTCTTCCATGATCTTTGCCGGATCTTTGTTTTGCGGGCGTCCTTTTGTCACTACAGTCTCACCTCGACGTCGCTTTTCAGCTGTTCGTTCAGGCTCAGGAAGCTCAAAGAGGCACTGTACATCCGCCAAAGTCCTTGCATCAATAGAGACGACGGGTTAAAGATTTGTGCCACCTGGTCAGCAGTGGCAGTCGCGAGAGACTGCGCAACCATCCACTGGGCCACGTTGTTGACCTTTTCACCACTTTCGTTAGCTATCACTACTAGTGGCATCGGTGACAGTTACCATATAAACGCTTTAGAGCTGACGACGAAACAAGGTAGTTCCGAAAGCTTCGCTCTTTACTTGTGTTTTTTGGTGTAAAAATTTCTACGTCCAACGGGTATTGCCGTACCTCGACACAACATGAAATTTCACCCCGTTAGAAAACAAATGTTCAATTACATTAGACGTACTCACTGTTTATTGAATACATTACTCTTCTTAACGGGACTGTGGATTTTCATCGTATAAGCTTTTGTTTCACGGTAGGTGTCCGTTTTTGCATTCAGTTTTCAATAACCATAGCTTTCGGGTTTACACCGTCACCCGTCATTCTGCTGGTTACCGCCGATGACGGGTGATGGTGCAAGCTCGAAAGCTACGGTTATTGGAAACTGAATGCAAAAACGGACACCTACCGTAAAATAAAAGCTTATACTCACCGTTTACTCGTTATTCCATCCGAAGCTCACCTAAGCAGGGTTAGGGTCAAAATCCCGAAAGTCGAAATCCCGATAGGTCAAAATCCCGACAGTCGAAATCCTGAAAGGTCAAAATCCCGAAGGGTCAAAATCCCGCATGGTTCAAAATCCCGAAGGGTCGAAATCCCGCATGGGTCAAAATCCCGAATAGGCCGAAAATGCAAAGCGTGGCCTTGTTTAGGTTGTGCATTGGCATCTTCTAGTCTTGGATTAGTCGAAATGACTCCTTCAGCATTTGCGGCTCACCTATGAACACAGCTGGTTTTTTTCAGCAGTGCAATCTTTTTACTAACCATAAGAAGGCAAAGAGATCAACACGGTTAACAAAACTAGAGGAAAACTAGATGTCAATGCACAACTGAAGCAAGGCCACACTTTACAGTGCACTTTCGACCTATTCGGGATTTCGACCCTTCGGGATTTTGACCCATGCGGGATTTTGACCCTTCGGGATTTTGACCCGTGCGGGATTTCGACCTTTCGGGATTTCGACCTTTCGGGATTTCGACTGTCGGGATTTTGACCTATCGAGATTTCGACTTTCGGGATTTTGACCGCCACCGACCTAAGCAATACCTACGGTAGTCGTTGCCACTGCAAAGGGAACGCCGGAGTGCTAGTTCTCTTAATCCCGCGATCCTTTCCATTGTGAGATTACAGCGCTAATCCTCTCCATCGTTCCATTATTCTGTTAAGCCCACTTCATTACATAATCGCGCTGCGGCTGTCGCTTCGATGTGGGTGAAATTACTTTCGGTCGGGCGCTCTGCGTAAAGTCCTGAAATCAATATTAACCGTGAAGTTATTTTGCAATATGTAGGTACTAATAGACATGTAAATAAATTCTTCGCTAAAGGTAAGCTTCAAAAGGTGCTGTGTGACGTTTTATGCTAATTTATACACTTTACGCAAATTATTTGTGCTAACCGTTAGCCTAGCGTCATTACGTTAATGAGAAGATGCAGTGTAGCAAATGGCAGTTAATCTCACTGGCAGTTTGGGACACTGTAAAGCACTAGCAACGTAAAGTATTGCTATGTTAACTATTTATGTGGGATAACTTGCAAATTTTATAGGGAATGGTCGGGCGGATGCCGTTAGAGCTAATAAAGTTTTTTTCCGGTATCTTAGGAATTGCGATAGCAGTGGATTCCTTTCTGATCGGCCGTGCTATTTTTTTGCTGCATTCCACAAGAGTAACAGTAATGTTCATAAGTTTCTCAACACTGCATCTGAATAAGGTTATTTCAGGTAGGCCATTATACCGCTACCTTTCCTTCCTTGCAGCGTCTAGTCTTACATGTATCAGAAATTGTGATGTTCCAATTATGTTTTTTGGTACGTAAATGCTATTTTATTAATAGCATAAATGCTTTTATGTTACAATATAGAGGGCCGTCATGGAGGTGTGCTCGGAAATGCTAGAGCTGAAATTCCGCCTCACAGACGAAGAAAAGTTAATTCCAGAGAATGAACCTGTGCAAACTTCTTGTGAACTTCCGAACGTTAGGGTGAATCCTACGTTTTCGTCATCACATTGCGCTGACTAACATGTTGCTTAAGCACCAAATATGCAGTGGTTCACAAGCTACCACAGTAACAGAAGGTTCAGATAGCCTTCATGAAGGCAACGGCCAGCTGCCAGACGATGTGGACGTAACTCGCATTGTAGGCGCAGTGAGCACGGGAGTAGAACGCTTATCCGTTGGGCTACTGGAAAGTAGGCGTTGCTTGCCTTGCTATGACTTAAATTCTAGCAGTCTTTTAAAAAACGACAGCTGAAACAACTGACGATACACCCTTCCGAAGTCTTCCTAGTTCTGTTGATTGCAGTGAGCACAGTGACCCATGTTCCGTTCGTTCAGTGGGCACGGAATTTTGCGACTGCGCTGACGATTTTTGTGATCTTATTTCTTAGCCTGCTGATCCTGCGTTTCTATGGCTGCTGATTGTCCTTCCGACAGGAGCAACGACATGCGCGCTTTAACTCTTAGATTTCAACTTCACGCCTTCCACATGCTACACTAATGAGGACTTAGTTTGGTGAAACTAAAAGCTTATGTTGACAATAAAAGTGTGTTTACTTCAATAGAATTCATTAATATTAAGTGAAAGGAAATCTCTGTCATAATTAAATTGATTTTTTTGATGACGCTTCAGTTATTCATTGACTAATGACTGTATGATGGTCCACAAAGTGCGTTTGTCTTAACATGACGAAAGAAGCAGCTGGCGCTCTTCACCAATCGTTACAAGAAGGTTCTCATCAAAATTTTTATTACGGATATACATCCCGTTCAATTTTGCAACAACGAAAATTTGCGAAGCTTTCGGCCCGCAACGGGGGCCGTCATCAGCGCCAAAATTTTCTCCTGGTAGCCACCGGGACCAGCGATTGAGGAGCTCTTCTGTGTCGCCAGCCGACGTGGATATACCTGTCGAGTCGAACCTTGACTCATCGAGGCTAACTCACACGCAGGTGGTCCTACATCAGAGCAGCCTCCACACCGCCGTCCACGGTGGATAGACAGCAAACAATGACAGGGAGGCAATGAACATAGCCAATGTAGATACAGTTTAAACCGTCTGTTCTGCATTTCCCTGTTTCTTCTTGTTTCTTTTTCTTCTTTTTTCTCTTTTCTTCTTCCTACCTTTCTTTTTTCTTGATTTTTTAATCTTTTTTCTCTTGTCTTTTCCCAAGCCACGTCTTTCTCTTCGTTTTTTGTTCTCTTCTGCTTTACCTGTGGTCGGCGTTGTGCTCCGTGTGCACTTGGGTTAAGAGGTGACCACTTGTTTTTAACGGAAGGTCTAAAAATGAATGACTTTATAACGGCGTTTTGGAATTTCATTAGTTAATTAAATTACGGAAAAACAATAAAGCCGTTTATTTGTACTTACACAAAAACGATCCTCTTCGGAGCTTTCGGAGCCAGCATGCTCCGTTCTCAACGATAACAAAGATAGGACCTGTGTGCGAGATATCAGAAGCGGGGGAGTAATGAAAGTTTAAAGTCAAAAGTTGGGTAGTGTAAAGTGTGTTCTTAAAAAGACAATCTGGTAGTTTTTGGCTTGTGTTGGGTGTTGGTGTCCTTGTACGTTCTTGAAGCACTTGTTGTCCTTGTCCGTTGTTCTTCTTGGACCTGAAAGTGTTTTCCCTTCCACCGATGTGGAGGGTCGGTAAAGGCAGTAAATGTATCGGTAAAATAGGAAAAAAATTTTTTGAAAGCAAACAAGTTAATTAACAATGTGGGAGGACAGGAAACATAAAGAAATGGAGGATTAGGGAGTAGTGATAGTGAAGAATGGAGGGTGGTGACGGAGAAGAGAAGGTAGATAAAGAACGGGGCGTAAAGAAGATTGTTGAAATAGTTGAAAAAAGGGGGGAAGCAACTAAAAGAAAGGAAAGGAAGGAAAGGGGGAACGAGGGGATAATGAAAGGGTAGAAAAAACAAAAAGGGTGTCGAGCGGGTTAATGGAGCTGGCAACAATTTGACGTGTTGATGACACCGGTCCAGATGTCACAGGTTCCTATCCCAGTGTCCCTGGTGATGCACTCGTTGTGCTGTATGTAGAGAGCCTCTTTGATACGCCTACGGGACCAGTGTGACTCTGCAAATGACCCGAGTTTGCAGAGAGTCCGAGCAGTGCGCGGCGTGTTCGGCAACCGCTGACGCCGCGAGCGCACGCTCCATTGCAACATTCGGTGGGACTGAAGACAATCTGCCATGTGGTGTCGTGGTGGTTGGACAGCCGTTTTCGAGGTCTTCTTTGGCCCTGCTGTATCGCCTGAGGCGTCTCATGTATTGCGAGAATCTGTGGGTCACAGAGAAGCCGGTTTCTCCAATGTAAGTTGCTGAACAGGAGCACCTTACTTCGTAGACTGCACGTGCGTGCTCCTCAGGTGAGACCCTGACCTTGTCACTCCGAAGAAGAGAACGCAAGTTGGGTCCTCGAGTATAGCACACCGAAAAATTTAATGTTCTCCCTAATCTTTGGATCTTCTCGCTAAGTCCCCTGTAATATGGAAGTAGAATCCGAGGACCAGTGGTGGTCTCTCGTTTAGGTTTTCTTGGTATAGTCAGGGTTTGTTGTATGATTGAGTGCACCATATTTGGAGGGTAGCCGTTGCTCTGGAAGGTTTTGTATATGTGATGTAGCTCAATACTCAGGAACTCTGGATCACATATATCAATGGCGCGTCTAGTCATGCCCTCAATAACAGCTCTCATTACGGCGTACCAAGCATATCGCCGTTTCTTCGTCTGGCAATGAAGCCATTTCCAAGTCCTGCGCTGCTTCACCGTTCCCGGGTTCTCCACCTATGCGACGAAGCTGACTCGTACTTCTCTTCCACGTCATTTCTCTGATTCTGACGAACCACGTTACTTGTTCTCTTTGTCCAACTATTATTCCTTCGCGCCATGGGTTCCTCTCCCCCGTGTAATCGCTAACTCTGACCTTACCGCCGATTTTGAAGTGCCGATCATCGCATTCCTTTGATGTTTTCCCATCTGCTTCCTTTGATCCTCCAGCGCTTCTGTTCCCTTCGGAAACATCAAGTCGAACGTGGTTCTTACTCGCCTCTTCAAAAACAACCCTGAGGGTGTTAGCCGGGTGCTCGGATGCGGTGTGATGCGATACACTACCAAAAATAAATTGACGTAAACATTCGCCCTATGGCTGCTGGTCACTAGACGATTTCTTTAACGCTCGTTTCAGCATGTCGACAAACCTTTCCACTTGACCGTTTGATTGTGGATGGTAAGGCGCTGTCGTCAGTTGCGGAATTCCGTTTTCGGCGCAAAAGACCGTAAATTCAGATGCTGAGAATTGTTTTCCATCATTGAGAACTAGAACTTCTGGGTAACCAAACCTTGCAAAAATGGTTTTAAAGGTTTCAACGGTTTGCTGTGCCGTGATACGTTGCATATGCACCACTTCTGGCCGTTTTGAGTGAGCATCCACAACCACCTTGAACATTTTTCCATTCACGTATGCGAAATCAACGTGAACTGTTTTCCGCGGTCATTTCAGCGATTAGTTCAGCTGTAACAAGCAGTTCAGCCTGCATCTCCAAAATCAAACACTTCGTCGATAGGTCTTCTTCAGCATCATGCTGGTCAAATTTTGCGTCAAAAAGGTCGTCGCCTGACGAAGGCAATCTTGACAAATAATCTGCTTGACTGAAATCCTTAGTACTGCGATATTCAATATCGAAGCTGTAATTCATTATCAAACCTGCCCATCGTTTCAAACAGCAGGCAGCCGTTTGCGGTATACCCTTCGCTGATCCGAATATTGTCACAAGAGGCTTGTGATCAGTTAGCAAAGTGAAGTGGCGCTCCCACAAATACTTGTGGAACTTCTTCACTCCATACACGACGGCTAGCGCTTCCTTCTTGATTTGTGCATAGTTTCTTTGCGCTCTACTAAGCGTCTTCGAAGCATGAGCTACGACTTTCACTGTACCATCGTTCAGCCCATGGTATATCACAGCTCAATGCCTTCGTTTGATGCGTCTGCTGCCAGCGCAAGCGGCCACTCAGGATGATAGTGCGCAAGTAAAAGAGGAGAATTAAGCATCGATCTCACCCTCGTCGCCAGTTGTTACAGTCTTGCCGAGCACCAGACGTATATGCCAAACGTTTACTCTCTTCCGTTCACTCAGCCACCAAACAACGACACACACGCGCAGCTCAGCTCGCACCGAAGACACGTCACCCGCACCACCGTCACAGCCGGCGCGTAGGTTTTCCCGTTCTTCACCTGCTACGTCCGCCAACGGATTTCGTCCGCCGGGCGGCACTACAGCACTACCGCTTCACGTAATCTTTTCTGAGTGAATTATGTTGTGAAGATTCATTGTGTAGCAGTACTTATTTAGGGAAGTACCCGTTTGGAAAAATAATTTTTAAGCCTGAAGCTTTCAGGCCTCGACTCGTCTTCATCGGTCGCAACACGAGAGAATGACGAGCTGCCAAGGTAATAATTCGTTTTACGTGTGACTGAGGTACAGGGGGTCCCCGACTTACGATGGATTCGACTTTACGATGGTTTCAGAGACAACGCACGTTCGCTTCCAGCTGCGCTCGTTTAGCTTTTGCTCAGCCTAGCGACACCCGCTGTGACTGTCTTTCGATGCTGCGCTCCTGCTGCGAGTTGCAGGCCAGTCAGTCATGCGATCATCAGCGTGGCAGAACTCGCCCCTTACCAGTGTTTGGCGGCAAACGCGGCTTATAGTTAAGATACGGCGGTTCAACTAACGGATGAGCATGAGAATTCTGTAAAAAATGGGAACGGGCCTGTCGTAAACGCTTAATTTATTGCAAACTGCGAACTTTGCTGGTCGGTTTCCGAGATGTCGCCTGTGCTCTTGACGCATGAAGATGCATACGCAGAAATGAGGAGCGCGGCGGATTCTGATTAACCCAGTCAGTGTAATAAGGTAAAAGTTTCAGCCTCGCGGGCGCTGTCAATCCGTGGCCTATAATTTCCCCACGTCTGCCTAGACGCGCGTGCTACTCCTTCCACCCCTCTAAGCTGAACTTCATTCGATGCTGCCGAGCTTAAGACACATTCCCCATCCTAAGGCTGAATCTGAATCTGCGCCTGCTTCGGCGTTGAATCCAAGGTAACGTTCCTTGGACTGCTATGGTGGAATTCCCTCCGGCGAAATGACCGCGGAACAGTCCTGCATTAAATGCGTTGATTAGGCGTCACGACTTACGATGGAGCGCCCGGAAACGAACATATCGTAAGTCGGGGACCCCCTGTATTTGTGTCTGTCATTACCGTTCATTTCCAATTTGTCATGTTTTTATTTTATTTCACTTCCTTCTATTGGCATGAGGTTAGCTGGAAATGCATTTCTGTTTAATGTCGTGCCTCCCCATTTGAAGTTGCATGCCCTTCTTAGCGCTGCCTTTACTTTGACGGATGTACTTGTATCACACGCCGATGACAGAGCGCACTTTGCCCTGAAAGTTACCCAAAGTAAAATCTTCTAGCGGTTGAAGGAGCTGCATCGCCGTAAATGTTAATGAAATTAATATAACACAACGAAAGGAATCAGCAAACTTGTAAGTTGCTTATTGTTGATACCACGCGGCGTTACACTTAGTGTTAGTACATAATAGATTCAGTTTATAGGAATGAATGAAGGCACTCTGGTTCCTTGTATTAATAGTATTTTCCAAATATTTATCGTGGAATAATTGTACAAGGGATCTGTCCTACAATCAGCAGCTGCACTGACACATGGCTATTTCGCCACATTATCTCTGGAATCTTTCTACGGTTTATTCTGTGTTGATGAGTAATCATAGACGAAAAGAAACTCTGTAGGAGGATAATTGAACATATTAGTAGTATTCTGAATGAACTCGTTTCACCGTCAACGCAAATGAAAAACATGGCAACTAATGAAGTTTGTTCTGAAAGTCTCTTTGTCTCTTTGTCATTACAGAGGACATCAATCATTGAATATTTTCCACAGCAGGATGTACAACGAAAACTTTTATCCTGCCAGTAAAAAACAACGGGTCTGTTAAAGCAGTTCATTCGACAATGAACAAGAAAAATTGAAATAATGATAATCGCGAAGTGAATATCAGAAAATATTTAAAGTAACAAAAACGGAAAAGCGCAATTTCAAAGTGACGTTAAAACAGACTTTCCAATGACAAACATTTTTGCCGCCTACGCAGAAAGTCGAACCAGGTACGCGACGGCAAGTGAAATTCGCTTTTGGCCATTACATTTTTGGAGTGAGAACGCTTCCGGCAACGATAGCTCGACCTTTTACGCCGCATTTTCTTCGACGGACGAAGCTCGTTCAAGAGAACCTTCAAAACTGTTTCTACCTGATGACCCAGAAGGACTGAAATTTCAAGGAAGGCGCAGCCGTAACTCTTTGCGAGCTCTTTTCCTTCTGAAACAAAGTTCAATATATGTACACATAATAAGAGTAAGTGTGTTACAAATATGAAGTAACCACTTTCTTTTGACAGTTTTGCTTCCTGTCGCACTGGGTAACAGAACCATGTCAAAAGAAAATGAACCACACAAACTCACTGAAAAAGGTCGTATTCAAACAGATGCAATAACAAATACAATAATTCAATGGCGCGGTCTAATCTGAAGTATGAATACGTATCTTACGTAGATAATCATTCGCTTTTGCAAGCCTTTGTTTCGTCTTCATCAAAAACGTAGCTGCAAATTCGCATATATCTGGTGTAAGCTATGTTAAGCTTTCTTTTAAAAGCCAGTAAATCAAAGTTGAAATGTTTGCTGAGCGAAGAAAAGGGAAAATTGCGGAGCCTTTGGGATTCTAGTGCTCCTTAGTCAGCATTTGAGCAAATGCCGCGTAAGTATAAGTAGTGTGCCGTAATGAGGGGACGTCAGTACGGTTTAAACGGAGCAGTTTTAAAACACGCGTTTTGTGCACCATCCAGAACATTATTAATCGTGTTCAAATGTCGCTCAGTCATACTATTATATTTATTCAAGCAAATGTTGTGTCTTATGGGTCCACTACAGACGCCTGAAAACAATAGTCCACTAGGCAAAATCCCTGAAGGACAAAAATCTTGAAAGACAAGAATCTCGAGTTCGCTTGCCATCTTACCTAAGCCTAAACCTAAACACCAGGACTATACATACGTCATTTTTCTCCATTTTCGGTTTAGGCATAAGTGGCGTGCACCGACTGCAACAAACAGGAAAGGGCAGTCAGTGGGGATTCAAAACTTTTGTCTTTCATGTTTTTTGCCCTTCAGGACTCTTACTTTTCAGGAATTTGGTTTCCAGACTTTTGGGCCGCACCGGCGTTTTATATATGCTTCGTTATTCTCCTTCGTGTACAGTGGCTCTCTTTGTATTACTTTGCTATGGTGAGATCGCGTTTGCATTGAGCTACGTGATCTACCACCGTCCATGAGTTTTCTGGGGTCCAAAGTTTGTAGACATCCTCTTTTCTTTGTGCATTCCGTTGAGTCCGTCAAATGCACTTTCCTACCTTGTGATGTTCGATAAGTGTTCGTTATATTCCTCAAACAGTTTGTCACTGGTTTCTCTGACACAGATTGCAGAACAGTCGCACACTAATTTGTAAATGGAAAAAATTGAAGTTCACCTGGCATTATAAGTTTCTTTCTTGAAGACTGGCGTCAGGTTGAGAGCTGATAGAAAGAAAAACTTAAGCATCAGCGTTTTAGGAAAGTGACTGATCTGCTCCCCTAAGCCTTGATAACAAGATACGAGTGCTGTGGGTGCAGAACGATTACAGCAAGGTATTAAACACGTGTGTGATGCCCTCATGTCTGAGTCATGCCTTTCGGGTAACTGAATCGGCAAAGTGTACAGGGTATCCACTGTAGCTGAAGGTCCTCTCTGTACACCTTAGTTCATTACTGACGTACTCATTATCACAAAGGCTGAGGGTACTGTCCACCATGCCTTTAATTTTGCCAATAAGCACAAGTTTAGCAGGGTGGAAACTATAGTGTAGGCACAAGACTGATATTGTTACTGTTGCAGCTACCTGCAGACCTGTGTTCTGAGTTGGTTTCTGTGGTGTATGCAACACCACTGTCGCGAGAACTAGCGTGCCACCCGGGTGCGGGGTCGTTCTGTTGTTGTAACGAGCGAGCCAGCTCTCATGCAACAAGCGGTTGCATCACACGGACATAACAGTTTCTTTCCGGATAATCAATGTCTCCAGGCTCGCTATATTGGCTAGACCGAATGCTGCAAAACACATGTGTTCTAATATTGTTTTGTCTGAACCGCACCGACGTTTCCTCGTTGCGCCGCACCGCTTACGCGTCATGTACACATGCGCTGACGAACGGAACAGCAAAATCATGAAAGCTTCGTGATTTTCGTTTTCCATCTCTTAGTAAGCTTTCCAAAGTCAACTTACTGCTATGAAAAGAATAGTTAACAAGACTTACACAACACACATACCAATGAGAAATTCACGCCTTCTGACTAACTACATCTTCACTGAAACCAAATTGGTATATACAAATAAGTTAGTACCGTAATACATGGTAGACCGGACAAACGTACCTTTTAATGTTTATGATGCATTAGTTTAAATGCTGGAGTCTTAATCACATAAATCTTAGAATTTTTATTTACAGAACCAGTCTGTTTTTATTAATAATAGAAATGAACGGCTCAGACGATTCTCGCCGCTTCAGGACTCCCCTTACCCTGTCGCCCACAAGAATAAGTGTTAATAATCTTACAATTTTCATCAGATATCGTAGGATATGATAGCCCGTTTGTTAGTGAAAGATCAGAAAATATGGGAAGAAGAAACAGAGGTTTCGGGACGTTCAGGTCCTGTCATCAGCGTGAGAGAAATTTCTTTCAATTACAGTATTAAATCCTTTATCCAGAATGCTCCTAAAGCTGGCACATTTTGAGCGCCGACAGGTGTCCCCTGCGTAATTTCACGTGACGATCCTGTTGGAAAACAACGCCGGACGGCTAGCTGCAACTGAGTAAGACATTCGCTGACGAACCACGCCCACGTAAGAGCCATGGACGCTGACAACTGTTAAATACCTAAGGCTCGGGTATCATTTTGATTTAAATAATAAAAAACGGGTTCAACGTGATTTTGCCATGAAATTTATATAATCAAAGAAGACCTCTATCGAGTACATAGCATTTGATAACGAGTACGTAAATTTTCATGGTAAGCTTGGTGTACACGACCACCGTACATATTACCGAGAAAACTTCGACGAACACCGTTGCTAATGAGACATTGGAATCTGAATGAAGAATTTTAAAAAACTATTGATCAAAATGCGTCCTCATTTTTACATAACCCACTTCCAGTTAATAAAAACTAACAAATAGATAAAGTGTTGAACAAAATTATCTTCATGCTGTGTGTGTATGATGCATATGAACCGTTAAATGGACTTCGTGTTTACTCTTGAGTCCTACCCCAACAAATTACACTGCATTTTGGAATGCATAGGCACAGGTATGTTCCAAAATCCAGTTGACAGGTTTAATGCTGCATTAATGTATTTTTTCAGTATCTGCATAATGGACAATTCAATGCGTAATACAAAATGCAAGGGGTCTGCAGTTCCAACAGCAGAGACAACAATGAAAATATGTAATCACCACGAACTTCTGGAAGCCGCTCTCGAGTGAATGGCGACTTTCATATTCTTCCCTCCCTAAAACTGTTTCGTATCTTCTGTAAACTATAATATTTATTCAGGCGCCGTTGTACCCTCCTCCATTAGCACAGAGCCTGCCAACAGAACAAGGTCCATCCTAAGTTTCGATAATAAAATTTGGGCACACAAAACGGGTGGCTTCTGCATAACGAAGGCTTATGCACCCTTCGCAAAATCTTACTTCCTTAATGATACATTAATATAATGCACGTAGAATAAAACTATTTGGTCGCGCTAAAAGTAACTATTTTAGCAGGTCTCAATCAACGCTTGGCATATTGTAACGGGTGAGTAAGTCTTTATATGAAGCGATGACAGTTAATACCTGTTTATTCATTGTCGATATCTGTGATTATACGAAAGAAGTGCCTTATCCAAGAATGGATGAGCACTTATTAGAAAACACAGAGCGTAACGTTACTCAGAGTTCTGAATTTCCGGAACTATTAATACCCCTTATTTGTCGCTGGTGACAGTAGAAAACATTAATAGCTCCTCCGAACTCTGATGCCATTATACTAACAGTAACAGTTCCGGAAGTTGTGAACTCACAGTAACGTTAATCTGCGTTACCTAATATAACCGCTCAGCCATTTGTTGGTTGGACACTTATTTCTTATGATGAAAGATGTTGACCATGAATAAACGGCTATTAGCGATTAAAGTCTAATGTGCAGCAATCTCACTGCTCTGTAGAGTGATTAAATAGGCTCCTGACAATACACTACAACCAAACTCAAGCACAAATGTTGAACAGATATGCAAGCTGTTTTAAAAAATGATGAATTGACCAAATAATATTCAATGATTAGCGACGTTAATAGACTAAGCTCACCGTCAGATTCAATTGCACGATGTCTTTCCAAATCCACTTTGTTCCCAATCAGCAACATTGGTACGTATGTCTGTTTCTCCGGATCATCAAACTCACTAGTGATTCGATACATGATGTCAGCAGCAACGCTAAAAGTCTCGTTACTGGTGACGTCGTACATGACAATTAAGGCCGTTTGCTCATCAGTGGCAGAAAGCTTTTCCTAACAAAGTACATTAATTAAAATTTTCCCTGCAAGATTTACTTAAGCAAATACAGGTACTGTACTTCCACGCTTGAAGCAAACAAAGCATTCGTTTCCTTCTACCAAGATGGGTATCACACATTCGGAACCTTGTTCTGGTTGATCTAGAAATAAAGTGCAGCCCTGTTACTGAAGAATTTCAGTCTTCAGATCATTTTACACGCAGAATCAGAAAACTCGAGCAAACCTACCCGTTTCCTCAAGGTCACTAATGAATAAGTTCTTGAGCTCTTTAATTAGCGAAGTTCTTCCCACTGATTCTTCCCCGATAACATGAACCTTGAAAATTCTTTCTGGTGATACGGCCTTTTCACTTTGGACTTCGTTTTCTGCATCCGCATGTTCCACCTGAGCGGCGCTGTATACCGTGCTTTCACTAGTGTCTGTTGGACTGCAAACATCAGTTAAACTTGCATCGCTTCGATGAACGTAGCAGAAGCCGCGTTCCACTATGTTCCCTTCATTGTCAACTCCAAACGTCTTTACCTTTTGGTAATAGGCACTTTCCGGTAACGTCAGAAATCGCTGCTCCACGTGACTTGGGGAGCGCAAAATGGGCCAGTCGCTATATCGGCGCGCTGATTTACGTTGTGCGTGATGGAACTTTAGGGGTAAACTGTATGAACGACATCGAAATGGTCTCTCGTCAAATGAATAACCGCCGGGCGACGGCGAACGATTGTGATAAGGCTGACTTGTGATCGGACTGGAGGAACGTCGTGAAGATGAACTAGTTTCTGGGACTGCGACTTCAACTAGACTCAGTTTTTTACGGTCTTTCGGCTTGTGGAATCTGAGGCTTGACATTGCTGATAGCACATAGTCCAAAGACTTTTTTCGAAAGCAAGAAGATGGATGCAGCCGGCCAGCTTCTCCTTTTTCACCAAGCTGATCAGGATTGTTCGTCATATCAAGGCTCATGCAGCACGTTAACTTTTCCAAATTTCAATTTCTGCAGTCTCCTAGAAAGTATTTTTCAGTTAAACCAAAAACGGAACCCATGGAGAGAAGATTTCATATGTAAGTCTACAGCAAGACGCCAGACTGTCAAACGCTGTCAGTGGAAAAGCCAAATTAAAATGATTGCAATGTTGATGAAACAGAGTTAGTTTGAACGGGAATATGACAGAACTGCGCCGTGCAAGCGACAGCTGTTTATTTTTCAGAGCGATGGTCACAATCCAACCTCTATCAAGACCAATACTGACGTACTTATCTGCCTCTTCTTATTTATATCTTTAGTTTCACTTATATCCGTTTATGTTTCATTATATTTTATTTTGCTTACTTAATTTTATTTCTTTTTGGTTCACCTTATATCAGGGGTGGGGAACCTCCGGCCCGCGAGACCATTCCACTCCGCCCGCTGAGGCAACCGCAGGCGTGCACGAGATTCAGTGAACGTGACAGCATATTTTTCATAATGCGATAAACTTATTGTAAGTGAATCCTAGTAATAACGTAAATCTTTGAGTAACAAGCAGGGAGCGTTAGGCTCGCTAGGAACCGACGACAAACCGATGTGCAAATAAAGCGGGCTATGTTTTCTGCTTGAGTATCCCCTTACTAATAATAAGACGAATCTCCCCTTACTAATAATATGAACTAAACGGTTGCCAAAATATTAGTATGCTATGTTTTGATTGTAGGCTTAATGGCCAACGTGGCAGCGACTGATAGGCTAATGGACACACCGTTTGGGAAATCAGCAAAACATTCCAATCTCGCAGCTAATTTATGTATCAATATTTCCGTATTCAACTGAAGCGATAGCAAAAGCAATGACAAATTGCACGTGTTGCTAGAAAATTCTTATCTTTGCGCAAAAGGAGCGCTGTTTATGCGTTGCTATATGAACCAGGCTTTACGACACACTTTGCTCTAACGTCTTCGGAAGGCCACTGGACAGCCATCCGTTCGATTGATGTGCAAGGAAATGAATATCACGCTGGCAATTTGCAAAACGACAAAATAAGCGCCCGCAACGACATGCACACACAGAAGACTCTTTGTTAGCAATTTATCATACATGTTACTAAAAAGCAACAAGAGATACCCGCGCAAGAAATGGCGAAGCAAAACGAGCTCCCGAGACGTTTGAGAGCTACGAGTCATGCAGCGAACTAATTTCCAGCATGTAGACAGACGAAAGCAAACGTATAAAGATTATCAGTGCATTCAATTACAACTTCTATCGTTGTAAATGCATTTAGGTTGCACTAGTAGAAAGCCGATTATTAAAGAAAACATGGGGCTAAAAATGTGCACGACGATTTCGGACAGCAAGATACAACAACTTAGTGCATGGCAAAGAAAAAGAAATATCTATAGCTAGAAGGCGAAGCCATGTTTGCAGCAGTTTCTACAA
>KN538389.1:1198352-1232428 GCA_000797535.1 Trichuris suis | reverse complement strand
TTCATAACAGAGATATTGATTAAGTATAATTCCTAAGTATTGAAAAAACTATGGATAATTTTAATCAGTAATTCGAAGGCAACAAAGCAATTTAATAAAATTGACGCGACGCTAAATCATCATCTTTCGATATTATTAATCGTATATGCAATGGCAGAAAGAAGTGTAACTCTATTCCTGGAATTACGCTGAACAACCCAGGGTGAGCACGTTAAATGAATAAACTATACGCGCACTAAGCTATCCTGCTGGTGCGTTATCATAAAGAAGCGGCGATAGGCGTTCTTATAATAATATGAGTAAAACTGTTCTAAGCATCAGCTTCAGCAACCTTTCAGAAAATTGAAACACATAAGACGACAGTAGGTCTTCCTCATCCGCAGATTTGACTTAACGCGGTTTGTCCCGGGGAAAAGATGGATATTGATGAATCACTGCTGCATGTGACAGCTGCACATGCTCTTCTGCACGCATGTGCAGCTATAGCCTAATTGTGTAACTTTGAAGAAAAAGTTTTTTCTTCCTATACCGGTTTTCAGCCTGAGAAAATGCTAATGAGTCGCTATTACATGCTATTATGCCACTTCTTTGCCGCTTTTAGTTTCTCAGTTCGTATTCTGATATTAAATATTTTATCGTTTATTATTTATTATTAAAATTATTTATTGTTTATTAAAATCTCATTTCCAGACCAGCGAATACCCACAACAATAACAGATTACATGCAATTTTTGATTTCCCAATGCATAGGAACAGTTACGCATTTTAACTTGTCGCTAACGACAGAACAAAAGCATCCGGACAGTTCTGACAGTTCCTTTTATTCTCATACGTTCCGTAATGATATATTTTATTAAAGAGCTGTTCTGTGCAAAAATTATCTACTTAGGATTTACATAATATTAGGCATTTCATGTTTTTGATCTTACACGGCTTTTTCCCGTTCTGTGTTTTATGACAAGGGGGGTTTGTTTTATGACAGCTATAAAACACAGAACGGGAAAAAGCTGTGTAAGATCAAAAACATGAAAACCAACCATCCCGTTACAAGACACCCAACATTCAAGTTAATATTAGGCATTATAAGTAACCCAGTGAATATTTGAAGTGCACAGCCCGAAGCGTGCAGATAATGCGTGAACTATTCCATGCTTCGTGGAAGGGATTTGATTATACGCGGTAAGCATTGGAATCAATCACCGCGTATATCACAAGGGCGTATGTCGAAATCCCGAATGACAAAATCCCGAGTGACGAAATCCTGAACGGTCAAAGTTCTGAACAATCGAATTCCTGAACGGTTCATATCCTGAATTTCGAAATCCTGAACGATATTTTTGATCGAACAGAACTATGGATAAAGGCCATTTTTATAACCACAGCAGTCCCTATGGTGAAAGGAGCTTGAAAAAAGGATGCCTTGTAATTTTTACCGTTCGGGATTTCGACCGTCTCCGACATCACAGTTGCACAACCTTTCTCGCGCTAGCGCCTTCCAGATGTCAAAGGCGCCATTTGGTCACGCGCGTTCGAACGTCGATTCCAGGGGGTTGGTTAGAGAACCAAAGCGCTGATTCGACCATAAGAACCTCTTATTTCAGGGCGCATTGCCTTTTGGCGTTGACTGACGCTGAACTGACCAGGGTCAAACTTCTACAGTTCAGCAATCCTCAGCCTTTCAACGGCCTCTCACCACTCCCTTCGTTTCCAGCGCTGCCCCCAAGATCTCCCAACGCTTCCAGAGGGGCTCTAGCATGCCCTTAAAAATCACTGACGTATATGGAGGGCCTACTCTATCGCATAATAAACAGTGAGTGAACAAATTTTCTGTAAGATAGCAGCTATGAAGACCAACGTACTCTTGATGAAGTCAGTTATTTATACTCTTCAAAAAGTTTGCATCAAAATTTATGGTCTCGTCATTAAAACCTCACTGATCAAAACCTAGCCTAAGCTAAAGCCAAAATATAAGGACGGCGTAGCCACGTCATAGCGAGAAAAACAGCACAGTTTGTCTCGCTGGTGTCACCACTGTAGATTTGGGAGGGGGTCGTAGGTGACAAGACCATAAAATTCTCCTCGACTGCAAAGATGCGGTTCAAATTTTGCCTAAACATTGTTTGGCATTCTATATAATGTCTAGGCATTGTATAGAATGCCTAGGCAAAGTATACAGCATGTTAAAATAATACAGACATTTCATACTTTGCCTAAAAACGTCACGCATTCTATAGAATGCCGGCATTTCATACATTGCCTGTAACATATATACTCTGAAGGAAGAGGATCGCTGGCATCTGATAACGCAGTTAAAGTCATTTGCCGCCGAAAATGCTCAGACATGCTCAGTGGTGTAGCCAGTGCTGAGAGTGCTTTCAGCATTTACATTTGTAATAAGAATACGAAGCAGACCAAAATTGAATCTTTTTTCAGAAGGAAGCTTAATCCATGAGAAAAGTCTATTAAATGCATTGACTTTGTACGATAGTGCATAACGTAATTACGGAAATTCGACCAGCGAAAATTTTTATTTTGCGAAACTTTCGGGAAGCTCCTATTCCCGTTTTCAGCGCGTCGGTAATGGCTGCTGAAGTGGCTGAAGCTGAAGGAACTGTGAATAAAATACCATTTTCGTGTTTGAACTGATAACCTCATGATAAGTAGCAAGGGAAAAACATTTAAACTTTCTGAGCAGAAAAGGATGCTAAGTTCCTTGTTTTTATCAGTAGACATTAGCCCATCCCATCGCAAACATGCACTATATGACTACATCCAAGCGACAAACGAGCACGCTCATTCAAGATCTGGTTCACTGGTTTTCTTAGCTATTGGCTATTCTGTTACGTGCGCACTTAAACCAACTTCCCTATTTTACTTATGCTATTCAAGTTGCAAGTGCACTGCACAAGTCTCACATCACATAAAGAGCTCAGTACAGAATCAGTTAAAACAGTGCCAACTGTTTCACCCTGAAATAAATTGCAAATGCATTTACGAAAGAAATTATATATTCCTAAATTCTTTAAGCGCAATCACGTACAATGAGTTTTGATTAGGAGTCGGACGGTTTGTTTTCTTGAGCAAACGTAAATCCTTTCTAATCCAGAGACGAACAGCTGAAATTATGGCTTTAGGGGGGTACCAGCTTGAGCCTTTTTTAGAAAATCAAATAAATAATCGCTAGTCAGGAAAAATGGACGGATCGACATAACAGAGGTTCTAGGATACTCCTGTAGTCATATTCAGTAAACTAACTCTATTTTTGACAATGCGTCTCAGTGACTCATGCGTAACCTCTTCTGCTCTGAGCAACTAACGTTCAGCACGGTAAGAATGTTCTGAACACTAATACTTCTAGCAAAGCAAGTGAGTTCACTCAGTTTCTAAAAATATGTCATCTAGGTAATACATTTTTGGGAACTTGTTTTTTAGCCATCCCACCGTCTGAAAAATGCAGGTTCCTCTCTGGCAAGAACGTTGACCGTCTTGTTCAGCCGTTACTTAAGCCTAAGCCAAAGTATAAGCCCTTATGTTTTGGCTTAGGCTTAGGACAGGGCAGAAGAGATGAAGGCGGGGCGCATGACAAGATCCTAGTTTTGTTCTGCTTCAGAAGGTTTCTTCGAACGCTGTCAAAACAAGCGGTTTCAGAAAGAACAAAACGTCTTATAGTTGCTCCCTGACGAGAAATAATGTGAGACCCATTTTATAAAAGTCAGCTATTAACACTTGCCCTTAACGTAGGTTGCCAGCAACGTTTGACGTTGCTGGCAACCTACGCAAGGTAACGTTTGACTTGAAAATGTCTAATGAAGAGAGGAAAAAATTGCAACTTTGGGCTAGCATAACAGATATCTGTTTTTCTTCACATACTGTGGTTTCGCCGATGAACAGAAGAATGAAAAGTGACGGAGCAAGGAAATATAACCAGTGAAACACTATTTTCATGCAAGTGCGAAACCAAAACATTTAAGAACCCTACGCGCAGACGTTAACGTAAGGCCCTTCTTCACAGTGCATTTCGGCTCTCAAGTGGGAAACTACATTTGCATTTCTTGGGAAGGATCGCATGATTCAGCTGGCAGTAATGCTTTCATGTTGGCCTAGGCAGTGTAGACTGACAGAGCAATTGCACGAGGAATACTCAAAAAGCAGACTGCGGGGTAGTGTTTTTATTGGAAGCATAAGATAGTCGGTAAGGTGAAATACAGTATGAAGGCCAGTCACGCGGTAATAACTGATCGTGCGTACATTCACAGCAGTGTCGGAAGTGGCGTTGTACCAGGTGAGTCGATACTTACAAGTGCGCAGCATTCAGCCTTGTTTACAGCGCGTATGCTGCAAGAGATGCCAGACTGCCACTTCTGCTAAAGCATGATTCAATAAACCAAGACCAATGGTTGGCTTTTCAGTTTGCTAAGTCATTGATCCATTTTTAATTAAGCCTGAAAATTCTATGCATACTCCCCAGCACAGATCAATGTGCACAAGATAAGCCACTAGCGTATCTTGGTTCGCTTGCTTTGCAGTGAGCAAACATATATGACCCTATCCCGTTGCAGCCCTGTGCTTGGCAATAAATAATCAGCAATCGATAAATATACGTCGAAACCCACTTTGAATATGACGCAGCGCACCTGCTCATGCTATTAGCTTTCCCATGAAAAAACGGCCACTCCTCTACTCTACAATTATAAACTATTTCCGTTTCCGGGACTCACGTCAAGTCTGAACCTTGATAAATCACGTGTTTTTCCCAGCATGAAATGCGCTCGCAAGGAAGACAGGAACTTTTTCAGCAGATTTTCATCAATCCTTCAGGCAAATACGGTGCGACCGAACTGGGTGCAGCTGCCCCCATCGCGCGTAAACGAAGCACTGCCTTGGTTTGAAAACATATCCTTTGAATCAAGTTTCTATTTTTTGCCAACCTAAGAGAATTGCACATTCATGGGATAAAGCTGACCGTCTCAGGACGCGTTGAGAAAATTTGAACAATCAAACTACATAGAAACAAACCTTTAAGCCGACATAATTAGCAACTTGGTAGTATTGTCCGCCCAACTAATCGTTGCACCTTCCTCTATGCTGAACAATGGCACGGCCACGTCCTGTGTACGCACAACAGCCGAGTGAAGAACCAGAAATCGAACTTTAGAACGAGCGAGCTATTAACAGCTGCAGATGATACCAACTCATTAAGCTGCATCAAATAGTGTCAGGCATTGCGTTCATTAGGTGTAAAAAGCGTAGACTGGGGCCAAGCATCACTTAGAATGAGCGAATGAAATTACCATAACGTTCTTAAGCCGTCAATCGTAATCTGGCCCTGCTTTCACTTGTCATCAACCAATGTGCACTTTGCATTCAATGACAACAACTGTTCTCCCCGAGAGATGGAAGAAGAGCTCCTCCGTCTCTCTAACGACGGGGCTACAGCATTGCAAAAGCTTCGAATAGATTTAGTTGCGTTCTGTACTTTTTCCTAATAAATGCTCATGCATCCGTTGGTAGAGCAGTTGCTTCGTTTAATTACAGACACTCACTACGCCGTCACCGGCAAAGCACTGAAGACGGAACCAGAGAATTCCGAAAGATCCGTCCTACTCCTTCTGAATTAAACTTTTGTATCGAACGGGGTGTCTTGCCGTAGTCGCAAAATCATATTCAGCGCACCAAGAAAAAACGGGAAAAGCCGCGGAAAGGTTTGCAAAAGAATATGGCAAAACTTCATTATAGGTACCAACTGCTCAAAAAATGTGTAGTTTATTTACGGATACATTACGAATCGAAAAACGAACGAATTATGTTTACGCTAAAAATTTAAAGAGTTACACACAACTAGTCGCAACTGTACTCATTCTCATTCCATTATGACTACGCCCCAATAAATCTATCCTCAACGTGTGCAAATGTTCTAACGAGCAGTTTAGCATTGACACTGCCCCAGTTAGGCAGACGATAATTACGGTCACTGGACAAGGAAGATGTAGTGTTGCCTCTATGAGATACCGCCTCGTTGCATATCTTGCAACAAATAAATAAATAACGAAGCCAGATTCTCCAACCATGACCCTTAGGTACAGCTCGCCTACAGTTCAGCTAAAGATGAACACAAATTTAGCCAGTGAACCATCAGAGAACTCTTCGGGACACCGATTGCAATGACCGCTAATTTCAGGTGAACATTAACGGAAAGCAATTCCTCTGCCCTGCCTAACCCATCCAGTTCAATACGTGCGTAGAAGCGAGAAACTGACTAACATAACGGAAAGCGATGTTCACCGCTTAATAAGCATAGTACAACATAATAGAAGTCTGAGTAATCTGCACAGATAACTCAACTAGTGTGCTTTCCCACTTTCTCATTCCTTTTTATAAAGTCTGAGCATGCATTACGAATGCGAATGCGTAACACGAACCTTTGCAGAAACACGTACGTGCATACAGGTGTTATCCAACTGAAGGTAGGAAAAAAATTTAGAAACTTCTCATTAATTGAGTGGATTGCAATACAGCAATGACAGAACTTTCTTGCCCATTAACGAAGGGCTCCTATGCTGTGACTACGACAATTTCCAAGCTAGAGCGCGTCATCAGATTCTTTCTGAAATAACCAATGCATTACGGTTATTCCTGCAATCCCAAAAATTTCGATGCTATCAAGATAATACTGGTGGGCATGGTTACATTTCCATACATATAAGAAGGGATTGTCATCCACACTGGCGATTGCCATAATGCTTTATTAATATAAGAAACAGGGGCAGAGTGCAACCGGTAGGCAGTAGGACTCATCCAAGTGAAATTTCTATTTTAGTTTCTGATTGAAGATTGGTTTAGTTTCTGATAAAATATTTTCAAACTTCTCCTTCGGTGGACGCAGTATGCTCAAGAATCCACTCAGTTTTCTCTCGAATTAGAAGTTATACCTATTCCGTTGCTGAGGCAACGAAGTGGCACGACGCTAGTTGTTGTCAACTTAGCGACAACGCCGTGGCAGGCATGTTTATCGTTCTAAGCAGGAGCAATGAATACACTCCCCGCAATTTCGAACTACTAGAGCAGTGTCATAACAAAATAATTACTGTATACGAGCAGTTGAAGTCCGGTAAATCAACAAAACTAGTGCATTAAGCTACTTTGAACTCACCGCTCCCAGCCCCCGCCTCTTAGAAAACCGAATGAGCCAACAAGCGCAGCTAACGAGCACAAGGCTCGTTCGACCTCTATTGCAATGCAAACTGAGCTTCGTTAAACGTGGCATGCCAGCGGAACACAGTGTTACCTGCAATAAACAAGAACTGCCGAAGATGGTTATTTCCCAAGAAGGCATGTGGTGCAAATATGGGACGTCCAATGGTTAGCCGTTTGCATAGGTGCTTGCAACGCTGCAAACATAACAATTCGAATTATTTCAGGAATAACAACTTCCTGAGAAAGCACCTTGATACGCAGCCCAAAGCGACTGGTATAACGTGAAACAAACGCTAAGGGAAAGATGCAGCAATATGGCCAGGTTGCACAGTGTTGACCAGGTGGTTGGCGAGAACGGCCATTTAAATATGTGATGCTCCGTTTTGGCACGTCATGGCTGCCTACTAGCAGTTTCGGTTTGTGACCGCGTTGACCATCAGAGAATGGTTGAGTGATTGGTCAATCAATATGCCGTTTGCCAAATCAATCAGCCTGCTCCAGTGAGCATTAAGTTCGTTGGCGAGATGTACACAACACGAGCCTCCTTGTAGCCTCATCGGTGAGCGCAGTTGTCATATGCAAAGTACGTACTCACAGAAAACATGGGCGCAGCTATCAAAACTTTCGCCAGCCGTTCTGCGCACTTCTTCGATGTATCAAAACGAGTCTCAGAGTCGCTTCAGAATTCCGCCCAAAACACAAACTGAGAGCCTGCTGTGTTCACCTAGTTACACCCTCATTTACGCGTCCATGAAGTCTTAAAATCGTCACTTGGCAGAGATGCAATCGATTCCATGCACTATTGCCCAGAGAAATAGAGCAGACCATCTTCGCAGCTTGCTAATATTCACACAGAAAATGTTAATACAACATCACAGTCGTTAGAATTCTCTTGACTAGTTTCCGAGCCCATATTTTGTCGCATCCCAAATTCTAATTATGCATTGTGACTGAAGCATTACTTCTTGACAATCGCGTAGTGAAACAAATCACACTGGGACTTTGCGTCTCAAATTTGCATAAGGTTATGCCTTCACTTGTGTATTTTTCCTTTGCGTCATCCTAGATGATGCAAAACAGGTCGATGCGTCAAAAGAAGGAACGAAGTTTGGTTCGCTTAGTGAATGGCACAAAAACTTGTATTGACACAAACGGCAAGTGCTCATTTTGCAGGCATACGCTTTTGGAAGACCTAAACCAGTGAATCACACTTTTTCTGAGCTGTTGCCCCCTTCTCTCCGTCAATCAGCCGCGCAGCACCCCCAACTTGAGCTGTGTCGACGCTGAAAATGGGAAATGGCAATCCCGAAAGTGCCACTGTGATCATTTTACTGGTTTTCTCGGCTATCTAAAGGGGCTGCCTTTCGTAATAATAAAATTATGAAGTCTTGCGGAACCATTACAAGACGCTCCATGTTCAATGTGATAGAATGACATTAAAATACATAGCAAAAGCTTTTCATGAGATTAAAAGAGACCTCGCAATGGAAGTTCCTGCTTGTTATCATTTCTTAAACTTAGCATCTATGTACTCAATGACAAGGATGTGCTTGATGAAGTGAAACTAACTTTTCACATTGGGATTTACATTTGCGATAATTATTCTTAGGTTGTCTTGTTTCATTATTTGTAACTGATTCCTTCTCCTGCTCAGGGCAATAACTGCACTGACTCCCACGTTCAACTAAGTATGACGATAGAAGAGTGATAAGAAGCTTTCCCACAACAGCCCCTAACTGCGGATGAAGTTGTGGTGTTCTTTGTCATAACTATGACTGATGATATCCGCTGTTGAACTTCGGTTTTAACCGTTAAATGTTTTCAGTTTCATTAACTCTTCCTGTAGTTCCATCTCAGCTTTCTCCACACAGCAGAATGGATGTGCAACCCAGTCTGGAATTTTCATAGACAGAATATCACTGGATCGTCCCACGAAGTCTGCATGCAGCATTTCCAAACAATGGCAGTACACTATAATATCATCGCCAGCAATTTCTGCATTTCCCTTGAGCGCAGCAGGGAGTGGGAGTTGACAAAACTCGCCGCGTTCCAATTTTAAAAATAATTAGCTTTGAAACAAATGCAGATATAATCGCTTTCCTCCCGATTAAGCTAATCGTCTTCCAGCTGAAAATTTTCCTCGCTGAACTTGAAGTAAAATTCAGTTTAGTATGCGATGCCGTTTTTGAATTTCCTGAAGTTGTCCCGCCATATTGCCGTTTCCTACGGATTCCGAAACTGTTGTCGAAGAGGCTGTAAAAGCGACTCAAACAACTGCCGGACTTCAGCACGAAGTAGCAAGCGGTTAAAATTTTCGTCGTTTACTTCATGCAACTGACTGAATAATCTGTTATTCAACGATTTGCTCTTGATAATCTGTCATTCAACAATTTACTCCTCTGCACATCTTTGTCATTTTCGCCGCTGCAATGACAAACTGCAGTGAGCAGTTCAAACGACCGCTGAAGTGTTTTGCGACCAAACGCTGCCGACGAATCACGCAATGAACTGCTAATACACTAGAAGAAAACTGCTTCAAATGCGCAATAAATCCATGGTGGCTTCTCACCATCGATGGTGCTCCATCAGTTGTTATAGCCATTATGTTCGTAAGAGGGATATTCTTTTCTTTGAAATATTGACTCTCCTTTAATGTCTGTTTTACAACTTCTTTGGCAAATAATAATTCCTGCAATAGATGCCCATCACTCACAAACTGAACAAAAGCTAGCAAATAATGCTTCACCGCCCGGCAAAGTGGATTCATCAAGTTGCAAGGCAAATGGTGTACTCCCCATAAAATCGCGTAAGGTTCCCTCCACGTCACAGCTCAACTCTTCTATCCTCCTCTGTACCATATTATTGCTCAAGGGGGAGTCTTTCTGATTATTTCAGTCGGTGATATTTCCATATAACACATACTTTTACCCGTATGTGTATAGACAAGATTTATAACAAATGTGGATTCTACAAAGAAAGACTAACAGCGAATTGTCACTGATGGCTTGACACATAATTTTATGACTGTGTTCATATTCCTTTTGAAGAGACCACCATTTCCGAAGTTGGGTGATGCTACTGAGGTAGCAAAAAACTTTACATAAACAAACAATATAAAAAAGGGATACAACTATTCATAAAGCTCGCTCTTAGAGGTGACAAAACGCGAAACTCTGTTCTTTGTTGGCTAACACCTTCTCTTACTAACCCACTTCAACTTTTCTTTCCCCTCACAAGCTCATTACAATAACTTGTAAAGATTTGCTAATAAGCACCGGAAGCGTTATGGCCGGCGAAGTGTGCTACATTTACTCCCTAATCTTTCACTGATCCTTTAAATTTTCATAACCCGTTTAGGCGTTATCGAAATCACTGCCACTAGCAGCACCTTCTATGCTTTCACCTCCTCCCAAGGGGGCGGTATCGCCCACATTGGGAATCACTAACTTAAACCATCAATCTATGCAGTTCCTCAGAAAAAAGTGAACTCGCGCCGCTTATACAAAAGCTGTCAGTCAAGTAATTCACTCCAAAAGTGGTTTGGCGATGCGGCGAAAAAGCCTTTGCCAAAACTGATGAAAAACGCGATTACGTCACCAGCGTTTTCTGTCACCATACTTTCAACAACCCTAACTCGTCTGAGGAAACAGTGCTTTGAAATCAAACAACTTTTATTTCCAACAACTATAAAGCAGTGATGCACGTTTTCCAGGTCTTTTCCATACATAACCAACGGAGATACACCCTTTCCTATCGTAAAAACACTCCTTTTACCTAGGAAATCGAACTTATATAGACTAAAACAATTCAATCTTTTGTAAAAGCAAGTGATCCTGACACAAGTGGTACAGACGACCGCTAATCGCGAGGAATAGACAGATGGTTGATCTAAGTGAGGTATCAAGTCAGGTGGCGTGCGAACACAACCGGTCGAAATTTGATTCATCCTTTTCCACTTCTCATCAGGCGAGTTGTGACGAATGGCTTTCCTAAATTATTAGCTCTAGAGATACCGCATAGGAGATACTGATATCGAGGAGAGAGGTGACAGACAACGGCTGTTCTCCTGAAATAACTAAGTTTTCAAAGAACCGGTAGAAGCACATCCTGAAACCGCGCTCGGAATTTTGTAGACAGTTCAAGGGCTCATCGTTCAACAGCCAGCTGGCGCTTTGATCAAATCGCGAAGATGAAAGCTAACGAGATATCTGCTATACGAGCTGTCTCATGGGCAAAAGCTCTTAACGATTAACGTTTGCTCTGGCTTAGTCCTGAGGCAATAAAGTGATCTTCTTCTGAACCGAATTGTACTGTGACGAATGATGCAACGCTTTGTTTGGATAAACATGCGCCACTGACAACTTTTCACAGCCCAGACCTTTACTCGAAGGCCGTGCTAACAAAGGCATTACTGACTGCAGTGCTTTTAAACCTGACAAAACCCTTCAATGGAGGCTGCTATGAATTGGTAACCTTATTACAAAAACTAGCAAAAATGCGGCCAGCGTTAGAACATCGAACGGGAGCGATCCTCTTAAGAACGACATTCACCCGCCTGTATAGGAAGCCCGTTTACTCGTTTCGAAACGTCGTAGATTGCAGGGCATGTCTGACCTCGTCTTCAGCATCATGGTAAACGGGACTAGACTTATCCCGAAAGCTACAGTAGAACCCCTCGTATCCGGGAGCGTCCGTAGACCGACCGTTCGCAGTAAAGATGCGCTGGCTACCTCATCGCCGACTATTGTTATAACCTCTTTTCTTTTTCCTGGCCGTTTTTCGTTCAGCTATGGTGCATGCTGTGCTAAATCTGAAGTGCTATTCTTCTTTTGAGGCCAAGACGAACCACAGCTTGGGAAGCTTTCTGTAAACGGCTGCATTCTTAGGTCACCCAGGTACGACAGTTCACTGCTTCTGTATCTGGAGGACGAGTAGGACAATTTTTCTATCACATACGCAAGCATTCGTTCACTTAGAAGCAGCGCTGGCCTGGTTCGAATAACAGGAAGAATGTGACTCAAAACGCGTTTTATGCTCAAAAACATTCATGACTTGGCTGCTAGGAAACGCATGAGCACGTTCAAACAGACCTTGAAAACTGATTTTCTAAAAACAATTTAGGATCGTTCCAGATATCTTCCCGTGTCTTACTGCATGTGCGCAATGGACTCATTGGAACCCAAGTAGAACTCGTTAAAAATTAAGTTTCTCTTGGACACAAGTTCCTGCTGCTTACGCTGTGTACGCTTCCCAAACAAAAGCCAGAAAAGAGCCTTGATACACCAGAAGCAGTCTATCACGAACAGGAACAATCAGAAGTGCTTGTCTTCCGATCACCTCTTAGTACGCTACCTGCAACCCTTTAGGAAACTAACTTCTGATGGTCGCAGTCTGTTGATGCCAACCAGAGCTTAGGTACTACCTTAAGCTTATGCGGCCTAAGCTCACCTCGACCACAGGGGCCAGTGAACAACAACGACTTAAATTTACACAGATTGTACCTGCATTCTGATGCATCATACAGTAGGACCCCTCCTTTCAGGAAACCCCGCGTATCCGCGTGAGCTCTGGTCCCGAGCTGTCCGGACATGAAGGGTTCGATTGTATTTGAGATGAATAAAACGGCTTCCTCCGTAAAAGGCTATGAAGTATCGGACGCGTACACAATAAATATCAATAATTCGTAAGCTCGTTCAACCAAGGCACGGCAAAATAACGAATGTACTATGGAAATTAGCATGTACGCTTCACGTAAGTATGGAAATCGACCTTCTTTTAGTGGATCACCGCAATGCTGTCTAACGTAACTAACGTGTTTTTCATGTCATGCTTTCTCATTCAACCGTGTCATAATTCATTAGCCCTTGCTTGGGCTCCATTAACCTATCCTAATACCGGCAAAGAAACTTCGTTAAAATGAAACGAGAATTGAATACGTAGCTCTTCTTAACGGGGCCGTATATTTTCATGTTGTATAAACGTCTATTTTACGGTAGGTGCCCGTTTTTTTATTCTAATAACCGGAGCTTTCAGCTGTAACACCATCACCCGTCATCAGCGGTAACCAACAGAACAGATTTTGTTTAATTTCAAAATTTTGAAGAGGAAGCTATCCTGCTCGAATTTGGCAAGCTATTGCTTCGCAGTAGGAATCCATGCAACAAGCTAACTTTTTTTCGATGACTGACGCATACTGACCGATTGATCATTGAGAATACCCGCAGTTGAAAATCAAAGCCAGGACGAATGGCCAACTGAGAGAACTGGAGTAGTGCGAGTGCACACGTCATATAGTTTCCGGAATGAACCTATTCTGAGTATCTTCATAATAAAGCATGTTGTAACGATGCATGACTAATGATCTTATCTCTGAAGACTGCTCTGCCCATCTGTTGAGCTGACTTTCTTTCTTTAAATGGTAGCACTGAAGTCAATCAATGGGACCAGGCCATTACAAAGCTGAATTTCTGTACGTGCAGTACATTGCCTTGGAAGAAACTTTACGCGACAAGTTACGCAAAGTAAAACGTTTTACTTCGTGTAATGACTATTGGTCAAACTAGTTTGGTGGAAACTGAAATACTAACGCTTGGAGCAATAATGCCTATATTATGCGCAACAACGGTACCTACAGTTTAAAAGCCCTTGACTATGCCCAGAACTATCGTTGGTGAAATGACGCGTGTGACTGCGAAAGTAGTAAACAATTTGGCAGGATGGTTACGCTAACATGGATAAAAAACAGAAGCAGATAATATTTAACATTATATGTTGTGACACAGAATAAAGGAAAACATTGTCTTATCGTGAATCGGCAATCGCTCCTTCATCTTCAGTCTGTGCACTGTGTGAACGTCCTTCAATCATATCGTTCTCCACTCGGACGGCTGCAACAACCGGTGCACTCTGTAAAAAATTATGAACATTGTTACAAGTGCAAGTAGTTAAAAGAGATTATACAAGCTCGCCGTTCCATAACCTTTTCCATTCTCCACGGCAAAGACCGACCACGTGTACGGGAATAAGAACAGAAGGCACTAGATACAGCAAGGCTGGCTGACTCGTTGAGAGCGCGCGTCCGATAGAGTACGTTACGGTCGTGCCCAAAGCATACGCTGAAGAAATAAGTACAAAAGCATTCATAACACAAAATATAACGCATGAACTCACCAGCGCTTGAAACTACGGAATACAACATATACGGCGTCTTGCAGTTGAGGTCATAGGCACAGCTAAACCCAACAACACTACCTAAATTGCTGATTCAGAATTTGGCATCTCGCAGAGAACGCCTACGCAGTTAAAAAAAGAAATACGCTCAAAATGAAACGAATTCTATCACTATTTGAAATGGCTTGACTACCCGTTAGTGCCGTTCAGTGAGCAAGTCAACAATCGCCTGAGCACCCTGCCAAAACCCTGTAGTTCACTATTTATTATTAATAAGAAAGGCAGACGAAGAAATTAGCATACAATAAAAGCATCCTGGAGCTTACAGAACTGCACATTTTCAACATGAGCGTATGTGAGTGGAAAGCAACAAATCGTGTGGGTACTGGGCGCAGATAGGCATAGCAGAAAGGGGTTAAATAAGCGTATTGTACCCAACTCGGACTGATCCTCATCTCGGTTATCTCGATCACAGTGACGAAGTAATACCTTATGAACAGATTCTCCTATGTTTAGTGAAAGTGGAACAGGCTCCTGCGTGCAGCGTATGGCTTTCGGCTGCAAGTCGTGCGAACTTGCGAGAAATGTTCGACAAGGCCGGAAGATTTTCTCCTTAATTGAGCAGCGCCAACTGTTAATGAAGCCATTTCAAACACGATGAATTTTTTCATCAATCCGTTATAAAAGTTCAACTTCAGTTTCTTTTGCCAGTTGATAGACACTATTTTAAAGTGCTTTGAACAACTTCAGTTCACCATACCTGGCAGGATAACGTCGCCGATACCATACAAAGCAAAAGGATACGAGGTAACGCTTGAAAACTTCAAGCACTGGAAGGAATTGGTCGTTACATGTGGAAACAGAAACACAAGCGGTAACTGAAAACATAGGTTTGAGTTTCCTACTTTCTTACTACATTTTAGGTACCGATTCCTTCCAAACATAACTTCCTGCGATCAACTCAGACTGATTGCAGAAACCGCCAGTAGCTACGTATGTCATAATACTGCAGCCCTAAAGGAAATTGCGTAATGCAATAATCAAACTATCTTGAACAGCATTCTTACCTTGGTAAGGTAAGGACTACCTGAAACCATAAAGACATCGTAAAGCAGAAACATGGATAAAAAGATAGTTGCAAACTAGAATCTAACATGAATGCATCAAATCATCAGTGTTAGCTAAAAACCTTGAGACTTGGCAATCGAAGGAACCGAATTGCAGTGACAGATACAAACATACCAAGTATATCTTGCAGAATGAAAGCATACCTAGACAAATTTTTTAAAGTAGAGCAATGGTGTAACACTCTTACCATTTCTTCCTCACAATAAACCAAGTTATAGGCAAGGAAAAACATAACAATCTAAGTGCTAATTTGCATAAGCAACACTTCTTCCAGCAGCATCTCAAACCTTGTGGGCAGTGTGAGTTGGAAGTATGAGGCACGAGCCACCTAAAAACAGAAAACTACGAAAACGTACAATTCTTCACGTGCGAACCAAACTCGTATTCTAACAGCCGGCTTCTTGCAATAACTAATATTAGACATTTGTAAAGTGAATCTGCTGAACCAACGATGTAGATAACAAGGAAAACCCACACTAAACGTTAAAGAGTACGTCAATTTTTCAAAAGACCGTTGCGATTACTCACCTAGATAATCATAAAAGAAGTACAATAGCAAAATTAATGAAACAGTAAACGCGCCAGCAATCACGATCCCTGCACAGCTTAGATGGTCAATTTCTTCCTGCTTCGGGTCAGACTTCTGCTGTCCACTGGTACGACGATTATCGGCGACTTCATCATCCGCAGCATTAAAAGTATCCCTCATTGATGGCTGTCTTTTCTTTTTAATTGCAGGAAAAAACCTGAACAGAACATTTACGTCACAGCTTCATCCTTACACAAAACATTTCGCGGAAAGAACTTGAGAATGTGTACTATGCGCTCTATACCCATATGCTCAAGTATTAATGAAGTGAAAGCATAACTACTACTTAGAACTGTTCTCACACAGAAGCGCTTGTCGTCTAAGTTTATCGATAACTTCAACGAACAGATTTACGGAAAGAACTCCTTACACGAAACAGTAGCTGTTTTCAGCTGAACTTCAAATCTCAACTATACCAATATGGAACCGCCTATTGCTACTAGTAGCGTTACTAAACCAGTAAATCCATTACTCACATCACTTCGCGCGATCTTCCTGACCAAATGCCGCCAAGAACGACGCATATGGTGGGGATGAGAACATTGAGAAAGTAAGCCACATTAAAGGTCTCCACTTCCGATGTGTAAAACCGAAGTTCCACATCTCCAGATTGGTTCCGGTTATTCTGATACAATCGCTATAAAAGCAATGCCTGTGCTGAAAATACAACAACAATTCACTGCTTCTTGAAACCTCCATTTCTTGAACGCTTGGAGAGTCAAAGTAGAATACCGATCCATTGAACCGAGATATGTTCACATAAGGATTGCTGTACCATCGTCTCTATAAAATGGTAAATAATAAGGGTAAAGCTAAATTCAAATTTTTTGATTCTTAAGACATGAAAGATCCCCAAACTCCCTATACCGATGACTGAACAAAGTTAGATCCCAAAGCTTTACAAAGTGAACAAATACGATTAGTCTTAGCAAGAGCAGACCCTGGCATTCACTGACACAAATTTGCCATTCGATCATTTGTTTTAGATCAAAGTAGCCGTGTACTACAAGCAGGACCAAATTGTTTCAAGCAAAATGGAAAGTTCTGGAGAGAAGACAGAAAGCAGAAACATACGTGGAAGCTGTAGTGTAACGTTTTTAACGCTGGGTTAGGAAAACTTGTTCGACAACATCAGGCTTACAATTACAGCCTCTCTCAGACGCTAGCAAATATAAGACTTTGACGCTACAAACGTGACTAAAACGACTCTGCGTTGAAGATAACGCACTACAACTAGTCGTGAATAATACTAGTGCCAAGATGACAAAACGTAAGTATGCAAGAGGGATAATAGATCCAAAAGTTATTTTCGTTTAGCAACAAGGACATCCGTGAAAAAATTACCTTGAGCAACATTTAATCAAAAAGGGGACAAGCTTATTTTTCTGTCTGCTTAAGTGTACCTACGCTACATGAGCTACACGATATCACTCAAGCTGTAAACGGAATCCTCGACAATGAGACTAAGTTGTTTCAGCTTTAAGCCTACCAGAGGACTTTCCTGAAAAAGAGCTACTTCGCCTCCTCTAGACTTCAAAACGTCCAATCGCACATTCACTTCGGCACCACCACTTGAGCAAGCGCTGCCATTTACTGATTCCAGAATGCCAAATACGGCTTTTCCGAAGAAGGATACATCTTCACCGGGAACACTACACCAGTGATCATCATTGTGTGGCCAGAAAGCCAAGCGGTAAGTTGCTGCCTCTTCTATATGCTTGGCAACTTTGGAGCCTATCTGGTAATTGCCACACAAAACAGCAGATAGATTTGTTCGTTTATTCATGCAGTGAGCATAAACAATCGTACTGCTAACAGTTTCAGGGGCAGACTTGTGAGACTAAAGCAGATTCAACTAGCTGACTATTCGATGCACTTCTGAAATTGCACTTACCAAGAGAAGATTTATTACCACTAAGACGAGAAGGCCAAAATGTGACATTATGGTAAAATATGCTGGAAACCAAAAGCCCGTTTTTCCCTCAACGTCTACTAATTACAGTGATACAATAAATTCCTGGTCAGGAAAACGATAACATCGCACCCACAAGGAAGATCAATTTAAGAATTGCTTACTGTGACTTTAGCCATTTTCAAGTACAACCATATAAAGCTTTACAGGAATCCGTCCACATATCCATTGACACTCTAACTCTGGTCGACTTTCCGATTAGCATTGACAGAAATAACTTGAAATGTCAATAGCAACTAGAACGTGGGTGCATGATGGAATGTCGCTCGTTATTAAGACAGCAGGCCTGGGGTATATCCGCCGTTTGGTACCGCTGGATTTTATTCCCCGCCGAATTGTCCTAGAGATAATGCTGGACACCTGTTGGCAAAGTCTGCATGAAACAAGGGATTTTACCTTAACACGACGGTTGAACATCAACGATTCCGAATAAGGACGACCACAAAACGGACCCCCTCAGGTCAATGTGTCACTTATATAGGCCTCCCGCCTATGTGGAAAGGCGCACTCGTTCTCTACGTACAGGTTTATATCAAAATCTGGAAAGTTCAAAATCCCGAAAGCTTGTGGTTTTAGAAAAAATAATGAGGATTATTTTGAAAATGTGCTTCCTTTTGACGTTTTTGGAATTTCATAATACTTTCCGTTGTTGTTTCTGTTTCTTGTTTGGGCTTGTGTTTTCTCTTTAAACGGCAACGGATAATGTTATTCACTACACTTGTTGGATATCCATTATCGCAAAGTGTGTTTTGGATATCCCTTAGCTCAGTCTTTAGGAGATCGTAGCCGGAAATCGCGACAGCTCTGTCCACTGCACCCTGTACGACACACACCATTAATCAACGTGGGCAATAGATTGAAAAATGTAGGTACAAAACTTGTCTAGTTGTCCCATACATACAGGATTAGGTGAGAGAATCTTAAAGTTTTCTTAAGTTCAATGTTTGGTTCAATAGCGCACTCAGTCCACGTTCATTTCTCCGGAACGACGACAAAATAATGTCCCCAAACGACCAGTGCCCAGGAATTGTCTACGAGATTAAATGCAGTTGCTCAGCTTGCTGCGTTGGAAAGACGGGAAACCCATGAAATCATAGGTTCCAGGAGAGCATGCGTTAGTTGAAGTGGCATTAATAGAATAATGCCAAAAAGAGTCTCATTGAAAATGAAACTCTTCCTAACGGGCGCGTGTAAATGCATAGTGTAATTACGGAAAGTCAACCCGTCAAAATCTTTTTATTTTGCGAAGCTTTCGGGCGCGTCTGTTCCCGTGTTTATCGCTTGTTGACATTACATTATGCAAAAAGAGTCTCAGCGACATTCCCGTCAAACAAAGATGCCCTCTTAAACCCATTAACGCTATGGGGTATGTGCTTCGCAGTGCTCCGGCTTTTTCCATCCTCAAATTATACGCAGGAAACCATTTCTTAAGCAGAAAAATCAAGAAAGCGTTGCACATTATGCGTAACCACACTATAAGCCGTGATAGCATACTAGAGTCAGTCAGATGTGGGATAATCTTGTTAGAAGTACAGGCTGCTGCTTACTGGAGCAGGCTCTATAAAAGGCGCCACTAACCGCCCTCCACCTGGCGGATGGGCTCTTTAATTATTCAAAAAAGAACAGGAATGACTGACAAGGCTGACAGAAGAAGCAGAAAAATTACTGTTAAACAAGGCCAAAGAAAGAAAAAGAACAATTATGATAAGGAAGTCAAATCAACGAGATAGAAAGTATAATTTGCATAACGGACAGCAACAAGAAGAATGCACATTCAAGAAGATATTGGAAATGTGGCATATTTTAACAGTTTTCTCAAACTTCTGTAGAGAATTCGTCGGGTAGATAGGCGAAAACGTACCACAAATGCAACAAAAGGCAGAAAGCGTTTATTTCTCCACGAAGCGCTCACCAATCTCCCCATATTCCCTCTCGGTCACTTATATATACATTTTTTCGTCGTTGGGAAAAGGGGCTGCGGCCGCTACTTAGTTGACAATGATGTATACGCCGGGTTGGAAGCCATATGCGGCGTTCAACAAAGGCTCGGCAGGTGTCACAGCGGAGGTCCCATGCAGAGCTATTCGGCGAAGAACTCCGCAAGAGTTCAGGGCAGTTGGGTGCAGCTGCTGCTCATCCGGGCGGAATAGCGTGAAACCAGTCGCTCTGCCACAACTTCATTATTACGTAATACAGAAGTAATGGCTTTAACAGAGTCAAAAATGTTAATATGTGCGGAGCCCACAGGATAAGAACAGGTCCGGTCGTTACGGTGGCACGTCATTACTTACCTTGCTGACAACGCCATTTTTGACTTTAATAGAGCGGCTATTTCCGTACTAAACAATGACAAAAAATCAGACAAGATACATGAAATTTATCCTTCCTGTTTCAATTTTCACAACTGATACTGCTTTGAACACGTAACACTTCGTAACGGGTTGATAGTGCTTCATAGTGTACGCAGCTCTTATCGTTCATTATAGTCATTGGTAATTAAGGCGTGGGTGAAACTGTCGTGAAGCAAACAGTTCCTATACACCAAAGTAGTCCACATTTCGCTGACCTCTAGTGCTAATTGCTCGCGGGAAGTATGTCGGAATTAGCGAAGTTTCCGGATTAGTGAAGTTCAAGTGTCTTTTAAATTTCCTATGGTTCAAAATTAAAAGCGTCAGAACTGCCCTTATTTGATAACATGTTTAAGCCGCAGAAATAGGTCTAACCACATGGACAAGCGTGGCAAGGGTCCCGCAGTTCGCAGGCCGGAAGACAAATTGATTCACTTAAGAGCACAAAAGCTGTACCCTACCTAGCTAATCCGTAAATAACCTGTTGCAAAACTATTGCAAAGTTCTTTCTGTCAAGCTGACGAACGGACAAGGTCAGTTCTGAAAACGATGTGAGTTACCAGATAATAAAGAATTTCGGCTTGTCGACACTTAAGCACACGAACAGGACGTCGCCACAAAAGGAAAGAACATGAAACCAGGTTTCCGCTACCAAAGAAGTTATTGATTCATCCTCATGCGAAAACTATTTGACTTTCCCATGGAAAAGAGAACTTTCCCATTATTGAGTTTTACTTACCTTACCGAGGCAATGACACAATAACATGTGAATAAGTAAATGCAAAGGAAATGCAATATATAAAAATTAATCGACAAAAGATGTCAGGCCACTGAAAAGCAGATTACCCTACTGGCGGTGCCATTAACATGCCCAACCAGCATTAGCAAATAGGTATTGACATTTGATAACTATTATTTCATGTGCACTTGGATGAGAATGCACGTTTTAGAGCCAAGGAAGCAGTTCTGCAGCAGACGTTGATGACGGAGAAAGTTTATGACTTCGGCAGCATATACGACTCAGCAATTCTTGAAATCTTGTCTTAAGATTCATGTGATAACATTTCGCTGATCGCCCTCAGTTGCTAACATTTATACTTGAATGAACTAAGTGAAGGCAGCCAAGCGCTACAGACACTACCGCAAACTTTTTCGAAAACTTGCTGGCTCCTGAAGCGGCAAGTCATTACGTCAGATGCTTGATACAAATCTGTTTTAAATAACTTCGATGCCTGCCATCAAGGATCAAAATTTAATAAAGCGTTCATTCTACGAAATGCCAACTGTACGAAACGGGTAGTTTGACCAGAACAGTGATTCTCAACGGGGCGATAGAAGGCCGAGTGTTGCTCAGGACCGTAGATATTTGACCATGGTATATTCAGCGTCAGTCAACGTCAAAAGCCTAATGAACCCTGAAATAAAAGGTACTCGTGATCGGATTAGCGCTTCAGGCTCTCCATCAGATCCTATGGAACCAATGTCTGATTGGCCACTACCGAACGGCGCTGTGGAGAAAAAAGGTTGAGAAACCATGGACTAGAACTTTATAGCTAATCAGAAATCAGCATCGGTCGACATCGACTGCATGAACTAGTTGAAGTGAACCAAATTTCTCACCCGTGAAAGGCCAACAATGCAACAATTGATTCAGCATAGCACGGTCAATTTGCAGCTGCATAATTAATATTTATACGCTCCGTTCAGGGCTACTTTATGCAGCCAGAGAATAGCTTGAAAGATAACTTCAGAATGTTTGACTAAGCTCAGCCTTGGCCATTTTTTTCTTGGCTGCATGTTGAGAGAAATAGTAAATGAGCAGAAATTCTGCCCACGTATTACTGACAACGCGTCTTATAACCATGGCGAACAGCGTCAAACGCTTACTATTAATAATTAGGTAGAAGTGACCCCATAGAAAACGATAAACGTAAATGATTTATACTTGTCGCAGTAGCCGAATTTATATGGTGAAAGGTGTCATTCGGTTAAGTGACACTTCGTTCCGCCTCGCTGAAGGAAAGAAAAGACGGAAGGACTTGATCCAACTGCTGTTTGCATGTTCTATTTAAGAACATGTGTCTTACGAAGTGACACGAGAATAAGTTTAGGTATTTTAACGAAAATGAACCTACGGATTCTCATCTTTACAGGTAGGATTAAAATCGTAAGGCGCGCTAAGAATGATATTCACAAAGTTCCCTTACAGCAGCATTTAATTTATACGAAGCTTTCACTGGGAGCTTATGTGGCGATATTTTCTACGATAATTCCTATTGGATTTGCTGTCAAAATGGAGAGCTCTGTCCAAAGGATGGCACACGACAGTGTTGCGGACGGTTCTGTTACAATCAATCAGTGGGAATATGCTGTGACGACCGTGTAAGAGACAAATGTCATTCAGAACACGCTGCCTGCTGTGGCCACAAATGCTATCGAACTGATACGCAAATGTGTTGCAATTCGAAGATCATAAGGCGATGTGCAGGTGAACACAGTGTTTGCTGCGGTGCGGCTTGTTTCCATGCGTTAGCCAACCCGTGCACTTTAAATACAATTTCCGATTAACTTTCAGACTGTCATTCAATCTTATTATAAAGCAGCTTCGTTGTGACTTAAACCGTTCAACGTGAAGATTTAGTTGCGGCAAAGATCGTTTACTCTTTGAAAAAACGTCAATAGGTTTAACTGAAAAAATTTTAAGCGCTGGACTGGTCATTTAATGGAGTAGAATGACTTATAAAGTCAACACGAACGCGACGCTTAAAGCTTGCCTAATTTCACTGTAATCGAAACCGAAAGGATCTCGACTTTGCTTAACAGCGAACTCATCTGTCACAAAGACAGCAACGTATTAATGGATATAAATGCATTGAAGTGAAGCATAAGCGGCTTATCACTAGATTTGCACGTGCAGAGAACGAAAAATTAGTATTGCTTGAAAATATCTTATTGCACGTTTCTAAACAAACATATAGTTACTCCTTTTAGGATTCTACTCCTTAAAACGGATGCAGAATCCATTTATATTGTTGTGATTCCGCAACTTAATGAAATATAGGATGTCTCTTAACGAGTATGTGTGTGCGTGTGTATCCATATTCAAAGCGCGTTGCTTACGTTGAACCCGTTTATTCTACGAAGAAATTCAGAACCTTCAGGACAAGTCTGATCCTGACAGCACCTTGACAATAAACGTAATATGGGAATATTGCCTCTAAAAGTCATACGGATGTGATTTTGTTCTTGATCGATAAATTCAGCGTCGTATATTACCATTGCACGGTATATTACACCTTCATTAACGCAAATCCTGACAGGCAGGGGGTATTGAGACTGCAAGTTCACTTATCTGGAATCAATGCCAAAACCAAAAGTGAACCTTCCACATATCGCTGCATTAGGGGAAGAGATTAAACAACTGGGAAAGTCCCCTAATTTTTAGGTATAGCTGACAAGGGCTTTTAACATCTACTCCATGATCTGAAAAGAAACCTTAAAATTTTGGCGGATTAACATGAAGTCATTATGTATGAAATCAAATGCAACTGCTCAATATCTTACACAGGAAAAAGTAGGCAAAGCCTAATTAACAGATTTCAAAGAACACATGAAAAAATGTAAACAGATACAAAAATGCTATGGACTGGCAGGACGGAAAGACAACAACACATAGGGGTAGTAAACCATCACTGGACCCCCTCACCTGTACGGAAGGAGCCATAAAAGCATCGGCAGCGACACAACATGCATCATACTGCTCCGGCTCTCTACAACATAGAATTATTAGGTTGTTGCAGTCAAAGTTGCAATTTTCCCAGTGGCATGATTTGCACTATCCTACCTTCATATCTGCAGGCAGCTGTTCTTATTGCTTACTGCCTTCTTGAAGAGGGAAACATCGTCTTTGTGTTTGCGCTTTTTCGCTGCCGTTGCATCCGTAGTGGCGGATTTCGACCTGTTTTAACAAATACGGAAAATATTTGTTTTCGGTCGATTCTACCTGATAAGTTCAAGCACGGGTTCACTGCAGCTGTGGCTTATACCGTGATCTGGTCGAAATTTGGGATGAACATGCCCCCATGAAGCGCACAGTATATTTTTGGTCTCAAAGGTATATTAGAGGAGACATGTGCATTGAAGAAAGACGTGGGGGCCGGAGGTCCTCGCTGGAAAACGAACTTTTAAGGGAAACGGTAGAGGATGAGCCTGATACCAAAGTATGTGAATTAGCAGAGAGGCTAGGGTGCGTTACTCTATGAGCAGCCGGCACCTTGCTCAAATCGGCAAGTCAAAAAAGTTGCCGAGACTGATTCCACATGAATTAACAGAGACTAACAGAAAGAAAAGGGTTGCCGCATGCCTTGGCTTGCTGTTGCGCCAAGTGGAAGACCTTTCTTGGACCGAATCGTGACGTGCGATGAAAAATGGTGTCACTACGATAACAGAAACCGTGGAGCCCGCAGGCTGCACAAGCACACACCACCAAAATCCTTCCCTAAACCGGGCTTTCATCCCAGGAAGGTGTTACTGCCTGTATGATGGTGTGCCAGGGGAGTCATCCACTAGAAGTTCTTAAAACCTGCTGACGCGATCACAGCAGACATCTGTTGTGATGAGTTGACGATTATTCTCTAAAAACTGCAAAGTTGCTGACCAGCGGTAGCTGATCGTAATGGACCGCTTCTCCTTCATGACAACGCTCGACCACATACAGCGGATAAAGCCAAAAAATGCTGGCGGAGCTGAGGATCAGCCTCATCCCTCAAAGTGAATACCTTTCAAATGCTCTCTTAGTTTTGGGAACATAAAAAAGTCTGACGGAGCAAGATCCGGACTGTAGGGTGGATGTCGAATAACTTCCCAGCGAAACTCACGAAGAATCGACTTCACGTTCCTTGATGAATGAGCTGGCGCGTTATCGGAATAGAACAGGAGTCCGTGAAGCAACTTTCATAGCCGTTTCCTGGCCATTGTTTTCCTTAACTTTTGCAAAACTAGTTCCAGTGACTGTTTTCTCAACTTCGAGAAAGCCAATCAAAATCATTCCGTCCAAGTCCCAAAAAATTGATGCCATAATCTTCTTCACTGACTCTCAGATTTGAACTTCGCTGTTCCTGCTGATCCCATCAGTAACCATTTCTTGGATTGGGTTTTGCTTTCTGCGTCATATTGGTAACTCCAAGTTTCGTCTCAGTGATGATTCGATCAAAAAACTCAGACTTATTCGCTTCAATCTTCGCTAAAAGTTCCTGAGAAAGATCGGCCCTTTGAATGAGCTGTTCATGGCGCAACGGTTTTGGGACGCAATGTGCTGAAAGCTTTCTCAGACCAAGGTTTCCACTCACTATTGTAAACGCTGAGTGAGGCGAGACCCCAACCATTAGCAATCCTCTGATCGTAATTGCTTCCACTAGGTTTCGAACGAGAAAGTAACAGTTTGCTCGTCAATTGCAGTCGGTGGTCTTTCCACTTGTCAGTCATCTTTGATGTCCTCTCTACCCTCTCTGAAACGCTTTATGTATTCATAGACAACTGACGTGGATGGAGCGCTACCTCCACAAAGCTGCTGCAACGCCTCGGTAATCTTGCCGGGTTGCCACTTAAGCCTGGTCGGAAATTTCATCTTTCGCTTACCTCACAATGAAACGTTTTCACGTCGCTAGAAAAACGGTTACTTTAAGTGCGCGTTGAACCACACAGGCAAGGAGCTGCATAGCGTTACCTTTCCGTACAAGTCGAAAAATAATATAGACAAGATTGAAAATATCAGCCTCCTGTTAAAAACTGCAAAGCTTCTCCGGGAACTGAACTTTTCGAACATCCCACGTATGCTTGCCTACGCTGACACGTCGCTATCGGCGTACTGGTTGAGCATTCAGTTTTGAACTATAGGCGTTGCTTAGAGCGGACTACAATAGAACAGAAACCCCTTTTAAGGAAAAGAGCAGCAATTGTTTGCAGCGTAAGCTATTCATTAACTGTGAAAGCAAAATGGAAAGATTCAAGAGTTTCATGATTTTGCACGGGGAGTGAAAACTCGCTTCGAGACAACTACGAAATAATGCATAAACAAGGAACATTTTCATATTGATCTTCAGTGACGGCTTTTCCCGTTGTTGTGGATAAGAATAAGCCGTGACTGACGATCAATATGAAAATCCCAAAACCCGTTACAGGACACACGCGGTATTCCGAAACATGGACCAAGTGAAAAAGCATTGTTTGCGCATGGGAACTATGCGCATCATTCCACTTCCCCCTACAGCTTCTCCCATGGCTCCCTGAACATCCCAGAGTTCGACCATTAGCAATCTCAGAGGATTGCTAATGATATCACAGAACACAGCAGTAATGATTACGAAAGCATTAAGAGTTGCTCAAGAGAAATACACACCTGAGATCCTAATCCGTACGAATACTAAAGGCGCAGTCCATGCATACCATATCCTTCGCTCCTGCATACGCCACCGTATGCATTACGAACTACTGGTCCTGCTGTTTGGAAGGTTGAAAGCTGCAGTAGAAATTGGGGACTTTATTTCTTTGTTTTGGGCGAATGTTTGAAGAATTTTATCATTATGGTTCGAAATCTCTTTCCTCTTGTTTATTAGCGTAAAGCTGAGTAAGGGATCGTGCAGTTACTTTCTCAGGTTGTGTGTTTCCGTGCTCTCAGGAATTTTGAGTTTAGGTGAATAACCGTTTGCCTAATAAAGGCACTGAATTGTGCCATGAGAAACATTCGTCAAAAATACTGAACTCCTTTGTCCGAGTTTTATTTGGTTGTGCAGTTTCATCATTATTTAAAGTGGCTGTCTTAGAGTTGACATTCTTCGAGAAGCCTGCAATGATATATTCAGCCGATGCTCATTTATTTAGGCACTTTTGAAACAGCCTAGGTTTCTCATCGACAAATCAGATGGAAGCGCAGTGAAACCGTGTAGGAATACAGGCGTTCCAAGTAGCAGTGAAATTTAATCACCCGTTACAACGAATCATGCGTACTTTCAAACTGCTTAGTGAACATTTAACGACTTTATCGCCTGCTCTCAAAAATATTTACTGTGAAGGCAGATACAGTACACATGAGCTGCGAAAGCTTCGGCTCTGTATTCGCAGTAAACATTTTTGGATTGACGCCAGCAAGTATACCCGACTATGGGTAGAGCAGTTTTTACTTCATTTGCGCAACTTCAATTTATCTGAATTAACAGGCTAATTGCCGTGCCGCTTTTTCTTGATCTCTGCTATGCCTTGTGGATAAATGCGGTTCCATTTCAATGAAAAGATGTTATGGCGGAGCAAATTCTGTACGTTTTGACTTTGTAAGGTTCTTTGAAGGTGACGAATTTGGTTCAATGAAGGCGATTAGTTTTGGCGCACGGTCGTACGTGAAGTCCGGTATGCAGTTTTTGACTTTCTAGTTAATTGGAGAGTTATGTGTTTGTCTTATCATTCATTTTCAGGTTTTTCAGTTTTTTCGTCCATTAATTTTCTTCTTCGGAAACCATCAGCTCGCGAACATTACCCAGAGTTCTTTTGGCAGCAAGTATCAGCTGAAAACGTGATTGAGGAATGGCGGAATTTTAGAGTTCTACCATTTGTGCCAAAGACACTTGAAGTACCTTCTCCTTCGAGGTCGTTTCCAATAGTCGGTCCTCCGAGGGGTTTTATTGATATTTTGGCTCCTTGTTTTGGGGCAGCAGAAATTCCAGCGTTATTGCCTTCTCCGGTCGAGTCACACTACAAACGGTACGCACACAGAATGATCCGTATTCGGCGTAGAAAAATTAAGAAGCATTGGAGATTGAAGCGATTTCGTAAGCGACGAGCTATTTATTTGCGAGTTCATGCAGAAAAGAAGCAAAGGGCTGAAAAATTCTTTCTCGCCAAGATTAATACTATTCTTCATAAAGGCCTTCAATTCAATGCTGAACGGTACGTGCACGATGTGATAGAACGGGCAAAATGGAAGCCAAATGAAGAACGGCTGCCGAATGGTCGCATAAAACTTCCTCACTGGACATCTCTAGTCAGCATTGAGGAACTCTACGGTGTCAAACAAACTGATTACATTGATAAAAGGTCCTGTATGGCATCCCCGGAAGAATGGTCGGAGATATTGAAACTGAAATGCAAATATCAGAATACTTTTGGGCAGTTGGTAAAAAAATGAAGTCTAATTGCGCTGTCGTTATCGTTTGCTTTGTGCTCCCAAAACATTTGAAAGCTTACGATTTGCTAGACGGGCTGTTTAGTGTCTGAAGATCTTTCTCCGTAATCATCCCTTTTGTGCGATCACGACGGAATAAAGGCAGTTTTAAAGCGTTCATGATTCTGCTGTCAAATAAAAGCCCCCTGTTATCGACATTCACTTGCCCAAGCAAAGCAACCGCTATAAATGTTGCAGTTGATAAAGAATCGTTTGTGCGCAAGGTGAGAACGGGTTCAACTACTTGTCGCTTTAACCTGCTATGGAAGCGTATAATTTTAATTCAGGAAACGTAGTAATGAACAAAGGCAACACAATGTGATTGAACAGCAAATGGTACTTGACTCAAAGGCAACATTATGCAACTAATTAAACAATAGTGCGTTTTCCTCGATAGATATGGAACCGAACGTTCGTTTCACTTATACTGTCTCATATGATAAATTGGCGGAAAATGTGCATCCTGATGGTGGAACAAGTGTCCCTGCAGTTGACCAGAGCAGGAAGGAATCATGTATACCGGGCGGCAGTTAGATGTTGACGCATCAAAGAACCAGTAACTTGGACACTCGCTCACTGATGCCTTGCCACCCGGGAGACAAATGAAGTACTTCTGGGTGCATTGTCCAACTGCGTATATCTGCCCAATTCGTCCCCTTTGGGCACAAAAAGCGTTCAGTTTTTCTGTAATAGCAGCCGGGATAATGTTGGAAAAGGAAAAGATAACCCACCTTGGAAGCAGTTGGAAGGGCACACTTCTGACTGTTGTAATAAGGACGCTTCGCATTTCTCACCACCTGGGTCTGGCAGTCTGGAAACCTTTCTTGATCTGTACCTTAGCAATTTATAGCATGGACCCTGACATGGAGTCCATTGTTCCCACTGGTCATACTTGCAATCTGAAGGCAGTATGTTTATCGGGTTGTTACATGTTTTGTAAAACTGGACATACCCTTTGGCTTACCAGTCCCGTTTGGCATCACATTCAGGCATTCGCGGACTTCCACATCTTTGGGACAAGTCTTGTTCGCGCCAGGAAGTTGAGTCAGGAATGAAACAACTGTGCGATTTCTTGTCTGTGTAAGAGTTCCAGCAGTCTCACAAGAGGACCATTGAGACCACTGTGTTGTTGGCTGACAGTCTGAATAAACGGATTTGGGCTTTGGAAGCTAATTTATGTTTTACCATATGCACACGGATCTAAGTTGCAACTAAGCTCCACTACTGTTGTGTTGCACTGGACTACCGAGACTCCAGAGTTCCAGCTTATTGCAGGTCGAATAATCTGACGAATAAGACAGCTAGTTCCTCCTCCACACGGAGCGTTGCATACGCTCTGCGGGAATAAGTCAGTCTCAATACAATCTAAATGTTGTTTGCGTGGGGAGAATATGGCAATCTTCGTCACTGTTACCCTGAGGGCATGGTATGTATGGACAAGGTTCTGTCTCATTCTGTACAACAATAGCTGCGTCTGTGCCGTTTGCGCCGAACAGTTCACGAAATCGTGTACCACCGCCACATGACATACTGCAAGGTGACCAGCCGCTCCATATCTGTACGGAATCGTCAACACCTGCAAGAAAATGTTCGACGTAAATTTTGGTGTAGAAATGGCTGAGAACCTTCTGTTGTATCAGTGGCAGTAGCTCGTGCAAATTGGCCTTATGCGCAGCAACTGCAAATCTGCACTGGGTTTTAAAATTAGTTGTTTGCAATCATCAGGTAAGTTATGTAAAATAAAGGGACTTTCGTTTGGCTTTTATATATAGTATTCCTCTTTCAACCTCTCCCACAGCGTGCTTCTCACAGTTAGATAAAATGTACTGACTGATGGATTGTTCGTACCGAACGCTGAAGCTGAAGTCATTCAAAACGTTGAAGTATCCTTCAATACAAGAAATGTAGCGAAATGCTGCGGGCACTAATACGCGAAATATGAATACTCGAGCTCCTCCAGTATGCGCACAACTCAAGCTTATATTGCAGACTTATTTCTAAGATGAAATCAGAAAATGATAATCATACTGATTTTGTTCGCAGCTCGTTTCTAGAGTTTCAAAACTTTGAGGTGGCCGTGTATATGATCTATGAAAAATTTAGCTTTCCTGACAGCGTTCACCTAATTAAGTAAGAAGCACCTCTGACTAGCACTGTAGAACTTCAGCGCGATAAGAAATGATAGCAGCACTACTAATTTTTATTAGGCTTTATGCTGAATCAGCTAAATTAAAAACGTTTCTGAGGAATAGAAAGCCGTGCGAAGACAAATGACATTACAGAACCGAAGACAGCCATGCTGTAAACTGAATTCAATTTCACGATTAGCAAAGCCATTATTTTGGAAGAAGTTCCTTCCACTGACATGCACAAGGTGGCTGTTCTTGTAGGAGGACTCCTTTGGCGAAGCATATGAAAGTATAATAGTTATTCAAATGACATCTGAGGCATTATACACAGGTAAGTAATATTCACTCATTGGGTTCTTGAATACACAGGATGTTTTATACCGGAAACTTGTTTCACTGATGGTCCTTCACGGCTTTCCCCGTTTGTTCTCCTAGTGTGTATCTGTATGTAAACCAAACAACTGCTCTGCCGGGGGTGGATCGCTCATCCACCTGTTGGCAGAGCAGTTATTTGGTTTACTTACGGATAATCACTACGAGAGGTGAAAGACCTTCGTCAGTTCATGCATTAGAATGATAACTCAATTAAAAACTGCGCGCAGTATGATTCCCTGCTTCCAATAAAAGCTATAAATGACTTACTTCCAGCTGCTAGTGTTTGTATGAGAATGATGAAAATGAGCCACCCGTGATACATCGAAGTGCAGTAAGTTCTTCAGTCGCCGCTGAAGTCTCCAAGATGGAATCTGCTCTTAAGCAGCTAATAGTCGTCGGCCGGTGGCAATGGCACCCCAGTGACGGATTAGCCAACTTCCTTTCGTTGGAAGCAGAAGGGAACTGCACGCTTTTCGTAAACGCTGCCCTCAACAATCGCCTATCCACTGTTCAGTCATAACTCGATAGGGCAAATGTTTACTTTGCATTCGCTGTGATGTATGAATCATTTGAAAGTAGTATAATTTGCATGGAAGAAGGCTTTTCCTTAAGAGGTCAAGCTGCTCAGTGGAGCAAGCGTAATGGTTATCACTAGGGGCTAAATGACTGCTTAGTGGAGCGAACGTACTGGCTATTATTGCAGGTGAATGCTACTAGAACTTTTGCAGGAATGACCATAGCTAACCACGGTAGTAGATCATCTGCTTGCGGTACTTCACAAAATGACGCAGAGCATAAGTTGATTTCATCATGTTTGCAAACTTCATTCCTGTATAGGGAAACTACCCGCACGGTATGAAGTTAAGAACACCCGCTAAGAAGAACTATGTTTTTCAAATCATGCTAGTAAATACCAGTATGTTCAGGATCTTCTATATTTTCAGCACAAACTATTACTAATAATAGCACAAACTGGAATAATGTCGCTTTTATTTACGGCAACGCCCATTCAGAAAAGATTTCTAAGCCCAGAGCCTTCGAATCCCGACCTCAACCTGTCTTCAGCGGTCACATCACGAGAGAAAAGGTCTCGTGTCTAACCCCGTTCGCCATGTAGCCAAGCGTTCGATAAATCTCAATCCAATATTCATAATTGGTCTTCAGTTCACGGCTTTGGCCGTTTTATGTATTTGTAAGTAAACTTCAAAACGCCCTACCAGCGAATGGATGAGCAAATTGTCAGAGAGAAGTACAGAACAACGACTAACCGTACGTTTCGGTATCGCTCTTGTTCCGTCGTCAGCAGTGTAAGAGTGTGACCCCCTTACACCGCTGACGATGGAACAAGAGCAGTTCCGAAACGTACGGTATACATTGTTCTGTATTACTCTCTAACAATCTGCTCATCCATTCGCTGGTAGGGCATTTTGAAGTTTACTTACAGACACAAAACAGGTCAAAGCATTGAAGTGAAGATCAATTATGAAAATACCGAAGCCCGTTCCAAGACACCCCGTCTTCCAAATCAATCCAACATTGTTCTAATTTATCCGTAGTCTAACATGGAATCAGTGACCGATAAACTTGAGGAGCTTCGTAATTCGACGAATTCCGATGCGTAAGCTTGAAACTGTTATCGCTTTGTTAGAAAAACTTAAATCATTTTGGTAGGAGCGAATGAAGAAGGAAGATTAGATCGAACGGCAGACCACAAGCGTAGAAGCGTAGAAGATATCATAACATCCGAGAACTTCATCCATGGACAAGGAATTACGAGCGAATTAGGTAGTGCGAACGACTTCTCTCTATAGCCATTTCATTGGATAGTTGCTTAACCGTAGCCTACCGTCGTGGTCGTTCACTGTTGTTGGTGTGACTCCCCAGTAGAGGTTCACCAATGTCAACTGGACTCGTGCCCAGAAGGGGATTAAGCAAAGCAAGACAACCGGATTCCACCGTCTCTACCATGCGTACCGTTCCATTCCAAGGCCCGCTAACCTTTCGGCGCCACTGCTGTGCCTTCCTCGTTCGCATTTATTGCTGTTTCGGTTCCGCAGTACCTCAATAAAGAGTGTATTACAACAAAGCGACTTACACAAAGATTCTCGTTTCAAGTGTACGTAAAAGTTATTGCTAATATAGCACGAGTCTGATTATACCAGTCAATTGCTATAGGCTGCAGTAGTTCGCATAATTGAAAATTCATATGTTAGGGTAACTTGTCCCTATTGTCGAATTTTTCTTTGTCTCAATTTTATTTTCAACTCTATGTTGTAGAAGCTTTCATTGTACGGCGGGTGCCCGTCTTGCGTTCAATTTTCATAAACCGTAGCTTTCAGGTTTACACCGTCACCCGTTATCAGCGGTAACCAACAGAGTGACCTCGTGACACCTTGTTAACTAATACGTCGCCCTCGTTTTAAAGTAAATTTAGGAATTTTTAAAAATTCTAAAACGAACTGTACGAACTGTTAAGACTGCCAAAGGCCGAATTGTTCATGACTGTAACTTTGACGATTTTGTTTGTTAGCCTGCCATTCATTGCACTAAAATAAAAGTAACAATTTGTATAACTTTATTTTCAAAAATTGCCTCAGAGATTAGCGCTGGTCATTACCGGTTTAGACAAGTGGCAGACGTATCAGCATCATGTTTCGTAATCTTAATATAACAATGATTTTTGACGTCATTTCATTTTCATTCGAAGTAATTCAGTAAGACTGCAATCACATGACAAAAGCCTGATCAACGAGCCTACTTTTTAGTCGGGGAACGCATACAGCTAAAGTTACGGAGAGAGTGGGATGAGTTTTGGAATTGCGTGATTCCATGACAAGCCTTGAAAACCGTTCAAGCAATATTAAAATTAGCAAACTGTGCTGTAGCGGATCTTGCGTTACTGTAGGGAATGCAGGCACGTTGGCTGATATAAAAAGCCAGAGAGGACACCGAAAAGTTA
>KN538389.1:1182868-1198252 GCA_000797535.1 Trichuris suis | reverse complement strand
CCTGTATCTGCTTCTATTATCGTCAAGTGTAATAAACTTATTAGTCAAGCGGCATGAGTAAGGAAGAGCGTAGCGGACGAAAGGGTGCCGTGGCCCGGCCCCCCAGGACTCGCTACATGCGCATATTTCAATTGTTTAAAGCTTAAGTGAATAGTAATGAGAAACTTTTCTTTAAACTTCTTCAAGCAAGAACCTATGCAAGTTATAAAGCTGCTTTATTATGGAAACTTTCTAACGGTGGATCTCCACCTGTCAAAGCAATTCGATGTCAAGAAAAGTGCACGATGGACGGAGTTTCAGTTTTAATTCTAAGCGGACTGGAATTTGTCAAATATTGTATGATCGCCTGAAAACGCATATGAGTTGTCCCGTTTCCTATAAAGCGGTTCGGCATATTTGGCAGCGGCATGGGTGCTATGAGAATGCTCTAAAAGAAATGAAAAGAAACAGGAGGAGAAAGATGCCGTCCTATTATTACAACAGCCGCGTGCTTTACAAAGCTGTAACAAGAACTTATGTCAAGTATGTTCTGCTGATATGGTTTTACAGTTTTAAAACTTTCTGACCATCTGAACTGCCATGGAATGGGATGTACCAACTACCAATGAGAAACAATTATCTTCAGACCGTCGTTTATTAACCTGTTTTACAGAGTGTAAAGAGCAGATCTGATTTCCACTGTCTAACTGTGCAGCACAGTATAATGTATAACAGGGCTAGCCAAATGCTTTTCGTTCGTCAAAATTTTGTGGGAAGTAAGATAAAGCTATAATTTCTGGTCAACCAGCCTGTCGATAAGCCCCGTAAGCCTGACGGTTAACTCAGTCATCTTTAACGAAGCTGACTGCTTATCTTACAACAATATCCTCTCTGCAGATAAGCAATAATACGGATGCTAGCAATATATGAAGACTGTAAGTGAAAAAAGTGAATTCTCACTTAAAGTAATCAGTCAATCCTGAATGCCGTTATTTACACTGTAAATGTAATTACTTTTGCTCCAGGCTGACCGTCTAAAACTGACGGGCGGGCAGTTGTTGTCTGTACTTGTTTAAGAAACATAAATTAACTTTCGTCTCCATTAATTCGTAAATTACAGATGAAGTTCTAGCGCTGTGAAAATATAACTCTTCGTAACGGTCGTGTGAATATTCTTAACTTAATTACGGAGGAAAAACACAGTTTCTATATTCTAGTTTTAGTGCTCCCTTAGATAGCTCAGATTCGCCCTAGTGGGCATTGCCTTGTCCCTTCAGAGTCGACGATGTTCGTAATTGAAGAAAGTAAACCTATACATCTGGCGGATGGAACAAATATGCTCAGGAAGAGTGTTTGCGTTCCAGTTAATAAGCATGTGAATGATGCACTCATTTTTCTGATAACTGCATGCCTATCCGTTGATCAGGTATTCTTTTAAAAATTACACTCATCGTCGAATCTCGAAAGGAAGTGGATATTTTATTAAGATGGCAAAATGTCACTCTGCGAAAAGTCAGGACCGTTAATAGATTTGATTCAAAAATTCGCATTCCAACATTCATTTTCCTCTCGCGCTTCATTTGCAGTATTAGTGCATATGCAAACAACTTAACTCCAATCAACTGAATTTGTTAACTAAACATTAAGCGGAAGGGAAAATATGAACTGAGAATTTCCTAACTTCATTTGCATGTGCATGGTATAGGCCCTGTTGAGCTTCCTTTGCAAAGATAGTAGCAAACGTTGTAAAGTTTAACGGCTACAGAAAATGAGTCACGGAGTTTCCAGGAATCTACTGCGCCCATCGTCAACGTGCAGCTCCTACGCTGATGACAGAAGCAGTAGATTTTGGAAAGAAGCTAGCTAACTCGTTTTTCTTTGCTGAGTAAACTTTTAAATGCTTCCTGCCGGCTTTGAAAAGAATACTCAACAAGGCCTATACCCTATACACACTAAGGAGGAATCCCTGCCTCGTTGTAATCACGGTTTCACTGAAATTTCCTAGCCTTATCATAACAGCGTACAAATCATTGAAAGAATTATATCTGCAAGCGCAAATGTGTGGAATCCGTACAAGAAGAAATGGGGACATCATACATGTACAAGGGGTCATATTCTTATAAATGCTGAGTCGATTGTTAGTCAATCCTCTGTTTTTCAAGCATAAATATTGGAAACTATCGCCAGAAGCATTTCTTCATAAGAATAAGGTAAGAATGCGATGAAGTTATCTGAACAAGCCATAACGCCAGTAGACCAGTAGCTCAGCGAGGAACTGGAATTATATCTATCTTTTATTTGATTGCTGCATTGACTGTATGAGCTCCATTGAAAACGTGCGATTTTCCCGTCAAAGCAAAATCATTGAATGAAGCTTTCGGGGAGAACATTTTCTGTCGACGGCATTATAAGTTGCGGACCGAAGCCTCAGGCAAAGGTGCTAGGTAGTAGAGGTCTATCACTCATAACGCTGACGATGAAAACACGTTCTTTCAGAACGCTTCGTTCAATTAAAGCCATTTCAGAGGAAAGGTCAGGTGTTCTTAGCGAAACCGTAATGACGCCATGTGAAACAGCCAAGACGAGGACAATAAGTGCTTCAGCAAGATACGGAGAATGGCCGCTCGAAAAAGAGGTGTCGGTCGGATGAAAGCTGAACTTCCCGAAGACTGGTTCAGTCTTCAACGTCAGAATCATCAAATCATTTAGCAGAGCACTTCTAAACGCTAGAGACAAACCTCAGCACTTTCAAAAACTCCATTTTTATTCATATCTGCATTAAAGTCACATTTTAAAATGCGTACCTGTCTATTTTGATACAATATGAAACTTCACCTCGTGAGAAAATGCTTAGTCTTCAATTATGTTCACCTTTAGCACTTTTATGATACAGTGTCTACTGCATATGATACGCTGATGCTTTCTGAAGCCTAAATACTGCCAGTAGATCATTTTCACTGTTATGATCTCGTATGAAAAAATTCTTTCCAGCCCTAACTGGATTAGGACAGAGCCAAATGGTTGGCGATCTAGACGCTCCAGCTCATCAACCAGCTCACCCGCGCTAGCGTCGTGTGAACGTCGCAGACATTTAGCCCGTTCCTTCTATTTCAAATCATTCCGTCGCAGTATTGGAATGACTGGAATTGGTTACTGTCGCGACAGGAAAAACGATAATACTCCATGCAGCTGCTCAGCGGTCCTCGTCGACGGACGAAGTGGACTTGTAACGTCATACCCAATGAAAGAAAATGACGCCGAAATGGCTGGCAAGGGACCATGCAAGTTTTACAACACTGAAAAGGAAGACTTGCCTGATTTTTCTGAATATGACGAGGACGATTATTCAACTTCTCATAGCACAAGCGATGATGGTGACGTATAGCCTTTTCAATCCAAGTGATAATATCAATGGGACACTCTTTTTTCCAACATCAAAGATATTGTTCAAGACCGAACCGCTTCTAACGGCAACTTAGATTTCTATTGTACGTACAGAGCGGCCCCGTAAAGGGACTACTTTGTAACTATAGTGAATACCAAAAGTATTACAGATCAGGCTTTTCTAAATGCAAATCCATGGATGAATGATCAATAGTTGTTGTGCTAAACTGCCAAGTAAGCTGCCCAAAACACTGCGGCCTTCAGCACAAGATATGAGCAAAACGCTAGGTGAATATGACTATGAATATGACAGATGGAGCAAGAATAGTCTTCATGTGCTCTACTGTGTGGTAAACACGGGTTTTCAATCGTTTGTCTTCAATACGTAGCCTAAACGCTGGCGCAAGACCATTATAACATAGCGAAAAAGTTAAGTACTCAAAAACGGTGACATACTCAAAAAGCGCAATCTTGGACGTCGTATCAAAGTTCAAGCTTTACGTTGCTCCAAGACTTTCTGAGAGCCGCACTGTCGCTCGTACTGATATTGTCGTCATACAAATTACCGTCTGCTAAAACAGGAGATGACGCGCAAACGAAGTATTAATAGACCACGATAAACGCCTCACGTGCGCAGGCGGTCAGTCACTGGCATATTTGAGCGCAGCACTTAGTTATATTGAAACAGTCATAATCTATGCACTCATGAGCACAAGGCTTTAATGTTTCGCATCCTCGTTGGGCAATAGGGACTACAGAACATAACAGGCCGTCTAAAGAATTTTGTAATCATTGTTTATCTAAGCGTTGCCAGAATTCGTCATTGGTAGTCCAGTTGACAACGGCATTCGTGGTAGACACATTCGAAGTCCCACCGCAGATAACAGTGAACCTCTTGTGATTTCGCTTGCACCGTGATTTTAGTGTTCACACGTGATTGGTACTTCCAAAATAATGGCAGTTTCTGTTCTTTCAAACTTTCATGCGTATCTTCGAATAAATTTTTATTTAACCGTGTACATGTAATAAACTTTTAAAGTTTAGTTTCACTGATTAGTGCTATTAGTTTTGAATTCAGTGTTTATTCATGTTTGTTTTTGAATGTCCAATTAAAGAAGGAAAAGACTTTTTTAAACGACTTTACTATATACATAGCGCAACGGAAAATGCTCGTAGCACCACATACGAATTTGGCTTGGGATCTTGTCCGCTTGCAACACTTGTGACAAATGTTTTGAACATAGCGCTTTTGGTAACGGGGGCATATATTTCTATGCTGATAAGCTGCTACGGTTACCTCCTTTTCGAACAGTTTTTATCTTAAAATGTTCTGAAGCTTCCAGGACATAACATATCTTATCCTCAGCGGAAAAATCTTTATCAACATTGGTTCCAAAAATTTCATAATAAGGGAGAAGAATGTAGGTGTTGCTTTCTCTTCGTTATTGTTAACTTTCATCCATTTGTTCTTTATTAATCCTGTTTTTCTTCAAATGCTTTGCGGTTTTCATGACCCCGTTTCTTCAGGCAACGTTTATTAATATAAACGCGAAGCTTTCGGGCCTCTTCTGGGCCCGTCATCAGCGCGAAGTGTGTAGCTCACCGGACCGGTCTTCATGCTTGAAAGCCCCTCCATCCGACCGACTTCGGCAGGGACCGCAGCTGTCAGCTCTAACCTTGAGCCGTCGAGCCTTGGTCCACCTCGTCAGTCAGACGGTGGAGCGAGCGCCCAACTGACCGAACACGGCGGCGACACAACAACGAATGAGTGACAACGAACAATCAAACGATTATTATTAATCCTGTTGAACATTTTATTCCTGTTGGGTGCGTCAACGCGAGTAAAACCTGAAAACAGAAAGCACAGGAAAGAACGCGAGAAGACAAGCCAGCTACAATAATGAACTGCAGTAGTAATGTGCGAAAGTGAAACAGCGTGTTTCATCAACAAAAGTAATTGGTGAAACAGACAGCGCCACTCCCATCAAATCCCAGTTAAATACCGGCAAGAATAACCAATTTCAAAAATTACAACTGTCGGCATATGCAGATATTTTCAGCTTACCAGACGTAGTTGGAGACAATCTAATATGAGGCAATCGGCCAAGAGTTTTCACGTACTTTAGAATGCAAAATAAGGACTTAAGCGGCTCGTGGTAGAGTTTATTTCATGGCAGGACCCGTTTTCTAACCACTTTTGTTCTCCGGAGCTTTCGGGTCAAGGATGAACCGGTGTTTGCGGGGCTGTGGGAAAAAGACCCCAGTTTTGATTTCAGTGCTTATTCGTCTTTATGTGAACATCAAACTAAAGAAGGGAAAAAGGAAATTCAGGTGATCTCAATGTATAAGCAAACACTGCAAGCTGCCTCCAACGTCAACCCCAAATATGGTCTGAACTCTGTCAGCGTGCAATATCGGTTCCAAAGGTTTTGAAGTGGGTACGAGAGCTTCGAAGAAACATTTTGAACGTTATAAAAATGTAACTCCTTTTTCTGCACATAAACATCTGTGACCTGCGTGCGGATGTTCCACTGCGGGGACCCTAAACTGAAGGCGGGTCATTAACTGATGAGCAAAAGGCGCGCTCGAGATGCCAGCGGACCCTAGAATGAGAAAACAGGAGACAGCTACTGCTTAACCGAAGGGTAAAAGAGCAGCGCCAGGAGCCCAGTGGACCCTGGAAAGAGAAAACAAGAGATAGCTATTCTTTGAGCAAAGAGTGAAAGGGCGGCGCCGAGAGGCCAAGTGACTCAGATATGGTGGTCGACAGCAAAACCGGAACAGTTCACAGTGTCGACAAATCCGTGTTCCACTATGGAGCAAGTCAGTTTGATGGTGGAACGTTTCTATGCGAGGGCGATGTTGCGCGACAATTTAAACTTCTTTGCCCGGTTGCTGCTGCCAATTTAGTATGTGAAGTGACAAATTTCAATTCCAAAGTTGCTTGTCAGGGTTTCGCTGCCTGGCCTTGTAACACTGTCGAGCAGTGGGTGGCTTGCAAAAGGACGATAATGTTTCATCGTCTTAACTGAATGTTTGAAATTAAACTAAACAAAAGCTCTACCAACGAATGGACAAGCGGGAGCCTAAATCCAAGTCACGACATTCCAAGTACTAACAAGCAAAATCCAAAGAAAGACGGAACACGGGGAAAAGAAAAAAGAACAAAAAGAAGAAGAAAGAAAAAGGGAAAAGAAGAAGCAGAGAAAAGTCGAATAGATGGTTTTAAACTGTTTGTTTAAACCCCATATACATTGGATATGTTCAACATTTCGCCGTCATTGCGTGCTGTCTCTCCACCAAGGATGGCGGTGTGGAGGTTGCTCTGATGCAGGACCAGCCACATGTGACTTGACCTCGAGGAGTCGAGTTATCCACGTTGGCTGGGGACACGGAAGAGCTTCTCCCAGTAGCTGATGCCGGTGCCGGCCAACAAAGCTCTTGCGCTGATGACCGCCCCAGGTGGAGGCCGAAATCTTCGCTGTTTTTTTCGGCGTTGCATAAATGAACGGGACAATTTCCATAATAAAATTTTTATATAAGCAAAATCCTGGCAAATCAAATCAAACCAAATGCTGCAGCTAAAGCTGATGAAGCCCTTAAGCCCAAGCCTAATCGTAAGCAACCCATTTGGCTCCTTAGGAAATTACTTTTAAACTACGATGGTGCATTCCTAAGAAAGGTTTTGCTTGAGGAACTCACTGCCAGATGCATGGTATAACTGGCCGCATTGAACTGCCATGTACCCATCACACTACACGGAGTAGAAACATTCTGCAGGGTTCGGAAAGTCCAACTTGCAATCTAGTGAGGTAATTCTAATTCCGAATAAGCTAGAGAACTTTGTGTAGAAAAACTACTTAAATACCCTTTGGTAAACTTATTTTTCGTAGTAGGCATTATGAGTTGTAGGTGAAGCATTCGTATATTTTCTTTTAACAAACGTTTACTGGACACAATTTGTCTCCTTAAGCTGTAGTCAGTAATGTCTGAAGGCGTCAAGGAAACTCAGTTATTAGCAATGGTTCAACTTTTTTCCTAGAATGAGTTTCCTTCCACTGCACTGTTTCATGAGAATTTTCAGTAATCTCCACATATAGTATTACTTTTCAGATTGTAATTACCGTATCTAGCCTATCAAAAATCACCAGTGTCTTCATGTATTTCTTTTTCTGCATTGTATAGTCTAAGGAAATGGAATGCTCATCACTGCCCTACAAGACAAAGTAATTTCAGCCGGCGAAAGCACGAGTTTCTCTGTAGAGTTTGCGGTTAGTACCTGAGGTTCAGTTACTGTCGCTGTTTGCTATCGGTTAAACGATTTAATTGGATTTGTTAGGTTGGGAATTCTGTTTTCATCGCAGAGTATGTTTGTGGTATTTTGACTTATTCCTAGGGAAATGTCAACGTATGTTACCTAATTAGACCTTCTCATTTTGTATTTTCGATGTGCTGTTTTCAGTGGTGAACCTTCAATGTCAATTGAGACATACGGCGAGAAGCCAAAATCCTTCTCGTTCGAACCAAATTCAGAACGTTATTACATTGGATCTGAGGTGAGCATGTCTTCTGTACAGTTGGCTTAAGTCGTCTTAACACTGCATAGGTTGGCAATTACATGAGACTTTTTCGGGGCGCCTTGTATAAGAAATATCCGCTTTTGTGGCGCCGAATGGCAAGTTTGGAGGAAAAAAGAAAAATGCAAGACATGGGTTTGGTGCTAGGTTGTAGAACGGCTTACCAAGTAATGAATGAGTTTAAGGATTTAACCAAAATACTTTGTCGACGAACATGATGCTAATGCGTGCCAGCGAAGTTGAAGAAGTTTGGAATGGTCGAGATGAGAAATATAGAGCTGTGTCCATCGCCTCTATGAGTGAAAGTCAGAGTGCTAAACTTAGGTTAGCATTATTCTAGCTGCCTTGTTTTACAGTACGTATATTTAGGGACAGTAAAACTAGGCAAAATAACGTTTGGCTTGGTCAGTTTGCAAACGGGTCGCATCACTTAGACGCCGTACCCTGTTCAACCCCAGTTGCACCAAACCGTCAAGGGCACAAGAAACTTCGCACCTATCCTGTTTGGTATTTTACGTCATTAATTTTTATTTCGTAAAGAAATAATTTAGTTATGATGATACCGACGCTGAAGCTTTGGTGGAAAACGCAAACCAGCCTGAAGTATTGGTTCCAATTCGTTTGGACATGGAAATTGATGGTTACAAGTTACGAGACTCGTTTACGTGGAATAAAAATGGTTATTATTCTTGATAATATCTATGGTTCCTTGCACCGTTTACTTTAGAACTGCATATAACTCCCGAAATTTTTGCTGAGATATTGTGCGATGACCTCGACTTACCACCTTCATCTTTTGTTCCCGCCGTGGCGCAGAGTATTCGGCAACAGTTGGACGCTTTTCCTTCCGAAAATTTGCTTGGTGATCAACCTGATCAACGTGTAATCCTGAAAGTATGTTGCGAACAGCGTCTACTGTCGACGTATCATGAACTACCGTTGTTTTGAAGCTTAACATAAATATAGGCAATTTGTCGCTTGTCGATCAGTTCGAATGGGACATGTCAGAACCGGAGAATAATCCTGAAGCATTTGCCGTACAACTGTGTACGGATTTAGGTTTAGGTGGAGAATTTGTTCCTGTCGTAGCTTACAGCATCCGCGGTCAGCTTGCATGGCACCAAAGGACGTACGCGTTTAGGTAAAGAACTCAGAGTTCGTTGGTTTAGTTCAGTCCTCGCGTTATAGTGAGGCGCAACTTCCAACAGTGGAAAACCCATTCCGTCCATCTAGCGAAGCAGACAGCTACAGTATGTTTTTAGAAACTCTTACAGATGCTGAAATGGAAAAGAAAATCCGCGACCAAGATCGTAACACTCGACGCATGCGACGTCTTGCTAACACATGGTGATCTGCGGTGTTCTCCTTTAGGTAGGCAGCTGAACTTAATATTTGTAGTTCTGAATTGTTTTATTAGACAGTATTGACTATTCAAATATTTTATAGACAATGATCCCATGAAACAATTTATTTCCATTCATCTTTTACTTCTATTCGATAACTTGTACTATCGATGCTGTACATCTGTCTCCTATTCCCGGTAATGATTAGGTTTTTTTCTTTGACGAGCGCTGTCTGTCTTTGCGTATGACAGTAAGAGTATGATAAAGAAAAATCTTGATCGCTTGGCTTTTTTGGCTGATGAACATACGTAGCTGGTGAAGTCGAACTTCACTGCTCTTGAAGAACTGTCAGCACACGTCTGTTCACTTATTTTCATGTAGTATAGCTTGAAATTCATTGTAGGTGAGCTATATGCCTATTTCGCCGCGATAAGCGTGAAGAGCTTAATGTTTTGTAACGGAGGCGGGAAGAAAATCATGTGCATACGTTTTTCATGCCCTGTTGAAGCATCGTTTTGCAACTTTGCACTCGGCTGAATTTAATCTTCAATCAGAGTCCAATTATTTAACTTCGCCCTCCTGTTGGGTGCTTGTCCTATAGTACCTGAAGCTTACATCTGTTGGAAAACATTTCAGTTCTTTGGAAAGGGCAGTCCATGCTGACTTGCATTATTGACTAGCTATTGTTCTCTTTCGTTCAAGTTTAAGAAACATTCCGGCGTTTACTATTGGAACCTTGCAACCGTTTGGTTATATGGATAGTTGAATTTAGTTTTCTGTATTAACGGTATTGTCTTAGAGGTTACGTGACGACCAATGGGCCCCAGAAGTAAGGAAGGCACTCCGTAAGCATGGTGAACTATGTCTCAACAATCAGTCATTTCTGACACACCGAAAAAGGGAAACCATCCGAGGTCTATCTGATTTCATTCGTATTCAGCAGCCCAGTTTCACCAAATTCTTGCATTCGCCAGAGCAGAACAACTGAAGTAATGTCATAGAAGCATTAATGCGAGTCTTAGTTGAGACACTGGCGAACCAATCTTTAATATTACTGTGGAACCTCCATTATTCAAAACCTGTGTTACCTGAATTCAGCCGGAAGAAAAATGGGCCGACCGTTTACGTAAAAGATGTTCAGGCTACTATGCCGACGCTTACTGAAAGAGCTTCTGTGTCATTTTCCTTTCTACAAGGGCGCCCGGCCTGCTAAATTTGAAGTGCTGTTGTTTTTGTGAGACTAAAAATTACTGACCAGTCGAACCATAACGTAGGACCTTTTCCGTAGACAACTGGTACTTGACCATTCTCAGACCACCCCTTTCTGAGTTACGAGTTTTTGTTTTTGGAGTACGACTTTAACAGTTTTTCAAGTCCTCTGGTGGAGTGTTCTAAACTGAGTTCCGGGGAACCTTCGAAACCCAAGCTTTCTGTCAAGAGAAAGCTCTACTTAAGTGGGACGAATGCTGGGTGTCTGCGGTTGATCTCAGGAAACAAAATAGGCAAATAGTCCAAAACATTGAATGCTGGATGTCTGCTAGCGGGCTTTATCAGCATGTAGCTTTTCTTTTTTTATGGCTTTACCCGCGAGAAGACAGTAGTTATTTTTTATTGTCCAGACCTTTCGGGATGAATCTTGTCCTGTCTTCGGCGGAGGTTAAGTCGATTTGAGGCAGTGAAAAATATAAACCGTGTGGGGAAATGACAAAGAAAGTATCAACTCCGTTTTTTTTCGTGGGAACAGAGCAATCCGGCGCCTGTTAAAATGATGATGTAGAAGCGTTTCGAAAGTAAGAATTAGATGTAGAATATTGCTGTCTTCCTTGTCCCCTGTTTGTTCTAGTGCACCATGGGATTCGGATAATAGAGGTTCTACCGGGTACACTGTAGTAATAAGCCTAGTGATTGGGATATTGCTATAGCTTTCTACCGCACTTATTCTCCTAGCATAACGCTTTACGACTATCGAATGGAATTGCTTTGTCTCAATGAAAAGAAGTCAATGCTGTTTAAAAGCTTCCTAGGTAACAAGATGGAGGTAAAACATTTGGAACAGCAGCTCTTGTCAAAGTTTATTTGAAGTTTTCAAATTTTTAGCTATAGTGTTCCCGTACTGCGTTTTTCCGTTCTAAATGGAACGCAGTCGTATTTATGCAGTTGATGTATATGAAAATGTAACGTTCTGTGACGGCACTTCTAAAATTCATGCTGTTTGCATGGCGAAATCGTTTAACAGAGGAAAAATGGCACGCGTTGCTTTCAGGGCGCTCCTGGTCCCGTCTTCTGCATTAATGTTGGCGCACAATACGGGGCCAGGCGTGTGCCTAAAGCTACGTACATCATTTTTGCTCTATGAAGCGGTTTTCTACCCCGTGCAAAGAACATGAAATGCAGTTCATGGTTAAAAGCCAAGAAGAAAGCTAGGCGCCTACGATTAATCTTACACTCGTAAGAATATGTACTAGGTTGCATAACTGTATGAGCTTTTTGTAGTGTTGCGTTATGGCTTTTATTCTCTCTGAAGCGGATAGTTCCTGCTGCTGCAGCTTCTAAAAGCGAATCGACTAAGTGGTATGTGTAAGTGAGGAGCAGTTGACCGACGAGCTGATACCTGGGCACTCCCTTCATACATGTTCAGAGCTTTCAAAGCAAGCTTTGCCATAGCAGCGTGATAGACGAGCACTTTTCCTGTACCACTGAAAAGGCAAGCTCGTCAGGGGATCTTCGCACCGTGGACATATATATACTCGCAGTTCTATCATTTCTGATCTCGACAGTCTAACCATCCGTCGGTCTGATATTTGTTGCTTAGTGACACAGGCGTTGCTTACCGTCAACTGGAACGTTCTGTTTCAAAGAGAATTCGTTTGTATGTACTCGTTACAAGAAAATGCTTAGTCAACTTCTTTAGAGCAACAATAAAGCGAGGTTTCGTTCTCCTACAGAGAAAAACGCTAAATGTAAGAACATTCTTACCAAAAGTTATATCTTTATAAAATGAGGCGTAAAGGATTATTTTGTAAGTAATACATGGTAAGTATTTAAATCAAATGTGAAAATATCGATTGTGTTCACTATACTGGATCCGAAAAAGAGTGTTGGAATCATCAGCAGCAAGCTTTATTTTAAAATCACTTCAGTTTACAACAACCAAGTATCAATTGATCACGTGTTCACTGTAACTTTCGGTAGCCTTCCGCTATCTCTCAGGTTATTCAAAGTTACTATCTCTTTAGAAAGAAGAGCTGTGCTTATTTGGACGTGGACTCAGTGCGCTTACTGACCTGTTCAGTAAGAAACGGAATCGTTTACCAATAGTGAAACCAGAGGACCTAAGAATATTGCCCACAAGCATTAATCCCAATGCAAAAGAATTAGTGTCTCTTCATCAAGCAGATCCCTCGCGTTGAATGAATAAATTGTTATCTTATGGTTAATAAGGGATAAAAACATGAATCTCCATTCTAATCCCTTTCATTTCTTAAAAAGCTGTGCTGTGTACTTTACTATGCATTTGCATCACATTGAACACGGAACTCCTTGCATTGGGTCCGCGAGACTTCATAATTTTATTGTTATGGAAGACAACCCGTCTAATGGGTTGAAAACGATCACGATCGAGCTTCCGGGACTCGCCTTGTCTCATCTTCAGCGTTGGCATAGCACAAGCTAGAATAGTGCTCGATTGATCGAGGTAGATTTAGGAGGTGATGACCAAATGTTTATCACCAAAGGAGCCAGTGGCACAAAAAGCGTTTCAACCGCTGACGTAGAGCAACGCAGTTTCATAACTGGACAGGAAATAAGGAACGCTTATACGCTACAAGAAGAACTGATCAGAGAAGGGCCAAAAAATATGAAGCAGCCTTCCGCACATGACATGTCTAAAAGATAGCTAGAAAGGTGCGTCGGGGGAGCTGACATTTAGAAACTCACTGCGATCGACTTCTCATAGTCAGAACAAGCTGCCATCATCGTCACAAGCTGTTGATGCTCCTATCACATTACAAAATGAAGGCAGCGACTATGGCAGCCCACCTCGCTCGAGACCTGATTCTGCTAGTTTGTATTAATAAGCTTCTGTTCTTCACAAGGGTTAGTGTACTTTTATTTCGTTTCGTCTATTTTTCAACAAAATTTCACATGCTTTCCATTTAATGTTTTCCTATTCTTTGCTAAATAATGTCGGGAGATTCTATCGGAAACTTGAAAGGTATTGTGAGGGACTACGTGCGCCTAAGACTTTATCGGAAATTTTGAAACGTATTGTGTAAATGCCAGTCACCACAGTTAATCCGGTAATTCGCTTGTCCCACTCATGGCGGATTATCGCGGTCCACTTGTTTTATTAGTATCAGGTCAGCGTAAATTCGCCCTGTTTTCACAAGTTTTAAACATTCGTAAAAGTTACTTATTTAAAGTAGTTTTCGTTAGAATCGACAGCCTTCTGCCAACACTCTGGTAACGTGTGGATGCCATGATAGTAAAAGCTAGCATGTTTGGACGACCGCGAAGTTTAGGAAGCGATTACTAAACAAGGAATGTTGCATGGATCAGATCATGTAGTGGTCTGATGAGTAGGCTGAGTGCTGTAATGCCTTCCAGTCCTGCGGAATGGTTTCTTTTGTCCTCAAAGCAGTGTGCGGTCAGACATTGTCTGCAAGAGAATCACCTGCTGCTGTTTTGATTCAAGGTTTGCCTACTTCTCTCTAATTCTTCAGCCAATTTCCTAAGCTGGCAGCTGTAGCGTTCTGCATTGATCGTCTGATCAGGTTCCAGCAGCTCACGGTACATGACGCCCTGATCCCATGAAACACATTAACAGGAGAACATTTTTACCATGAGTATTGACCCTTGGCATGGGCGCGGTCCATCTAGTGTCTTCTGCTGTTGGGGTTATCATCATGAATGATTCATTTTTGTCGCCGCCGACGATTCAGAACAGGAAACTTTGCTTGATTAGCTGAGTTAACAATGAAAGGCAAATGCTGTGTCGCTTGTCCTTGCCAGAAGCAGACAATTCATGAGGCGCCCAGTTTCCGTAATTGGGAATCTTTCCCATTGCGTTCAGCCGGCGGCTTACACTTGAGTTGTGCACGCCAAGGGTCTTGGCGATTTCCGTTATCGATACTGCAGAATTTTCGGCAAGCAGGGCTTCTAGTTCATCGTCTTGAGTTTCCTTAGGGCAGCTTGATCTTGGTCGGTCGCTAACACCGAATTCCTCTTTTCTGAAGTGCCTGAACCACTTTCCGTACAGAGTCAAAGACAAAGTACCCTCACCAACGGTATTACAAAAAATTCTTGTGTTCACAGCTGCGGTCTTTGCTTGGTGGAAAAACAAAAGCATACAGTGGCGTGGAATGAACGACGTCGCATTCCACTGCAAATTGATGGAAAAATGCCCGCAGTAGGAGCGAGACAGACAAAATCTTTTCAGGGGCGTTAAGCAGCTGTTGCATTGAGACATGTCCACGCCTGCACAGGAGAAGCGCTTGCATAATTCTCAATATACTTGAAGCGAAATTCGACTGGGCGAATTTTCGCAGAGATCTAATAATATTATCAGTAGTGCAGTGCGATTGTTAAACTTAGTCATCATGTTTCCATCGTTTAAATTTTCTTCTGTCTTTGCTCTGTTCGTAAGACCACCTAAATTTTCATTGTAACGTCAGTAAATAAATGACAGTCAATGTGCATTATTGTACAATTACAGCAGAATTTGTTTACGGTTGAGCCGTTAATTGAATACCTTTTTCTGTCTTATTTCTTTTCCTATTTCGTTCTATGTCTATTCCGTGCAGCGTCTTCTTCTTCTTGGGCTACGTTCTCACTTTTGTATTCAAGTTCTGAGATAAAAGTGGGCTGAGTAATCTTTTACCGTTTGCTTTCTGCGAATGTGAATCATTTCACATTCGAGCTGACAACGAGACCAGGTGGGTTCTGAAAGCGTCGTCATTTTTTGGACGTTTATCTACCGTTCATCCGTTATTTACTTAAGACTTCGTAACGGGGCTTTTTTATATTTACCGTTTAAATCATACGGAAATTATAGCCACCGTTGATAAAAAACTCAATTAGAACAGTCGGACAAGACTTACCGG
>KN538389.1:1171974-1182768 GCA_000797535.1 Trichuris suis | reverse complement strand
AGTTATACAATTTCAACAAGCCTTTGCAAAAAACTACCTTTTCGAAAATACAGCAGAATGTAACGAAAACCAAACCTCTAGTTTTACTCAACTAGGGAGTCGACCATTAGAGAAGCGGAGAGGGTCGCTGGCAAAGGGTATTTACATAGGATAGACGCGGGCTGGGCATTAAGGGAGTGCATCAGAAAGAGAACAGAAGAAGAAAGAGAGAAAGAAGAAGAAGAAAAAGGAGAAGAACGAACAGCGGAGCTTTCAGGGTCTGATCTATGCTGTAATCAGAGTAACGGTAAATCAGTAACCCTGCACTGTAACGCTGACGTCTTTTTGCATGAGATCAATAAACAGAATTTTTTATTTTGAATGCCACCTAGATGATAATGGCTCTGTTCCTGTTGCCACGTATGGCTGTTTCCCATTGGAAATGACTTAATGTGAACGAACCTTGAGGACAGCAGTGCATTCTTGCACCAACGTTGCTATTAATAAGTGATGGAATGCCTTTCACCTCTTACACAAAGAACTGCACCTTCAAAGAAGCACTGTGAGTTTTTCCAACAAAGTGATGGCGCATCAACTCAGTGAAAAAAGAACAGAATTGTAAACTACCATGTATTTACGTTTTAATCATCAAATCGTGCTTCGCCAGAATACGTTGATATACAGCGTGCCCTTTATAGCCGCAGGATTTGATAGCAGTACTTTCTGCGTATGATAAAGCGTGCGGATTATCAAGTTCCTTACACCTATAATGTATGTCGTCTGATAGCAGTGTATGAGATCATTCCGTTGCCATAATCTTTTTCTCCGGCCTAATGTCATTACTTCCCCGTCAACGAACTCCCGCTGCCACGCGTTTACACCTTGCTGACATGTGTGACTCAGTGATTATCCGCCGATGGATCATTGCTGTTGCAAATGAGGCATCGGTGATCCCCGCTGGATCATCGCTACTGCAACCTTCTCTCCCGCTATTGCTTCAGTAGTAAAAGCATGCGCATAAGAAGTATGCGCGATGAATTTCTGACGAATTTCACTAGCGTTAAAGGATGAAATCGAAGCGGCCTCTTTTCTACGTGAAAAAGGCGTCTTCCACTGCGAGAGAATATGCCCTTGCGGCCATGCTGTCGTGCTGAAGACTCCACTGCGGTGAAGATCCTTTTGAGAGGATCGTGCACGAGATTCTAGTGCTGTGCCCACCCAAGTGACCCTCGCATCTGTAGTGGCTTACCTATTCTTTATAACGTTTACTGTATAAAGCAAATAAAAACTCTTTAACCCAGTGATGTGCAAACGGGGGGCAATTTGCAACTTAAGGGGGTGATATCGCCACCTCGGAGGCAGTGAAGCTAAAAGGAGCGATATTGCCGGAGGATTTGTGTGAAGTGGGGTTCCCCTTAGAAATCTTTCGTGGGATCATCGCTGATCTTTTCGCGACCTACTGGAGCGGCGCACAATTACATTCGTTTCTTAGGAAACCGCTCGGACATTCTATCTCGTTATTTCCTGGAATTCCTAGAAGCAAAGATTTTGCGTGGAAGACCATCTGGAAGCGCTATTGTTTTGCCTACGTTGCTGCATTAATTGCTCCTTATTCATTTCAGTTGTATAGATATATTTAGCTTCCTCCGTTGCCCCATAGTTGAGTTCGTTCTCTCGTTGTTGAAGACGGGGTGAAAGTTCTTGGTATCATCGTTCCACTCCAATGTTGCTTGTGGAAATTGTTTTGCCTGACGTGTCGCTTTCCACAGCTTAAGAAATCCTGCACAAATTCATTGATGGTCTTGCGACCGTTCGCGTACGCAGCAGAAACCGAAAAGGCTGGATTTGTTCATGCGCATCTTTTTTACTATACGCTACCTTGTTCTGCGCCTACGTTGTGTTCAAACGCCCAGTGGGCGATGGCAGTCTCGTAGCCGGAAAAGAGAGGCGATATCGGGCAGGGGCTTGCGCATCACTGCTTTAACCTATGCATGCGCGTTCACTCTGCATGAACAATGTGAAACGGAACCGTGCGGCAATTTTAACCTCTTGCTTGGCATGCCTGTAAGCCTAAGCCAAAAATGGGGAACAATTACGTCTACGCAACCTGACAGCAATGGCTACATCAGCGATGAAACTAAAATGTACGCATGTAACCGAAATAACGGAGCCATACGATAACTCGGACCAACAGGACACCATACTGCGCAATGCACTGCTGGCTTGTCAACGAGCCTTAAGCACGTGACAGCGGGAACTTGCATATGGGGATGTAATGAGACTAGACCCTATATTTATTTTATCTTCTTTTTAGCTAGATCATGAACGAAGTTCTTTAGGAGTACTTTTCAATCGAAAATGCTGTCAACTGCGGAAAGAAGCAATGCAACGTAGCCATTTCAGAGGTCTGTCGACAGTCCACTTTCCAACGGAGGAAAAGTCAGAGGAGCCTCTTACTTTCGCGAAACTACTAACAGAAGCGATGGCCTTATGGTTGCCGAGCCATGGCTACCCGTTAACTGTTCTGCGGACTGTTTGGACCTCCCAGACCAAATGTAGCATACGCACAATCGAGACGACGGTTTTGCAGTACGCAAGCGAGTTGAAAACTTCACCTCGTGAACACACAGTAGCTACATCGACGACTGAACACTGCCAGTTTCGCAACTTTCGTGGATCGTTTCGCAGTAAACAGTTTCATCTTATCGACTTTACACGTACGAACACTTTTCAGTATTTTCGGTTTACGGTGAGTTTATCCAAGCGTAGCTGTCTATCAAAGAATAAGGGCCTTTGTATAACTTGTTAAGCTCGCCATTTTATGAGCTGTTTTGATGGTTTGGCTTATTAAGTGGCAAGAAGTTCCTTTCACGTTCTTGCAACGTTGCCTGTCTGGGAGAGCGGAGTGAATATGAAGACCACTCTTTTCTCCGAAGAATGATGTGACTGTCAGAGCCAGCATGGGTCCATCGTGCGATTTAAGGTGTAGGGATGTCTAACTGAAATGGTCGATTCTAACGCCGTGAAGGCGGAACTGCGTTGTTTCGAAAAGCGGCCTGATCTTCCCACATTAAGTCTGCCCGTTTTTCCTGCTTCCATCATCTTAGCAGGAGGACATGCACGAATAGCACAGTGATGGCTATTAAAAGCCATTAGATGAACTGGACGCTATTTTATAAGTTATTGAATTGAGCTGTACGTTTCGATAGATTAGCGTCCGGGTTAGAAATAATACGGTTTTTTTGCCATTTTTGGTTTCAGACTGCGTCTAGCCAATGATAAAGGTCGCGGGGAGCTCTTATGTTCAGCCATTAACTTCCAAAGCTATTGCTTATTTTTATTTGCGCGTTGTAAATGTATTATTCGCTGGTTTGAGGGGCCGAGGAGGCAATGCTGAATGAAATGCACGAGTTTTTTCAACCAGTCATATTGACAGAGTTTCCCTCCCTTTTATTTTTTATGTTCAGTTTCGTGTTTGAAAATTAATTGCAGCGTTGTTTATGGAAGTGTTGGGCGAAAATTTTTCTTGAAGGCTACTAGCAGAAATGCAAATTGTCGGCTGACAGTTTTACCCTTCCACCCTTTGTTGAGCGATCATGTTGTCTCATTATGGAACACTGGAACTGTTAATAAATGTGCAAATTGCGCTAGGAGTAAACGTAACGTTTCTCTAATAAAGTAGAAGTGAACAGCAATTTCAATGTCACGATTTAACGAAGTGATGAAAAAGGTAGATGAACGCTGTATTATGCAAGCCTAAAATGGAATGGAGTTGATTGCATAGATAAACTGCGACGTTTTCTAATGATAATCCGTTCGATTGAACTACGTCTTAGCCACCTTTCCGGGGCTTGCGTATTGCCGTGAGTACGGACGTTAACAGTTTAGCTTCTGTCTTTTTTAGTAATAAACAGTATGCCTAAAACGTCTTCGGGTCATTAGAGTGGACTAGGCGTATGTGAAATGCCAGTTTTGAATGCGATACGTGCAAACCAAAAATCATTAACAGGAAACGAATTTTATGCGTAATATTGGCTTTTCCATTGGAACAAGCAGTCTGCTTTGAGCAATGACTGCACATTTGTCTCTCCCAGACAAATCAATTGACATACACATAGGGAAATACTAAACCAGACAGCGTCAACCGAGAGAGCCGAAATGGGTTTGTCTTTCTAACGTGTAGTGCAGACAAAGCGATGAGAATGTACAATTCCTCGCAATAGCATACGAAAAGAGCTCTTCCAATTTTAACACTTGCGAAAATGTTCACATGTAATTTCAACTTTGATTTTCATTGCGTTTTCGATAACCCGTTTGACCGGTCAAGGTCAACACCTCCATTTCAATCCTTCGCTCCTTTAGACTACATAAGAATTTGTCTTATTTAAGCTGCCTCTTTGGTACCTGCCATTATGATCTCGAGGTCATTCGTTCCACGTAGACACTGAAGACAGGAAAAGAGATTTCCTGAAAGCTATGCCGTTAAGTTTGAGGTTAAAGAAGCGGTTGTTTCTGTAAAAAACATGAAAATTTATGCACCCATTAAGAAATTTTACGTATTTAACGTAACACTTTATATTCAATTTATACGTAATGCTCATCTCAAGTTCGTTTTTGGTAGTCTTACTTGCTTATTTAAACGTTTTATGATTTCTCAAGATTTGCTTTTCCTCACGAAAAAACTATGGCATTTTTATAATACGCTGCGCCGATTTACTTTAGCACAATTTTTTCAGGATAGTGGGTGATTGCAAAACGTTAATATACAGTACTTTGATGTACAGGTTCGAATAACCAGTTGACCTGTTACCTGGGAGAATCGATGAAACTAGCGTTTGGTCGATCAGTGCGTTGTTTGCTCTGCCCGTCGGTCGGTTGGTTGGTTGGTTGGTAGGTCGTTCGGTCGCATTGTCTAACTGTTGTCAGGTCGTTGTTGAATAATCGACTGCTGCCTGAGAATGGTAAGTTTTCTGTTGGTTGGGATTGAAAGGGAGCTTGTGGTATTGCTATTCGTTTTGGCAACTTCGGAAATATCACAGTATTGACGAATTTTTGACCATTTTTCAGCGAGAAGTGATTAGTGTTCATGTCGGACAAGCCGGTGTCCAGATAGGCAATTCCTGTTGGGAGCTCTACTGCCTAGAACATGGAATTCAGCCGGATGGACAGATGCCAGCAGATAAAACATTGGGTGTAGCTGACGATTCATTCAATACATTCTTCAGCGAAACGGGCACTGGGCGTCACGTACCGCGTGCAATATTCGTCGATTTGGAGCCAAGCGTCATTGGTAAATCGATTAGTGATTTCCTACCCATGTCTTTTGCTTGCTTTTGTACGCTCTGATATATGTGAGTTTCCAGTGTTGGTTCATGGCGATAAATGGGCAGGAAGTTTTCTACATTTCGATTTTCTTGCTTTACTTTCTTGGGCGTGCCACTGGCGTAGAATTTTTCTGGTGGGTACTGGTTTTTCTAACTTCCAGGCACCATAGCAGTGGTCACAAAACTGGATTTAAAGCGACTGAAGCGTTCGAGAGACTGAAGAATTTTTACTGCGTCAGCGGATAAAAGCAGTAGTGGTAAAATGTATCTCCAGTTAGGCTTGTTATTTGGAGTTCTCGGACGGTTCAGGGGGTATTTTCTTTTTTAAGGCTTATAATGCCTGAACTACCAAGAACCGCTAAAATATCGATTTTCTGGAGCTACCGTAATCGGAACTTATTTTTTAGACGAGGTGCGAACGGGCACATATAGGCAGCTTTTCCATCCCGAGCAGCTGATAAACGGAAAAGAAGATGCGGCAAATAACTATGCTCGTGGTCACTACACGATTGGCAAGGAAATCATTGAATTGGTGCTGGACCGCATCCGTCGTTTGGCGGACAACTGCACCGGTCTTCAAGGTTTCTTGATTTTTCATTCTTTCGGGGGCGGCACGGGCAGTGGCTTTACTTCTCTATTGATGGAACGCTTGTCCGTTGACTATGGCAAAAAGAGCAAGCTGGAGTTCGCTATCTATCCTGCACCGCAGGTATCCACTGCAGTTGTTGAGCCATACAACTCGATTTTGACAACGCATACAACCCTTGAACATTCTGACTGTGCATTTATGGTTGACAATGAGGCCATATACGACATCTGCCGGTTGGACTTTTTGTGTTAGGGTTTAAATAATTCTTTTATTATTTTTCCGTTGCAGTCGCAACTTGGATATAGAGCGACCAACGTATACCAACCTGAACCGTTTGATTGGACAAATCGTGTCATCGATCACTGCCTCGCTCCGTTTTGACGGCGCTCTGAATGTTGACCTTACCGAATTCCAAACAAACTTGGTGCCCTATCCGCGAATTCACTTCCCGTTGGTTACTTATGCACCCGTTATCTCCGCAGAGAAGGCCTATCATGAACAGCTAACCGTGGGCGAAATCACGAACCAGTGTTTCGATCCGGCTAACCAAATGGTGAAGTGCGACCCGAGACACGGCAAGTACATGGCCGTATGTCTGTTATACCGTGGTGACGTAGTGCCAAAGGATGTCAACGCGGCGATAGCAAGCATCAAAACGAAACGAAGCATTCAATTTGTGGACTGGTGCCCGACAGGCTTCAAGGTAAACAAATGAAGTTTGATTCATTGCTTCTGGCACGTACTTTAACGTAGGTGGGAATCAACTACCAGCCACCCACTGTTGTGCCTGGCGGTGATTTGGCTAAAGTCCCCAGAGCGGTATGCATGCTATCTAATACAACAGCAATTGCTGAAGCATGGGCTCGCCTTGATCACAAGTTCGATCTTATGTACGCAAAACGAGCCTTCGTCCACTGGTACGTAGGCGAAGGTATGGAGGAAGGAGAATTTTCAGAAGCGAGAGAAGATTTAGCAGCCCTGGAGAAGGATTACGAGGAGGTAAGCATTTTTCTACCAATCTCGTAACAAATATTTTTTGTACTTTCAGGTTGGCATAGACAGTGTTGATGGTGAAGAAGGCGAGGGAGATGAATACTAGTTTCATATGCTGCCTGGCATTGTTTCAGCTAACGAATTCTAAAGCCATTTAATAGTAACGGTTCTCGCATCGTTATAATGAAATCAATGCTATGTACTCCTGCATTCGACAGCTTTCAGCTATACGTGGCCGCTTTTTCCGTTGGCGTGTTCGTGCTAAGTGTGCGTCACTTATTCGTCAACACTTTCACTAGCTATGATTGCAAAGTTTATTAAACTTATTCTTTTCTTCCTGTCCAAGCAACTGGTAGTAATACGCCAATACGTTCATAATTCTTCGTTATGTCGCAATCTCCGGAGTGCTCGGCGTCTGGTAACCAACTAAAGTATATACTCGATTATCTGTATCTTCAGTAACTCAAATCAGCCATAAAGCCAGTGTTAAATTCCATGACTTTCCCTCAAGGTGTCATGCTTGTTTTCCACAATTTTTCCTTTGCTAAAGATGTTCCTGTTTGTTATAACTCCATTTAAAAATCTAGACGAGCTGAACTTTAGTGAATTTGTCGTTCATATACGTAATACAGACTTTGCTCCGTTATTTTACTGTTCCTTATTTCTCTGCTACTGCTATCTTTAGCTAAAAACGTGCTCAATGGGTAGCACCTTACGGTTATCGCCGATACGCCAACTTCCTATCCTCAACTGACAAGGGAACTGCTTTTCAGTTGCAATTGGTTTGAAATTTTCTATACTATTCCTTCATACTGAAAACCATGTTTAACCGAAAGCTGTATACCGATGAGATAAAAGACGACCAAACAGGGCAGGTAGAAGTGGGTAAAATGGTGCTGTCGTGCCGCACTCCTTTCCATCTGTCAGCGGATGTTTAATTAAAATGGCTGAACTGGTCATTGTCTAATTCTCTTCGCCTAATCTTTTATCCTTGGACTGCGGAGTACTTTGGACTTTACAGTTGTCATACTGAGAACTGCTTCTCCTTCATATTGAGTTATCGTAAGAGAAGGGTTTGTAATCTGACATTGCGTTTGCATGAATACAATTTTAAAAGGCAGTCATTATATGAAACAGGAGTGCTTTACGTAGCTACTTTCCAGTTAGGACACAGTCTGAAATTTCCAGCAATGTTAATGAGGAGGATGAAGCAGTAACAATGCTCAAGTCTTTAAGGTCTTTCGATACTAATTGAGTGTAATAGGTCTGATTTCGAGATGTGGTCAGCTGGTAAAATAAAGCACTGCGGTTTGCAATAATGAGCAATGATGAAATCATAAATCCTTATCAGAGACAGAATATCAAAGATAATGCAAAGACCTTGACCAAGAAAATGAAATACATAAAAGAATCTACGCAGAGACAGCTCACTGTAGGTGGGTTCTCCAAAAAGTCCCCGGAAAAAAGCAAATAAAAACTATATAAAAATTTTTTTCAACTTATCTTCCATCAAGCTCTGGATACTTCTGAAGGTGGTGTTTCCACCTCTGCTGCCGTTCCTTGTAGAATCCTGAGGGCTCTTTATTGCGCCTTGTTGAAACTGTCTGTTTCGCCTCTTCTGTCGATTCAAAGCGGGTTCCTTTCAAATGTTCTTAGTTTTGCAAACAGAAAGAAGTCTAATGGAGCAAGATCCGGACTGTAGGGTGGATGTCGAATAACTTCCCAGCGAAACTCACGAAGAATCGACTTCACGTTCCTTGATGAATGAGCTGGCGCGTTATCGGAATAGAACAGGAGTCCGTGAAGCAACTTTCATAGCCGTTTCCTGGCCATTGTTTTCCTTAACTTTTGCAAAACTAGTTCCAGTGACTGTTTTCTCAACTTCGAGAAAGCCAATCAAAATCATTCCGTCCAAGTCCCAAAAAATTGATGCCATAATCTTCTTCACTGACTCTCAGATTTGAACTTCGCTGTTCCTGCTGATCCCATCAGTAACCATTTCTTGGATTGGGTTTTGCTTTCTGCGTCATACTGGTAACTCCAAGTTTCGTCTCAGTGCTGATTCGATCAAAAAACTCAGACTTATTCGCTTCAATCTTCGCTAAAAGTTCCTGAGAAAGATCGGCCCTTTGAATGAGCTGTTCATGGCGCAACGGTTTTGGGACGCAATGTGCTGAAAGCTTTCTCAGACCAAGGTTTCCACTCACTGTTGTAAACGCTGAGTGAGGCGAGACCCCAACCATTAGCAATCCTCTGATCGAAATTGCTTCGACTAGGTTTCGAATGAGAGAGTAACAGTTTGCTCATCAATTGCAGTGGATGGTCTTTCCACTTGTCAGTCATCTTTGATGTCCTCTCTACCCTCTTTGGAACGCTTTATGTATTCATAGGTAACTGACTTGGACGGAGCATCATCTCCATAAGCTTCGATAATCTTTACAGATTGCCACTCAAGGCTTGGTCGGAAACTTAATGTTCGCTCTAACATTAAAATGAAGTTTCTCCACGTCCTGAAAAAACGGTTGCTTTGAGCGCGCCTTCCACCACACGAGTAAGGGTCTGAATAAAGTTACCTCTCTGCACGAGTCGAAAAATAACAGAGATAAGATCGTTTTGCTTCGTCCTGTTATGAACTGCAAAGCTTTCCCGGAACTTCTAGAACACCTTGCGTATGTACATGATCCGGTAAAGAAAGGTAGACTACTAGAACAGTATTCCAAAAATAGTTTGCTTTATGTTTCTGTCTCCGGCATATTTCGTGTTAAGGGCCTTTGAATTAAAAGAGTTGCTTATTCTGGGCAGTGCTCTGACGCTTCTGTCGTATGACTTTTTCGACTACCACAGCTTGTTTCCGACTTCTCATAACCTTGTTTACGATTTCTGAGATCTCGTCATTGCGTTGTTTATGAAGGCTCGCTGCTGGTCGAACAGTCTCAATATCTACACGATCTGTAACTGGGGATGCGTCACTTCTCACGTTCATAAGGACAGAGACGTCATTCATTAGTGTTCAGCTGACCGAAGCATCTGTGCAAAGTCAGTGAAGTGTGGACCATCTTGACTAATCCATCTATTTGCCGAAAACAGCTGGTATTCAAACTCGGCAATCACGTCAACTGCCATTGCGTGGTTTACTGGTCTAGCACAAGTCCACTACAGACTGCAGCACGAGGACAGAAAGCTCCTGGGAACACCGTTTGATCAGGAATTTGGACTGGAGGGAACCTGGGCCCTTCCTTTTCTGACAACTGAACAGTCAGCGCTGCTTCTTACTTGGACGCGGTCATGGACAAAGTGATCCCATAAGTGGAAGCGATGAACCGCGAGTTCATGGATGATAGGTTAGCGACTCATTAAGCAATTTCCGTGCGAATTATCTTAATGAAGATGTTTCCCTTTTCTGGAATTGGAGACTGGGACTATCGAATGACCACTAAGAAGCCCTGAACGTACTCCCCAGACATTTCCTTACGTAAAACCATCAAAGATTGGGTGTATGCCATGAAGAATCTCTCCGTGCACATTCTAGAAGCACAGCTGAAGAGGCGTTTTCTACAGCTGGTGTGCGCTTATGCGAGCGGGTATATCAGCCTGTCCTAGAAAGGCTGGAAAACTGTACTGAAGTCAATGGAACTTACACGAAGATGCATTAATCCGTGCGTCTCGCACGAAATGTTAGTTTTGCTTTTTCCAGTATAAAATGTTGAAAAACGCAGCTTCTCGTAACGGGACCAAAGAACTTCGCTCTTTGCGATTTCCTAAGGGCTCAGCCTGTTCAAGGGTGAAATGTTTTATTAGAAATCACGATAAACGTAATGGAAGCTTTCGAGGCTTTCTCTTGCCTCGTCTTCAGAGTACATTAAAATGGAGGAGTTGGAACTGAGGGTGTTTTCGGAGAGGCCGGGTGAA
>KN538389.1:1135091-1171874 GCA_000797535.1 Trichuris suis | reverse complement strand
TGTTAATGACCATCCCATTGTCTCTGTTAAATGTGTTATGTCGGATATAAAATGCTTCTTTTAACTTTCGTAACAAGAAATGCGGTTATTTGCATGTGACTTTAGGTGCCAGTTAACCCTGGCAATTGGCAGCACGTTCCGCCACTGTGGACGCTTTGAGAGCTTTTCTCATTGCTGTTTCAGCATCTTGTTCTGATGGTCTTCTCTGAATTATGTTTTCATTTACTAGGCGGACTTTGGCGTTCTTGTAAGTTGTGAGCTTACCCACTCACCTACCTGTCTGTTTACTCACGCCTCACCAGGGATCCTAACAATGAGGTAAGACTAAAACTACGTACAATACTCACAGATTTCTCTACACAAAGCAAAGAGAATTCTCTCTCCAAGATCATTAATCAATTAAAATAAGTAAATTAGACAATTGATCTAACCCCTCAAATTATAAATGCCCCGAAGTGTATGGCCTTCTCAAAACACCCAAACTGAATATACCTATTGAAGCAATAGGTTCAACCACCAACAGCTTAGCTTAACTTCAGAGCTGAGCTCATAATTAGAAAATATAATCAAACCGTTAACAGGGAAGAACAGGGAAGCATAACTCCGCAATTAAAAACCGCCTGGCATTTCCTGATAAAGTCAAACGATTTGCTATCCTCCCAAACGAAATTCTAGTTGGCTACAGCGCCAGAGGTGTTTTTACCAGCGACCTAATCAAAGAAACCGTAAAACTCCTACAAGAACTTCTAAGTGCGGATGAAACTTGTAGCGTGCGCGCACAAACGCCCGTAGAACAGCCTTACCTCGTCCTTATCGTTTCCCTGTAGCTAGCACGCATATAATTAGCGCAGCCATTCTCAAGCGTTTGCCACAAGGCCCCCTTGGAGGCTCTTCCCAGGCGCCGGGTCCCCCTTTTCCTATTGGTCAGTTGTGTTTGTCCTTTTTCTCCGGATGCACACTAATCAAATGCTTCTTCGTTTTGCAAGGCTTCATGTTCTCGTTTGAAAAGGTAGCCTTGCAGATCAAGCACAACGGCAACAGATGGTCATGAGGAGCCGGGACGTAACCACATTCTAAGTATTCTACAGAATAGCGCCTACACTTTTTCTTTGCCGCGGAACTCGTGCACAAACCTGGACAACGAGAGCTTGTTGGGAACCGAGGAAACACTGCTCATGCACCGTTACGTGATCTGGAAGTTCACTAGTTTTGCGGAGATATAATATGGTTACATACGTACGGAGATTTGCTGGATTACCACAATTATTTTGCCCTCTCCGCGGAACTCCTCGGCCCCCCTCGGGGTCCTCTGCCCCCCTCAGGCGGTTAACAATTCCTGGCCCTCCTTCACAGGCGCTGGGCCCCACTTTGAGAATGGCGGAATTAACGTATCGATCGAAAGCTTTATAAACGCACAGCAGATAAGTGAAAGCTATTCTCTTGTTGACTGAAGCTACAAACTCTACCAGCCAGAGCGAAGCTGCTCCCTTACTATATCTCACAACTAATAAATTTTTGCTTGACAAAACGGGATTTCTTCCAGTTACAGGGAAGTTTCTATCAGCAAAACAATGGAGCACCTATGGGGAGTCCCCTATTCCTAGTACTCGCAGAAGTATTCATGGAAAACCCGGAGGAAAGAATTTTCTCCAAGGAGAATGCAAGTGTCAGTCAACGCTTCTTTAAATGCTACCTGGATGACGTTTCCACCATCACTGAAAAAGACATAGACCAACTGTCCCTCGACCAACCTAAACACCCTATGTCCTTCACACCTACAGTTCACAATGGAGAAAGAAGAACAGGGCAGATTCCCACTTCTGGACTGCCTAATCATTCGAAGAGACCAAGCTTTAAAAACAACAGGATACAGAAAGTCCACTCACCCAGACAGGCACCTAAACTTTTCATCACACCACCCGCGTTTTGTTCTTCAGGGGGTGAACCTAATCGTGATCGACAGAGCTACCTAAAACTATGACCATCCTCAACGAAAAAATCCAACATATTAAGAACACATTAAAAGAAAATGGTTATCCAAATGAACGAATCGACTTCACCATAGAACGCAGTCTGCGAAATTCAAAAGAAAGTAGACCAGCAAGCCAAGAAGAACCTCACCTTGTCATTCCCTACTGCATAGGGTTAGGGGAGAAAATTATACGAGTACGGAAATTGTTACGCTCTTGAGTATTGTTTAGAAATGGGCCAAACCTCATAGCTTTCCCACGAAATGACAAGGTCAAACTCCCGGTAGACAAAGTCGTCGGAGTCAAATGTAGTTGCTCAGCCTCCAATATAGGAGAAACAGGCAACTGTTTAAACTGTTTAGCTCACAGATTCAAACAAAACATATGGATAAGCTCACAATTTACTAGAACGCCAAAGCCCGCCTAGTAAATGAAAACATGACTCAGGGAAGACCATCAGAACAAGACGTTGAAACAGCATTGAGAGAAGCTCTCAAAGTGTCCACAGTGGCAGAACATGCTGCCAACTGCCAGGGTTAACTGGCACCTAAAGTCACATGCAAATAACCGCATTTCTTGTTACGAAAGTTAAAAGAAGCATTTTATATCCGACATAACACATTTAACAGAGACAATGGGATGGTCATTAACATCCATTGGTTAAACCTCAAAAACAATTCAAATGTTCCACCCTGGACTAATTGCTTCCCTCCATAACGTGGAAATGGTGTTTACGTTCTAGAAGCAATGGACGTAATCACAAGAGGAGCGCAGAGACTTCAGCGACGATCACTAAATTTAAAATCCACTGTTAACCGGGAAAAGGAGAAAATCAGGAACACTTTACAACAGTCGTCTATCTCACAGTCCACAGTTCACCCGGCCTCTCCGAAAACACCCTCAGTTCCAACTCCTCCATTTTAATGTACTCTGAAGACGAGGCAAGAGAAAGCCTCGAAAGCTTCCATTGCGTTTATCGTGATTTTTAATAAAACATTTCACCCTTGAACAGGCCGAGCCCTTAGGAAATCACAAAGAGCGAAAGTATCAAATGTTTTGGAATTTCAGAAAATTTTCATCCCTATGTGTTGATGAGTGTAAAACCCGCTTGTACTGTTGAAGACACATTTCATGTTGTACAAACCTGTTTAAGGTTGTCATCGTTGAAAACGGAGCAAGTAGCAGCTCCGAAAGCTTCGAGGATCGTTTTTGGTAAGTTCAAATAAACGCTTTGTACCTTCCGCAATAAATACAACATGAAATTGGAGTGAGCAGCTTAATCGTTCGCTCAGGCGTCTTGCGGGGAAACGCTGTCAGTGAATGACGCCGTCAACAAGGAAGAACCATCAGGCCCTGATCCAGACAGCATAGATGAGACTGATATAAGTAACCATCTTTTGACAGTCAAATGATGATCTTAATATATATATATATATATATATATATATATATATATATATATGAAGCACCCAAGGGTTACAGGTGATGCAATACGGGAACAAATTGCAGTGTCAATACGACCTAACATTAAAAGGGATCGATCATGTAAAACTCGCAACCTTAACCTGATGCCTAGTCGCGTGAAGTGAAAATTTAGCGGACCTGAGTCAGTCAGTGCGAATCGATTTTCGCTTGAGCAGTACTACGCAACTGAGCGTCTGTACCCACCGCTATCTTTACCTGCAAATCATTTAAGCAGTACTAATCAGTTTATGCTTTCTGTACTTTTATTCTTTGTTCGTCTTTGTGCGAGAGAAAGAGAGTGTAGGAATTTTTGGAAGGTTGTCTGACGTTTTGTTATTTCCGACAACTAGAGGCCGTTAGCAAAATAAAACCTTTTATTGCCTGTAGATTTTGAGGCTCCTCACATCCCGATTCCAGCGGACGCATTGTAAAGGTTTTTGCTGAATACGAGGTGGGAAAAGTACTTAAATTTACGGATATTAAAGGTTTTATTTTATCATCGGTTACTAATCGTTGGAAAGAACATAACGTTACAAAAGACGGTCACTAAACCGATCATTCAACGTAATCTGTTATTTTCTAAAGGAGTTCACGTTTCGTAGCGATTGGCAGGTGGTACAACCACGTCTTCGTGCGTCTAAATTAAAGTTTTAGTGTTTCTTACTGCTGCTGCGCTGCTTGCCGGAAGGATAAGATTTTTAGACAAGTTTCTGTTATTCATTGTTTCAGAACAGAGCCATGTCGAAATGTACGTGTGGTTGTACAGTCATCGACGAAGACCATGCCTTGGGTACGCGAGTGTGCCACGAATGTGGAATTGTTTTGGAAGAAAATACCCTCGTGTCCGAGTTGACGTTTCAGGAAACTTCCGGGGGTGGTTCTGTTATGGTTGGCAGAATGATTTACGAGGACCGTTTAAATCGTCAGACACTGCCTATGCTTCGTGTAATTATGCTTCTTTGATAGTTTATAACGCATAGCTTTACGACTACGGTTCACTGTTTATGGCAGCTTGTTTTTCAGCTTGGCAATACAGAAGATTCGCAGGAACTCACCCTGGCAAATGCCAAGAAGAAAATGATGATAATCGCAAATCAGTTGAACTTGAGTCAAAACTGCGTTAATACTGCTTTGAGATTTTATAAACTTGCTCTTCATCTCCGTCTGACGTTTGGTCGTCCTTTGGAACAAGTCACTGCTTCACTGCTTTACCTGACCTGCCGTCTTGATGGAGCTCCATATATGCTTCTCGACTTTTGCGATGTTGTAGAAGTGAATCTTTACTCGCTTGGTCGAACATTCATTTTCTTTTGCCGCAGCTTGTATATAAACGTACCTTCTACTGATCCATCGATTTATGTTCTCCGCTTCGCTAGAAGTCTCAAGTTTGGCGAAAAGGAAAATATGGTAAGCTTTTTAGCAAGCAAATAGTTGTGTGTTTTGTAACGGTCTCCGGAAACGTTTTTACTCTTTTGATGACTTTGGACCGTTGCGAAGTTAATTGTTGTGCGTAGCTCACAGTGGCACTCTCCCGTCTTCAGCGGAGAAGTAAATAGTTCAGGTCGCATGGCAGGGTAACAAACCAACCTGAAATACTTTCTTTTCCGCTGAAGACGGGACGACAGTGGTCCAAAAAGGTACGGACAAAAAATTTACAACTGTCCGAAATGGTCAAAAGCGTAAAAAGCAAATAATTAGACCAAAACGTGCCTTGCTTTTTGTCCCACTATCGGTGTTCCGATGCTGAAGTTAGCCAGTTTATATTTCAAGGTGTAATTTCAGGTTGTTACGTTGGCATTGCGAATTGTAAAACGATTGCAGCGAGATTGGATAGCCATTGGTCGGCGTCCAGCTGGGATTTGTGGAGCTGCGTTACTTCTTGCAGGGCGTTTCCACAACTTTGATTTGTGAGTAAATTTTTGCGATATAGTGAATAAATTTTTACAGCTTAGCTGGAGCAAACCTTTTCCGTTCGAGATTGAAGTTGGGGTTTCCTGTGAATGGGCGCTTTTCTATTCAGTGAGATAATGAGTACTATTTTTTACCTCTTTCCTGAGAGTGTTTGCAGAATGTTAGGTGTTCATTTTTGCCGCATATTCTTCTATGTTACGCGGAACAATGGTAAGAGCCCATTTTTAACCGCTAAGAAGTTCCATTTTTATCGATGAAGACAGAATGGGCTATTTTCCATAGTCCCGTTTTCTGAATTACAAGTTCTTCGCTTAACGGGTTCTTGACGTATTTCCTCACAGCATGGAACCTGTTCCCGTTAGAGGTCCCGTCCTCAATCAAATATTATTCTGTTGTACAGGAGAAGACATTCTTATTTATCTAATCTTGTTTCCGTCCGATACTTTGTAAATATAATTAAGGAAGCTTTTGTTGTTGGCAGATATCGTTTTCAACGCTGAACGAAGCGAAAGTTGTGGCTGATTTTGCGTGGAAATGAATTTCTATGATTGATAACTAGGGTAATATGTAATAATTTGTTTCTAACGCAAGGGTGAACAAAAATACTGAGCCAATTCAGTTTAAAGAAAATGTGAGGCTTTATTACTCCCAATGGAATAATGCGTATAGTTACAGTGCCTGAACGTCGTACCATGTTTACGTAATCTTCTGGAGCTGAATTCATTTGCTCGGCATTGCGCTTTTTTTGTTTTTTAGGTCAGTTGAAGACATCGCCAACGTTGTGCATGTATGCCTTGCAGTTCTGAAAAGCAGATTGAAAGAATTTGCAAAAACCCCGTCCTCCAAACTGACGCTGAGAGAGTTCGTACTGATCGATCTGGAGGAAGAATGCGATCCGCCCTGTTTCAAGCGCGTCGTAAAAGAAGTAATATGTTTACTTATTCACATAACAACATGCAATTACGCTTGACATTTCATTTTCGATTAGAAGGAACACGATAGTGCTGTGATTGAAAATCTTGGAAATCAACTGGTAGGCGTGGCAGATGAAGTAACTAAAGCCTTGGAAGAGAAAGAGTTGGAGAAAAGAGGGCGTCCAAAGTTGTGCTACTCTGACAAGTCGCTCGTAGGAACAAGTGGAACAAAGATAGAAGCAAAACGAGAAGAATGTAGCGCTTCTGCATCCAGCGACACAGAGAAACCCTGCAGCAGTGGAGCTGGAGCTCTTTATGATGACTCGTCTGTGCTTCCGTCACTGAAAACATTGGGCATCAAGTCGCAGCGTCGGCGCGCAGAGAAGACGCAAAAATCATTGGAATGGGAAGAGGAGGATAAAACTGTTGTCAAATCAGATCCGACGGTTTCGCTGGTGAACAAGAAAGAACCATCAAGTCCTGATCCAGACTGCATGGATGACATTGATGTAAATAACTATCTTTTGTCAGAAAATGAAATTCTTCATAAAACTGAAATATGGACACGTATGAACTCTGCATTTTTGGAGAAGCAGCGCTTGAAAGAAGCACAGCAGCCGGAAACTGAGAAAAACGTGAAGAAACGGCCATGCAAAAAGCGAGCGCAAGCGCAAGTTGCTGATACAGTTAACGAAGCGATAGGACTAATAATCCAAAGGAAACGGTTGTCCAAAATGATAAATTATGATATGCTTGTCTTTTCATCATCGGATGAAGAAAATGATACTAACTGGCTTAACTCCGGTAAACGAAAAGGTTCCACTACCGCGACGCAACAGGAGAGAACTATTGAAACGTCATCCTCATCTAGGTTAACTGAGAATAACAGTACAAGTGCCGAGCGTATTGTAGAACCGGAGTTAGTATCAGCGAGCAACAGTTCGGCGAAAGAAGTGAACGCACTATCATCTGAAGATGTGTCAATACCTCCTTCCCAGTCTTCTGAAATGGTTAATGCTGAAGGAACTCCGTCTCCACAAATGAAGTCCTCAACAGAGGTGACGGATGGCCAGCAGATAAAGAGAAAGTTTTTCCGTTATAAAGTTAAACCGATTATTCCACCGCAGCGACCTCGTTTGCATTGAATGTTTTTTATGTATTTGACCTGGTAGTCGCAAAGTCGCGAGTGTTTCTCTGGTCGTGGAAATGAATGCCAGGAGCATTCCGTTTAAGGGTGAAAAAGATTCTGGTTATGGTTTGCTATGTCAGCTATCACAGTAAACAAATTGGTCGTTTAAATGGCGTATTTATTAACTCGTCTGCTTAGCTACTCTTTCTTTCCCGCTCTTGTAGCTTCCCGAGCCGATCATATGATGTTAATAAATAGACTAACCACTTGAAGGTGGAACTAAATGCGCTTTACCGACCATTCTCCATTTCCGTATGTGCTGAGGCATTTTCACATTCTTTCTGATCTGTTTTTCGCAAATAAATGTTCATCTGCTACTAATGGCGTCTGCTTACTGCTACGGTTCACTTTTCTGTGATCACAGTACCATACAGCAACGCAAAGGATTTGTCCATCGTTTTAAAAGAATACATGAAAGTGTAATCAATTTGCCTTCTGATGGTTAAATTTCATGATGTGTAGGAATACGGGAAAGTCCGTTAAACGTAGAACTAAAAACAGATCAAAGCAGAACTAGCTTCTTCCGTTTTCAGCGCTAACAATGGTTATGGCTTTAGACCGTCGAGTATCAGCAGTGGAACGAGAGCATTGAATACGAAGCTGTAGTTTCAATCGTCTTTTACGGCGGAAACTTGTTTTTTGTTTGTTTTGGTTAAAGGTTGCATTTCAGCAGGCCGACTTGTTTTTCGTCAGTTTGGGGCATCACTGCTGATTGCTTATTCCTGCCGACTTTTTTTTACAAGTTGAGTTGACTTCTGATGTTCACATGCTTAGCGTCTATTACGTACTTATTTTGCTTCACCGCTAGTAGTTTTCGATACAAATGTCGAAGTCTGCAGTTTACCTATAAGTCAGGAATCTGGTTCGCACTTTTCTGAGCTGTGCAGTAGAGTGACCGTCATTATTTTTTGCAGAAGCAGCTCGCTACATAGTAGAAACTTGATTATCGGAAAAACTCGATTATCGGAATTCGGCAAACAGAACAAATGGGCTTACAGTACAATGAACGATGTCCAAGTTGTAAGCCTGTTACTTCTTAAAAGGACTAGTTTAATTCTCCTAATACGCTGCCTTTGTCCTGCCCTTGTTTTTACAAGTCCGTGAATCGCTCTCCGAGCAAACCACCTTTATTTTAGCAGTAGACCGTACTTTGATTCGATGCCGCCATTTCGGTATCGTGCAGGGCTTTTGCCGTAAGGCAGCTAAATCCCTAAGCTTGATTCACAATTAAAAATGCTAATGATGGGTCGATGAATGCAAAGAATCTTTCAGGAAAGCATTCATTGTCAGCGCTCACTGAATGCCTGACATTCAATTGTAATTATTTCGTTGACTCAGTTGGCTATCTGCAGAGTTGTACGTGAATATCATGTAAATGTGGCAGAACGAGTGGATTTTAGTAATTTTCTTTTCGTTGAGAAGTAATGCTGACGTCGTAGTGGATCACTTTAGGCATGCTGTTTTGTATGGGAAACAACTTAGTGTATGCTGTCTTTAATGAGAACGCACGTATTAAGTCTTTATATTGACCGTATGCCTGCTATTTTGAACACGAGCGCACGTGAATACGTTGTACTAATTATTATAGGTTTCTATTAGCGCATGTACAGTTAAAATATATGACTTGTGCAACTCAAGTGTTTCTAGTGCAGTGGCTGTTGCTGTATGATTCCAGGTATGCCATAATGTTTATAAAGGTTAATGGTCTCTACATAGTTGAGTTTTTAACCTGTTGTAATGGACTCTTAAATTTTGACTTACGACAAAACCGATTTGATTCAACATACTAGCAGCACGAAAATTTTAAGCATCTTGTTCTTGAAAGATGGATGCTTTGCCTAATCTATCTTGTTCTTATTGCGACAAATGCTGTAAGCGTACTTCAGCTTTTGGAATTCAAGATGACATCATAGACTTTGGTCGGAATAATTTCCCTCTCTGCAGAATGATTATAGCGGGTTTTATGGTTTTAAACGTGGATACGCGTTGGTCATCGGATAGTTACTTGCGATTAGAAAGTGGATAGTGCTATTTTTGTTTTGGTTTTTTCTGGACCGAGGACGCGTTTCGTATGTGGTGTAACCAAAAATTGTTGTGATGTTGTTTTGTTCTTTGACAGCTTATGTGTCTCTCCATTGATTAGTGTATTAAAACGAATAGCGTCATGCCTTCAAGTGTAACGTAAGTGCTTGCCACTTAGAGGTGTAGCTAATCTGTTCCGAAGAGCGGCAGTATTTGGCGAAAGGAACCGTGCTAATGCAGAAAAGGAGTAGAGCGCTTCAGTTGGCTTTTGTATCGAAGCTTGCTTTATTTTCCTTTATTTTATTAGATTTGTGCAGTCGATGTTGCCAGCAGTAAAATGTTACGTACTTCTATGGGGAAGAGACGATCAGTTTCCCTGTCACACGTTCAATATTTTCTTCTTGTTCGAGGTTGTTGAAGCGCCAGTGAAGTAAGCGCTCGAGAGTGCAGAAACAGTAGTCGCATGTGTGTACTTGTTTGGTTGATCTTTAATCTTGTTATGCATACTGTTCTTCATAATGGACTGATGAAGGTGTATTACCTTTTTATGTGATTCTTGATTCCCCCAGTGTCGGTTAGTAAGCCTACAATTCCTAGAAACGAGTCCTAACCATCACATGGTTGGTCTGACTAGAAACGGTCCACACGGAATGTGTGAATACGAGTTAGTCTTCTAGTAACGTCGTCAACAATTTTGTATGGTAAGATTTTCAGTCGATCATTCCAATTGTTTTGAGATGAACGAATGATTCCTAAATGATTTGTGCCAGCTTAATCCTGCAATTAAAAACGAAATAGATTTTTGATATATTTACCTTACCCATGTTAATCGACTACCATCTCTTCACTCCAGAGAACGCTGTGCGAACTAGTGTAAACCTTCTGCCGTCTACAATGGTAGGGTCTTGAAATCAACTATCCATTTAGACTACCTGTAGGGGAAATGCGTTTCGCTTAAGTTGAGCATTAAAAAAAGTAGAAAGTTACTGTTTTTAAGTTCTGTCCAGCTACCAACTAGCCTTCTTTGCATTTAGCATAGACTACTTCCTTTCACTGCGCGATGGGAAGGCAATTCAGAGATACCCATAAGTTTAGAACTCAACGCCCAGCTATGGCAGTTGCTTTGGGTCCTTTCGGTCGGCGGATGACGACCTGGGGGTGGCGTTTGATTGGCTCGACCTGAGTTAGCTCAACAGGCGTCAGCATTCTTCGTGAATTTCTCAGTTGACTTTTCCGTGTTTACCGGGATCTCTGTACTGACTTACCCATAAGTTTAGCACAAATCGCATGAGATTACACTCCTGTTACCAAAAGAATCCATCCTTCTACGTTTTCATTTTATTTTAAGTGCTTCATTAGCTTTAAAGGGCTCATTGAATTACCTGTGGGCATGAAGTAAAATGTGATGTCTTCTGTTTGTTGTAGCTGTTTATCAATAGATGGCAGCTCGATTGAATCGTGAAAACCCGCTGCCATTCGCCGATGGGGCCTAATGAAGTGCAGGGATATCTCCGCGAACAGATTGAATGCCGTTTTGATAAAATAGTGCAATAGCTTATGTATCAAGTCGTTATTTGCTTCAGGGATAATGTACTGTTCACAGACGCTTCTCCGAAAGGCAGCATTTGCAGCAAAACTGCTACAAAGCAGTGAGCCACTCTTCCAAAGCTTCAAGTGTGTCACATGCTCCAGATACTTTTGTACCACTAGTCGCGAGAAGGGAAACTTCAACGTCGGCACTATAGGACATATCGATCATGGCAAAACAACCTTAACTTCTGCTATCACGAAGGTTCTTTCGGAAAGATCAGGTGAGCATTAGGATTTTGATTTGGGCAAAAGTTGCCTTTTTTGGTTGTTAAGCGTCGACAAAGTTCACGCCGTTCGAACTGATTGATAAGGCTCCTGAAGAGCGACAACGTGGAATAACAATTACCATTGCTCATGTTGGATATGAAAGCGACGTGCGAAAGTATGCACATACCGATTGCCCTGGGCATAAAGATTTTATTAAAAACATGATTTGCGGTACCACGCAAATGGACGCCGCAATTTTAGGTTAATTGCGCGTCTGCGCCTCTATCATTAGTTGTTCGCATTTTGTCCTTATAGTTGTGGACGCAGCAGAAGGTGTTATGCCACAAACCAAAGAACACCTAATGTTGGCCAAACAAATTGGTGTTGAACGAATTGTAGCATTTATTAACAAGGCTGATAAGACTGACCAGGAAGTGTTGGAACTCGTGCAAATTGAAGTACGCGAGCTTCTTTCTGAGTACGGTTATGATTCGGATAGCTTACCCGTTATTGTGGGTTCAGCGTTATTAGCTCTTAACGGAGTAGATACGGAGTATGGTGTGCAGTCCATACTGCGTCTGGTGGCTGAACTTGACAAATTGCCTATGCCAGCTCGTGATTCTGATTCTTCCGTTCTACTGCCTGTTTCCTCCGCTTTTACCGTGACTGGTCGAGGGACTGTAGTAGTAGGCACTATGGTATCAGGTGTACTTCGCAAAGGCGGAAAGGTACAAGTAGTAGGTCAAGGAAAATTTATGGATACAGTTGTTTCGGATTTGCATATCTTCCGCGAATCTGTGAAAGAAATCAGAGCTGGTGATCATGCTGGAGTGCTTTGTCGTCACCTCCGTGCTTCAGACGTTGAACGAGGCATGTGGCTAGTGAGCCCCAATACAACGCCATTGTGCAACTACTTTCGAGCTGAAGGCTATTTTTTAAAGAAGGATGAATCTGGAGTTGAATTACCTCCATTACGTGACGGTTTCACGCAGAAACTGATGTGTACCACGTGGGATCAAACCTGTCGTATTATTCTGCCTGCCGAAACAAGTATGGTAATGCAAGGTGAGGATTTCGCAATGAAGGCAATTCTATTACGGCCAATGCCTCTGCGGAATGGCCTACGTTTCACCGTTATGATGGGTAAACATACTATAATTAACGGCGTAGTGTCAGAACTTTATAACAACTTGCCGATATATTCACTAAAAGACACTAAAGATGCTGCCGAAAAAGTAAAATGAAGTCTAAGGCGTACTGAGCGAACTTTCGTTCAGTTGTTGCTGTTTACTAGACGAGAACTTGTCCTGTACGTCCAGTGTGATAGCATTGTTGAGCAAAGTAGTGCAAACGAAGTAGGACGTCTTGGTCAGATCGTTTTGATGGCGGGATAGCTTGACGGAACTGGGCTTAAAGTGAGCGCCAGCAGTTGTGACGTCTGTTGCCTGAGCCATTGAAGCTTCTCCGCCAATCTGCTAGACTTTACCCCCGATTTAAAGGGCTAAAAGGCAAAATTTACTTTCGAAATTCACTTGATCTTAAAATTATGGGTCACGCCTTACGGATAAATCAGACAAATTCAGCTGTCGTACTTTTCCACTGTTCGCCGGACGTATTCATCCTTCCGTTCGAATTGCAGGCTCTAACTCAGCGGTTGCCGCTGACAATTTTTAATTCTGGTCCCTTCCTTCAGGTATTATGCATAGTGCGTGTACGCAACCTACAAGGAGTTGGGTGGTCAGTGGTCCATAGTGAATGAGATCTAAAATTGTTGCTCAATTGTTTCAGGTCAACTCATCCTAGCTTATCCTCCAATAACTCGGCTGTCAATCCGCAATGCTTCGCAGATCTCCTTGGAACCTTGTAATCTCTTGTCCGTAACCGGTAAAACTTTTGAATGTGGCTATAAGCCCAGTTATGCCATGTCAACCTTTTCGGCTTCAAAATGTCCTTGTCAAAATGTGAATGGAAGTACAAAAGCGTCGTTTGTGATGCTCCCTGCGTTTAACCTTGCGATTTTTCTTTAATCTTGAATAATTTTAAAACATGACGAGATCATCGAAAATGGAGTTAGTAACAGGAATGTTTATGACGTCATGTTAATACGATTAACCTTGTTCATAGTTTTACTTTTACAGTGCCTGTAATTCTTCAAGAGAACACTGCTTATTGGCAAAGATAACTTGAGAAGCGGAGCTTTCGGGACTCGTCTGATCCCGTCACCAGCGCGAGTTGCCGCAGTGTGGCCCTTCGATAACGCGCTGATGACGGGACCATACGAATCTCGGAAGCTTGGTTCCCAATTTACCTTTGCCAGTAAGGCGCTTTCTCTTGATGCATTACTGGCATTCATATTCTTCTTTACGGTATTTTACCTGTTCCAACGTACAGATTTTATTTATACTTGCACGAAAAACGAGGCGAAGCTTTCGCGGCTATCTCTTTTGCGCTGAGCAGAGGACGGAGAAGGAATAGCCCCGAAGCTTCGCCTCGCTTTATCTTAAGTGTAAATAGAATCTTTACTTTGAAAATGTAAAAAACCGTAAAAGAAGAATAGGAAACTGGCACTACCTCTTACGAAAAGCTATACTTTTCAAGTCATTACTGACAATGGTAAAACTGTGAACATGGTTAGCCGTGCTAATATCACAATCATGATGAGATCATCTTGTAACACGGCTTCTTTCCCGTTGAGCAGAAGGATCTTTCATTTTAAGGACACAGAGATTTCGGGTCTTAGGTGATCCATCATCAGCGCAGCATCTTTGGAAGTCACATCTTAGAGGACTGCTCTTTAGTATTGAGTGTGGGTAATGTTTTTTTAAGATGCCTTGGTTGGGCCAATTTATCAAAACGTCTCCATAATTGATCTTCAATTCACGGCTTTGGCCCGTTTGCTGTGTATCTGTAAATAAACGTCAAAATGCCCTACCAGCGAATGGATGAGCAGATTGTTAGAGAAAGTACAGAACAACGACTAACCGTACGTTTCGGAACTGCTCTTGTTCCGTCGTCAGCGGTGTAAGGGAGCTGGCGACGGAACAAGAGCTTCATTAGCATACCACTAGAAGAAAAGGTAATCAGCGTTCTGTTATTACGGCCCCAAGGTTTCGAGTAGGGCCATAGATTGATAAAGAGTACGTAAACTTAGAGACATTTCCTATGCTCCCCTCTGAGGTAGTTCCATTTCTTCTAGCCCGCCGTGTACAAACGTGCTCATGAATAAACTGAATGAGTTACCAATGGTCATTTATGATGATTTGAAAAATTATTCAAGAATTCACTTAGACATTGTCAGTTAAAAAGACATAATGGCAATGCTGAAAACTGATGCATCCATACATTCGAAAAACACTTCATGAAAATGGTTTACCTTCGCACTTACTTAATTCCATCATATGAAGAAACTTGAGTCAAAGAGATCCGCCGACACAGCATTCTCGATCAGACTTATCATCCTGTGCCTTAGGTGAAATCTGCAATTTAGGTAAAATTTTTAATTTCGGTATTTCGTTCAAAGCTAAGAAGCTTACGTTCGACTGTTGAAACTGATAAAGCAAAGATTCCTGCGGATAAACGTCGAATAGTTGCCTATGAGGGCAGTGCTGAGCGTCTTACATTGATGAAACGCATAATGCGCTAAACCGCAAATTCCAACATTTGAATCAGTATGCCCAATTATGTTATGAAATTCCAAGAAACCGTTAACAATCAAAAAAGCAGTTTATAAGGTATTCATATGACACACAGGGCTAAGAAACCACGTCTTGATCCACATGTCGCATTAGAAAAAATATTAAAAGCTTCTGCTGATGGGGAAGATGCCCCACTTTGCACAGTCACTCTACGATCTCATTTCCTATGCAGAGAACAGCAATTTTTCTCAGGAAGGTTAAGGACGCTTTGTACGTAAGAAACAATAGCTCGATCAATCGAAACAGCGGTTTAGAAGTTTCCAAGATTTCGAACAGGGCCAAACTATACGGATTTCTGTTCGTTAAGATAAAGTAATGATGATTAAAGAGAATTGACGCGCTACCATTGCAAAGCAAGCGCATTCTGCTACACATAGTGTACCATGGACACATGTCCAAATAGTATTACATCTTGTTTAATTTTTAGCTGCTATTTTACGAGCGAGCATATTATTCCAGAATGTTTGTCATCCAAAATACTCCAATTGACAAGACAGGCATGATAACAGGAAATGGTTAGAATGTGTCCATCCCCACAGAATAGACGTATCCGATAAACGTTGGAAGGGTTGCTCCATCAACAAGCGCTTAAAATGCTGCTGCGGATTAAAAAATAAAGCTCTCATTTGGGCAGATTATTAAAATGCTGACGTGCTTTATTGTACATACATATCAATGCTTCTTCTTTGTCACCACAACGAGCGCCTTCTCAGTCGAACCTTTACCCCGATATACATGCGCAGCACACTAGAAAAGTGCGATCAAACATTGTAAGACGAATGCAAATCGAAAAGGCCGAAACGAGCTCTGTTCAGACGCGGTAAAAAAGGTTCATCACGCGAAAGCTAAATTACTGTAGGCTATGTTGTATGGGCAAAAGTTTCAAAAGGAAGCAGAAAAATGAATGAGCAAAAGAGGAAATCAAATTTCGCCGATAGTATGCACCTCCTTATCAGAGGATGGCCGGCGCATACTGCAGAAGATGAAACGCGTAAAGGGAAACGGGAATTTAAAGAGGCATCGCGTGGTCTGATGCAAACGATTAAAACGCGCGTAGTCGATGAACTAGATGACTGCTGACGACAATGGAGGATTAAGCTTCAGCGACGAACTCCTGACTGTGTTCGTCATTCTCTGCACGTTTGGAGCGACGAAGCAGCTCTACTGGTTTTAACTAAAAGGCAAGCGGGAATGTAAAATATTGAATCACTTAAAAGTATACGGTAAGAAAACACTCAAGAGGAACACTTGCCTTATTAACTGCATCAGCTGATACCGTTACAGCCAGGACGTCAGTGCCAGGACATTCAAACATTGGATCCAATAGGATGTTTTCCTATGAATACGAAAGAATAGTGGCAAAAATGGAAAAACGGCTCACTGCCCACCACAATTGCGCGAAGTCCACGTGCACCAGTTTTCTTTTGCGTCGCCAACTTGGCAATTGCCACCAACGAGTCATCCGTAAAATGTAAGTCAATCTGAAATTTTTGAGGTTAGTAACATTGATTTTACATCGCAAAAGCATAAAAAGTCGTTTCACAGACAAAAGACATCCCACCTTGTCCATCTTGAACAACGCCTTGTATTGAGAAATCAGAGAGTTACGTGGCTGAGTCAAGATACGGATTAGCAATTCTTGGTTAAGACTATGAAACTGAACCAGCACAGGAAAACGCCCTGAAGATTTCGCATTAACGTAATGAACTCTAGCGAACATTTTACATCGTACCGACGAACTCGGGAATCATACCGAACTCGATCAGATCATGGGCTTCAACTTCGCGTAACAACGCGTCTTTCTCCGCCATTTCTTCGGCTGAATCCAATCCGTCAGAGAAATTTCCAATATCCGTTTCGGTTGCCGCTCGACGTCCAGGCGAACGATCTGATGGACCGCTGCCAAATCCCAAGTACTAAAGAAATTATTGGAAGAGCTTAAAACAACTAATGAAAGGTTCAACAAAATAACCTTCGAATGCTTCCGACGGCCAACTATCTTCTCCAAACCATTGAAAGCACCCGATGCAACGAATAGCACATTCGAGGTATCCAACTGAACAGTCTCACCACGCATCTTCCGACTGCCATGTTGCGGCACGCTTATGATGGAACCTTCAAGCATTCTTAGCAGTGCTTGCTGCACACCTTCGCCGCCAACATCACGGAGCTGATGTATGCCTGGAACAGCGCCAATCTTGTCCACCTCATCCAGAAACACAATGCCGATTTGGGCCTTCTCAATGTTAAAATTTGCATCCTGAAAAACAATGCACTGCCATATTGTCTACACGTTAGCTTATCAACTAGGCGCCTATGCAAAAATTTCAAGCTGGACGCACCTCTCGCCCGTGCATGCTAAGATAAGCTCAATTGGCAATACTTAAGGAATATGGAAGGAGTTATACATGCAAACACGCGTTAGCGAGTGCTGAGAATCTTAAGCACACACAAGTAGTTGCATAGTGATCACAAGTAAGCAAAGATTTCTTAATGCAGCAAAGGCTGTCAACGTCGACATAATTTCCATAATATTAATGCTTAATTATCATGTTTATTGATAAAAAATTGTAGCAGAGCTTTCGGGGAAACCCTTCCCCGTCATCAGTGTTTATACATCAGTATACGGTTATAAATGCTGACGACGAGGAAGAGTTTCCCCGAAAGCTTTGCTACAATTTTTTTTATCAATAAACGGTTTTTATCCCGTACTAATTAATAATGCTATGAAATTCCAACAAACCGTTAAGACAGAGGTCCGCAATTCGCTGAAAAGAGCCACGTTTGGACCTTCCTCACGGGAGGACTGCATAACGATGATGCAAGTAAGGAAAATTAAATATTGCTACTAAAGCATACCAGCACCTAATATACCCAACCCAGCTAAGCAAAATAGACAGCTATTCCATAAAAAGTTGCAGTTTAGTCCTACACGTGACAACATTATGCTACTGAACGCTTAAGATTGCAAGTCGCAAAATCCTTGCGAGCGAAATGAAGGGCACACGCTTACGCGTGATCGTTGAAGTGAAAAAAAAACAAGTAGGCCAAATGCCCCTTGCCACTGCACTGCCATCTGTTTGTTACCTAAATAATGACTAGCAAGTGCAGCTATTAATAATAACCGGCAAAAGCAGAGCACGCGCCAAATAATAAATAGTAATAATATGAAAGCTGCTCATGAAAAAATGGGAAGCATGAAGTTCAAATACCTGCAATAAACGACTGATGACAGACTCGACATCCTCACCAACATAACCAGCTTGAGTCAATGTGGTGCAATCGCATATTGCAAATGGCACATCCAGACACTGGGCCACTGTCTGAGCCAAAAGGGTTTTACCTAAAACACAACATCACAACATAGTAGTGCACTGATCAATACTTTGCATAAAGGTTCAAAAGGGTATTAGCTAAAACGCAACATCGTAACATAGTCGTGCAGTGACCAATACTTTGTAAAAGGTTACCTGAGCCAGTGGGACCAAGAAGCAAAATGTTCGACTTCTCCAATCGAAGATCGTTCGTATCGGAATTTATTATTTCCGATATCGACTTTTTCTGCATCGAGGGCCCCTCTTCGATAAAAGTAATTCCACCCAACTGATTGCTATAGCCACCGAATACGCCACCAAACATTCCATCTACAAGAGAGAACAAAACTTGCCCATCTGATTGTGGAAATAGTGCATTCATGGAATCCGTGAATATTAAAACAAAGCATAAAAGCTTAGTATGCAAATTCATTAATGGTTCCTAGCAAACGAATAGGAGCTCTTAAACTTTAGACAGCCACTGAAATAAGCTTGCGGTAATCACCTACTTTAACGGTTATCGTAGCTTACATTCACATAATTAAGAAAAAAATGTACACATCATACCCCGAGTCATAATCGGACTAATAGGTCGACCTGAGTCGCCATGTGCCATGCCTTCTGGACGCGCCTGATTTCCAGGAACTGGTCGTGGGCATAGGTACACTCTTTTGTAATGATTGTAAACCGCAACGGCCAGCACCTTCTTCGCGTAGTCTTGTCCGATGACGAACTTATCCAAATAGCTATATATCTGAAGACTAGAATAACATCTACCAATGGCAAAAGAAAACCAACGAATTTAACTTCTCGAGGTGATGGCGGCGGTTTTCGTTGAGTCACGGCCATGTCTCGCATAGTCTTTCGGGTGTCACTTTCAGAAAGTACAACAAAAAAGTGAAGACACTTTTCACACTTCACAAAACGCGTCGACGCTGAAAATGCTTAGGATTCGAGGACTAAAAAACATTGCACACACCTACTTACAGACAAATGTCTCTACGTGAACGCATGGCTCTCCGCACTTTGGGCATCTCATTTTCTCAGAACCACCATCATCTCCCCCGCTTCCAGAAGGCGAGAAACCATCTCCACCGTGATCGGAGCCAGGTTCTTGCGTTTCGCTTCCAGAAGAATTCGGAGAACCTGCTTTCGAGTGATCACCACTGCTCTTATTGGATCCGTCACGAGAAGATAAACCACGGATGTGACGTACGGCTAGACACATGCTGTTTGGTCGAAAAAGGTTCACTGGACTGCTAATGTACATGTCGCACTTCAAGTTATTCGCCAGAATTTTAGCTCCGCCGAAGGAGAGATGGCGAAATGCGACTTTGCGAAGAATAGTGTGCAAATGCTTCATTCTTGTTGGTTAAAAACGCTGCCTAACAAATGAGAAGGTAGTGAAAAAGAACGAATACTTGTATGAACGCTATAAGATAGAGCGTACACAGCCTAGTCGAATAAAGAAAGCGAAAAGCAAATTGGAGAAGAAAACCAAATGCCTTTTTACAAGGCGAAACGGTGCCTGTGGAGCACACCACAGATGCACACAGGTTGAAGAAATTGCAGCACTCATTTGGAAAAAGCAGAATAAGCTTAACACATAATTACAATTCTCAACCTTAACGTATACCTACGAAGAGTGACAAACACAAGAACACAATCATTAACAAACTTAACCGATTATTCACTCAAGCATCACCACTGCACTTTTACTTTACGCTTCTCTGCCTTCCAAGGTAGGATAACTTGAAGTGGACGCTAAGCCGACTAACGGCTATGCACGTGAGGTCAGGCGAAGCAAAACATGCACATGTAACAAAGAGCAATGCATTTACCAATGGTAGTTAGCAACGAAAGTACTAGGTCAAATTGCAACATTAGTAATAGCCCGCATAAGAGTTCAGTGCAGCTTCTTACCCATTTACGATTACGGCGATCATAAACCTAGCACCTCCTGCGCAACTAACCAAACACACTATGATCGACGAAACGATCCATCGAAATACTAACAGTAAAATGATTGTCAAGTAGTTTAAAGCGGAAGCATTTGCATGTTCAAAAATTGCAACGGTCGTTGCATGTTCCCACTAAACTTTTATCTATAGGTAAAAGCTTCATAAGGCAGCCTCCTGTAAAACTGAAATTATTATGGTAACGACAACGTTTGAATATGTACGTCCTTTGTGGCACCGGTAAGGTGTCATGTTTCTCTTGCAGCGGCATCCTATTCGGCCGGGCAGCTCTTTATAGTGTGTTAATTGTCTAAACTAATTATCACACATCTGTGCGATAACTATCTCTGTAGTTGCCGCTACAACAGTTTTCCTCTTCACCAACCTTATTCCACCCTCATCGCTCGCACGTTGTTATGCAAAATGGAGCGCATAAAGTTAAGTTTAGTACCCATTGGAACAATTTACTGAAACAGGAAAAACCTTTGTTTGAAAAGCGTGGACCATTTTCTTGAAATACTTCGGTCAAATACACTTTTTCATAGGGCAGCTTAGGTGTAGGTTTTGAAATTGTTGTGCATAGGAGATGAGACTAGATCTTTGATTCACAAATTTTACGTGTGTGCACTTAATGGAGGATCGGAGCGAACTAGAAATGAGTGATCACATTTGTAAAAGTGGTGAAAAATAAGTGAAACAGTCTCAATCATTCAGCATGCTGTCTGCAGCACATTTGGTCATATAACCGTATCTCAGAGCACATTGGAATTACTTAGTACTAACGAGAGGTTTCAGTGTGCATCGCACTTCGAACAGAACTATAAACTTTAATAACATATTGTCGCAGCATCACAAATGTACAATCTGGTCTGCGCACCAGGGTTTCCACCACGCGAGGACATAGGAAACACAATGAGGGTTTACTCAGCCGTTTACACGACAACACAACGCGTACAACCGAACTGCTACGCCTATTACTCACTCTCAGTATTGCTGTAACCCTAACCTGCTAATCCTTTCCACGACTGACTCATCTCGTTACAATATTTAAGAGTGCTCCTATTCTGCAATGTTTTTGTATCTTAAATTTGTGATCTATTTTCAGGTAGAATAAAGAATGCCAAGGTCCTGAAAGCATCCGAAGAACGATTATTCACTTTTTATTTGCTTTCAGTTGAAGATGCTAAACCGTTTGGCAACTGCAAATTTTGTAACGGTTTTACTCGTTTAATGAGATAACAAGCATAAAAAATTCGAATCTTTCAGAACCAACAGATCCCGTCTTCAGCGACAGAAAGGCTGATAGGTGGGGAAGGACGATAATTTCAGCTTCAAGTCTTGAATACATAGCACTTCGTAACGGGTGCGTAAATTTTCATCGTAAAGTTTTTATACGGTGGGACCTGTTAATAATAAAGTATTTACTCCGGAGCTTTCGGGTCCTCTCTTTACCCGTCATCAGCGGTGATGACGAGTCACGAGAGGACCCGAAAGCTCCGGAGCAAAAACTTGGTTATCAACGGGTCCCACTGTATAAAAACTTTACGATGAAAGTTCAGGTCTTGAAATATTATTGTGCAAAGTTTGCCCGGTCCTAAAGTTTCTTAGGCAGGTGTTTTTTGTGCGCCACTCTTTTTATTTATTCATATTCTTTCTTTCTTCCTTCTCATGTTGGTTTTTTAGTCTTTCCTTTACTGGACGAGAGGTGAACGACCCACTGTTAGTATTGTTTTTGTTTTGTGTTTCCTTTTTTCATCGCTATTTGTCTTTTCTGCTCTTTGTTTCTTTTGCTTTCTTCTATCTTCTTTGTTCTCTTCTTGTTTCTTCCTCTTCTTTTTCGTTGTGCTCTTATTTACGTTCCACTTTCTTCGGTCTTTGAAAAAGGCAAATAATGACAGAAGACAGGAAATGACAGAAGGAGAAACAAAGAGATAAGAAGATGACAACGAATGAAAAAAGAAGAAGAATAAGGAACAACAAAAAGAAAAAAACGTCCAAAAAGAAGACAACAGGAAAAAGAAGGAAGAAAGCGAGTAGAAAAGGCAAGCAAAGACCAAGAAAAGAAGAAGAAGAAAACAAGAACAGTACTGAAAACAAATCGATGTCAGAAAGCAAGGAAAGAAATAACAAAGAAAAAGAAACGAAAGGATAAGAATAAGCAGGGAAAAGGCAAGAATAAAAGGAACAGCAAACGCAGAACACCCAAATTCGCGACTTTAAAAACCGGACAAGCAAGCTTTACACGATAATATAGTATTTCTGTAAAGAAGCAGGAAAACTTTACGCCGTAATATTTCAAGACTTCAAACTCAAGTTGTCACCCCTTTGCACCTATCAATCTTTTTTCGCTGATAACTGGAGCTGTTGGTCCTGAAAGTTTCAGATTTTTTACACTTGTCGACTTAATGACTTAATGGCCTCCAAGAACGGAAAAGTTGATCAATTTAGATCTATGATGTTCACTTTTCTCCTGGATTTCTTGTACATTATGCTGGAACATGTGATACTGACAGTATTTTAGAAATTAAAGCTCATTTGTGAGATACGTTCACCTGCGACTGAGCTTCCCATTTCTTGGCAAAAATCAAAACAGAAAGCAGTGACTTCATAACCCAGATTCGAAATTGAAAACTTAACGTCGCATTCAGTGACACCTGATCGAACCTTAGCCAGTGGTACAAATGCTTTGCCGTTAGCGTGGAAATAAACGCCGCCTCAATTGCTGTTTCTTGCCTTGGTCATTCCTCCATTCAGTTTTCCTGTTTCTGCTTTGCGTAAACATGAGCCGCCCATTCAATTTCCAGTTAAAATACAGCTTTTGACGAAGCTTGAAGCTCAACTTGTTATGCCTCTCATCAGTTACACAGCTGTCAAACAAAGATGTGCATAACTGACTTGCTTTGCAAGAAATAACTGTCTGGAAGCTAGCAGTGTCAATTAGAAATACATTGAACTAGTTGGACTGAGCCTTGCAGTGGTTCAATACGCCTCGTCGTGGGACATTGTATAAGCATGTGCTAGCTTAACCGTCTACAAAGAACCGGATTCTGACTCACCGTTGTGCTACTTTGTCTCGGCTATATTCCTGTCTGACAGACGAAACGATTTGTCGTTCAGGAGAGTAACGACAGTATATTTTTATACACGGTTGGAAGTTGAAGAATAAGTATGGCATGTAGGCCGCGAGGATATGGCTTCAATCAAGCAGTGCTAGATAAGGTAAACGTTTTATAACTTCTGTTTCCATGAATCGTTAAAGAACTTCATAGTGAGCATTTTCTAATTTAATATCATGTCTGGCGCCGTTATTAGTGCGACAAGGCAAAATGTTATGTAGTCACTATTTATTCATAGCGATCATCCCATGAAATGAACATGGTCTTGTAACGTTGGTCCCCGGAATTTGCCCACCCGCGGCAGCGCTCTCCCCGTTATGTCACAGCATTGTGATGATTGATAATCGGGTTACTGATGAACCGTGATGGCACGGCGTATGAGGCCATTGAACTGTAGCGGCTCTATTCTAACCGTGTGGACCAATCACTTGGCGGCTTTGTTTTAGCGTCTACACTGAGCCGACTGTGCGCATGACACAAAGTTGTGAACTGCATGACATTAAGTTGCGTGAGCGGAGGGCAGGGAAACTGCGGATATGGAGGACTTGCTACCTATATATACACATACAGTATAACCTCCGTATCCGCGGGAGATGTGTTCCAGGTGTGACCGCAGATAATAGCGTGCGCTTATGAACGCGTGCATAGTGTAATTTTTATATGAACACATACTAGTTTGCGGGTCTACCGCAAAATCCTAAAGCACAAAATCCTAAATCACAGAATCCCAAAAATCCCAAAACTCAAAATCGTGAATTCCATGAGCGAATACGATCGAAGGTCACGGTTACAAGCCTGTGAGCCTTTTCTTCTGAGCTACTAAACGAGGGATGCATTTGAGCCTGTTGCAGTCCTGCAGTAGCTGCTTAACTTCTTCTTTTTCTTCTCGTTCCCCTGTTTCATCTTTTGAACACCGTCTAATGACCTTGTACAAAATATCGCTGCTTAATAAGCCGCTTGCTTACGCTTAGGGATTGTACTGCGGTGGTGTATAAAAACCCATAGGGTGGTCAAAGTATATGTATAAATAAACAAAACAATCAACAAGTTTTGGAAATGAGATGTCTCGTAGTGGTGGAGGTGGGTACTGGTTTCTGCAGGTCAGCGATGTGCAGTAAGAGCAAAATGTGCCTGAATAGTGCAACCCCCGGACCAGATGTGTACCTCGCCGGACCACCCGTACGCGGTGAGAAAACGTTGCCCCTGATCGAGGCAGATGGTGCGGCTGAATAGGGTAGCGCACTACTGCCAGATGAGCGCCCAGCTGGAACCATTCGGTCGCCGATCAGAACAAAGCGATCGCGAAAAGCCCAGATGGGCCCAAGTCGTAAAACCGTCGGACGAGCCAGATGGTGCCCTGGGAGGAGATGTATATATACATGCGTCCCCTTAGAGGGACATATTTTTGTAGCGCTCTCAGTTGGCGGAGATGTGTATTTACGACTGCGATCTTTCGTACCCTTTGCTTGTCTGTTTTTTGCGTGCATGCTGAGTAAAGTTGTTCGGCCCACTCGTCTGAAGTACGGAAGGCGGACTGTGATTGCGGCTGCGTAACCTTCACAAAACGAATTAATTTGTTATATTCTGTGACTCTTCTACATCTTTCTGTATAACTGTAATTAAGGTCAATTGCCATTTTAGGGGAAACTGCTAAATCGAATTTCAGAATGAGCTTTCAAGAATCGGAAGCGCAGGGGTATGAAAAGGGCCAATCCTTGACAACTCTGCTCAAAAATTGCGTCTGCATCCCCATTGCATTCATATTTGTAGACGACAAAACAAAGACTGAAATTAGAAATGTAAGACTGCCCGAAATGATCGTTTAGCGTTTCGACCATTCCCAGGCTTAGATCCCTTCAACATTTAGACATTTTCTGTTTTCTGTCCTTTCGGTATGCCACCGTTGGGCCTCACTCTGCATTTCAATGCGTTCGCCACGTCTGCCTTTTGAGGCCTTGCCTGGTTCAAGAACTCAACCTTCGAGTGATTTTCACTTTGAGAATCATGACTCCAGGCCGTCCACAGTAAACTCATTTTTGATATTGTGCAAAGCGTCTTTTATGGTACATCCTTCGCTATTTTTTGCTAGTATAACACTTTCGGTATTTTGCGTTTCGAGATTTCGTGATTCATTAATTTGGTTTTGGGGATTTTGTGCCGCTCCACTGGACTGCACTGAAAATGAAGCTCTTTCTTACGGGTGTGTGAAGTTTCTTAATGATTTAGGGAAGTGCGACCCATGAAGCTTTATTTGTATTCCCGAAGCATTCGGGAAATATCTGTTCCCGTCTTCAGCGCATAGGTAATGGCAGAGGGCACTACATTCGTGCAAAAATAAGTCTGTTTTTCTTGATACTAATGTTTCCCAGATAGCGTACCATCTAACCGGTGTTCCTCAAGGGCGTATGTCAGCGAACCTGTGCTCCTCCTAGGCAGCCAGTGTTCCCCCAGCATGGCTGGACAGCGAGCCAGTGCTCCTCCTGGAAAGTCGTTCAGTGAACGCGGAAATCGAGTCATGAGGTCTGATTCACTGGCTACCATAGCATCCCAAGTTGGGCCGTGCTTCGGTGACTCGTACCTGCCTGGGGATCAGTCCAGTTGCAGACACTGGCGCACTTTCTCAGAGCTTTCTTTGAATGGAACTCATAATATTACGCGGCTATTTACTGAATATTTAGTGTGCAGCAGCAGCTCTGCGAACCTTCGATAAAGAAGCATATTGCGCCACTATCTTGTCGCCCTGTAGCAGTGAGGAATCGCATGATGCTGACAACCTTGCTTATCCGAACAAAGAGTGCAGGCGGTGTCATATAAAAGGCATGGAAGTCCTTGATAACTCCATCGATAATATTATTTTTAATGATTAATTCGATTTGCACAGCAGAAATGCCACGAACCGCTTTTACTTCTCACGCGACCCGCGAATTGCGTAATATTAAATGGCGTGGGCAGAGGAGAGAAAAACCTCGGATACGGGGTCTGACTGTGTATATTGTCATGCAACTTCATCTTTGTACGATCTTTAACTTTTTGCTTTTAACCGTATGGATCATTTGTAGCAAGCTTCAAAGTTCGACCAAGAAGAAGCGCAAGCCATATTGGAATGGATACAAAGCATAGTTGGGGAAGATTTATCCACCAGTGGAGAACGGCAAAACTTTTTAAATGTGTTGAAAGACGGAACTCTGCTTTGCAAGTGAGAAAGCTTGTGCTCAGTTACTGAGTGCAACATAACTGTTGAGGCTATTGAATACGTTATCGCCAAATTTGGTCAAGAGAATTCAAAAACCGACGACCAACTTCGCGTGCATGGAGAACATTAACCAGTTCGTTCAAGGCTGCCGAAAATTAGGCGTTCCTGATGAGGAGACATTTCAATCGATCGATCTGTTTGAAGCAAGAGATTTATTTTCTGTTTGCGTAACGCTACTATCACTTAAGCGAAAGGTAAGCCTTTGTTTCTGCGACTACTGTCCTTAAATTTGCTACCCCTTGTAGGTCACTGCAAAAAAGTTGTAGTGAGGCCATTTCGGAGTAGCTGTATAAACAAGTACTTATATCATCTGCTGTAGACGATGATGTTCAGACATGATGAGTTATTTGTGAGTGCCTTTAATGTAAAGCATGATAAGGAACGCTGTCGACAGCGAACATTTTCTGAATGCTCGAAAGCTTATGATGCTGAAGAGAAAGTTATTGAATGATTAGTAGAAGTAAAACATTAATATGCACACCTCTTTCATCAACATGAAGAGTACCTTGGCGATCAATAGGCCGATGGAAAATTCGGCTGCAACACACTTGTCTGCTCAGGATGACCATGCGACTGCTGTGATGTCTCTTGCCCACTAGGCTGAGAAAGCATTCTTAGTACGATAATGTTTGCCGTAATGAAGTTACTGGAGATGGCCGTAGCAAAGTATTAATAAAAACAGTTCGAACTGGTGATGATACGGTTTGAGAGGGATGTTGAACGCCGTACACAGTTGCAGGAGCGAACTTCTCTGGGCAGTTTGCGCAGCTCATTGGACACTCTCCTGCTGGTTCACCTGGTTCTCCCGAAGGTCCAGGGTCTCCAGGCTGACCCAGTTCACCGCGCTTACCAGGATGACCTGGGTGACCTTTCGGTCCTTTCGTTCCAGGAAAACCTGCAAGCCATACTTTATTGGAAAACTTTGTAATATCACTTGACAACCAGGTTTCATATAGGCTCTTCCAATTCGCCCAGGATATCCTCTGGGACCGCAAGGACCTGTGGGTCCTGGTGGCCCTTTCTCACCTGTACCACCGATTATCTAAGTTAGATGGAATTTTCATCATGCATCAACATCGGTTGCCTTCTCACATCATCTCCAGGAATACCTCTCGGACCTGGAACTCCTGGTGGTCCTTTCTGACCTCTGGGTCCAGTTGCACCCGGTGGTCCTTGTGCACCAGGCTTACCTGACGAGCCTAATGGACCTGGTAAGCCAGAAAAGCCTTGAACTCCTTGCTCGCCCTAACAACCTCAGCGGTAGCTTTTGTCGCAGCTATGTTTATGAATTCTCACTTGTTCTCCTGGCAAGCCTTTGGGACCCCGTGGACAATACTGGCAAGGATATCGAAATCCAAAATCATCAGGTATGTCCAATCCATTTAAACCTGGTTTTCCTGGCTGACCGTTCAATCCAGCTCGTCCGTCTTGTCCTGAAGCATGGAAAATATCCATAACACTGTCGTAATTACGATATGGAAAGAGCATTAACAGAAAGGAATTTCTGCAGAGGCGAAAAGGGTTCCAACATCAGAATTTTCCCATCGTTAAAGACGGAACAAGGGCGTTCCGAAAATATGTACAGCTAAAATTTGCAGTCAGACGAAGGTCAGTTTATACCTGGAAATCCTGGTGGTCCTTCAGGTCCAGGTACGCACTGCATTGTTGCACATGCTCAAGTACGTGAAAATGGGCAAGTTAGCTACCCAAGGTTTGCTCACCTGTGCACTGATGTGAAGACTGCAAGCCAGATAAACTTCTTTTGTTTACTTGACTGTTAACTTCTGACCATTTCGTCCTCAGTGCAAGCTATAACTGCATATTATATTTACGCAGCAGGCCATCCTGTCTTGTTACGTAACCACTGCAGAGGACGTTCTCCTTTTTACCGTCTCAGTTTCTTCACCGATCCTCGAATTTAAAAAGGATACGAAAACGCATAGAATGATAAGAGTTAAGCTGCTAGTTAATGAAGCAGTCAGTGCTACCCTATGAGGGGAAGCCGCCATTTACACAGCGTAGCTTTGAAACGGTTAGATCGTACGTTCCTGTAGGTTTCCTGCAGACGTTGAATTATTAGTCTACATTCAGTGACCAAATTCAATGACCTTTAGAAATGATGGCAGGCAGCGTAGCCAATAAAGAGCTAATGTTGCTTAATTTTCATAGCCAGTTCGGTCAACGGAAGCAAATTTTCACTGTCACCTGCTTTGGGAACTACTTTATATGCAGCGCATTCGCACCTGTATGCTCTTGATAAAGTGTAAAATTTCGCATTCAAGTATGGGACATCGTTCTTGCGGTCAGTTCAGGTCAATGAAACGATTACAGAGCCTGCCCAAAATGAAAGCGCAAGAAAAGGAATACAACTGTCTCTTACAATATGTCCTTGAAAAGTTCAAGGTATGAGTACTAGATGCAGTTATTAATATCATGACGTTACTGTTTCTTCGGTAGGCTGATTGTCACTCATAACAATTAGAAAGTTTCCGGAAATGTTGTTGATTATAGCATACATGAGGAACTAAACCGTTGGATTTTTTTGAACCACAATTTCTTCACTGCTTGGGCACAGGAGTTGCCTAATGGTTAATACACTAGAGGACAGGTCGTTATAATTGTAGCACTTGCACTTCAATTTAGGCGCACAGTTCTAATCCTTTCCATATGAATTAGTCTCGATGCATTGTTCAAAACGTATGTCGGTTTGTACTTCCTTAGACTTTTGAAGGCTGACAATTGACTACGTTCATTTGGAATACTTTGAACACGTAACTACGTACGAAAAAGCGCTCAAGAAACTTCTCTTTTGTGATACGGCGTGCTGTGAACGGAAATAAACCGCCTCACTGATAACGTTAATAGCTACTGCACTCTATTTGAGCATTCTTTTCCACTCAACAGAAGACGTAGGTGGATCTGAAAGCTGCAGACAATAAACTTATACTTTTATTAAAACAATGGCACGAGTCGTCGGGAAAGATGAAAAGTAACTACCTGTTGATTCTCATCTTGAATATTGTCGACTCAAAGCAAGTGCTCGCTAATTTGACCACTGCCAACGTTCAGGCGCTTTCTCATTAACAATTTTATACTTCCAAGCAAATGATCTTCATATTCAACTTTGCATTACCATTAACTGCATCGGCTGCACCTTTCATTCCAGACATTACAGTGAAACAAGATGTTTCAAAGTTGATACCCCCGTACTTCATTATGCAGAGTTACAGTGCGCCCGTTTTATTTAAAAAGGTGGGAGAACAGAACTTACAGGGCCTCCAGGTCCCATCTTCAGTGTGGTAGGTTGAGGTAGATGTTTTCAGCGAGGTAGGTTTTGTCAATTTCTACCTCTTAACCTACCACACTGAAGCTGGGGCCTGGATCTTCCGTGCGCTCTGCTCTCTTACCTTTTAAATGAAACGGGCACACTGTAACTCTGTATAACGAATACGTATACCTATACGCCCGTTACAAGACACCCTATTTTCACGTTCGTACTTATTAATGAGGCATGGCAGAAGAACATGCAGATAAACGTTTAACCATCCATTTTGCCTTTGTCTGAAATCACGTTAGAACTACATCGTAGCGGTCAGATAGCATTTTGGCAGCAGCGCTTCACTGACGCTCTTTTACGGAAGTAATGGAACAGATTAATACCTTTATTACTCCGGTCGACAGGTTGACCTTTGCCCTTTCTTCCGCTCCATCAAGTTCTTTAAAGAAATCCCTTGAGAGCTAAGAATATAACACAAGAGAAAGCGTTAATTTCGAAATTAACTGTTTGAATATTACTCTGAACACGTATGATCTTGTAACGGGCGTATATGTTTCCATGTGTGTTCTTTAAGGAAGCGATCCGTTTATTGAAAACTGGGTACAGAAAATATAGCGCAGCTTGGGGAGCAAAACACGCCCTGTCTTCAGCGCATGTGTAAATGAGGGTTGCATACGGAAATGATCTCTGGATAGATAGTTTAAAATAGAAAATGGTAATCTCAAAACAGTCACCTCATGGTCTGATGTTGGTTGATTGGAACCATGAATACCATTAGGTCTTTATCAGTATGCGACTCACCGAAGTGTAGTTTTCGCTGTCTTCATGTCTGTTCGTTACGGAAAATTATCAAGAGTCATTATTATCTGGTTATTGAAGAGTGTGCAGAAAATATGGCACAGCTCTCAGTAGAAAAGACTGCAGCGAGTGTGTGAGTTATTAGTAATTAGTAAATATAGGCGCACCTCTACTGCAGCCATTGCGAAGTATAGTTATTACCTTCATGCAAATTTATGTTTTCATCTTCGTAGTGCACTGATAAGCATAGCTCGGAAGCATTGAGTCAGGTATGGAACTGAGAATTCGTTTCATTCTTTTGTACAGTCAGATTTCGTGGCTGCTCCTTTCTGCGTTGTCCCATTCAGTAATTATTGACGATCACAATAGAAAAGATTTATTTACGATGAATAGAAGCGAAAATTGTGGCATGAGAAGAAGCTTACAAACCGTGACATCGGAACAAACTTCGGTAATGCGGAACCGTATTGTTGGCGGAACGACTGCCGTGCTTGAATCACAGCCTTGGATCGTTGCGTTACTGTACAGAGGTAGATTTTTCTGCGGAGGCAGCTTGATTAGCGATCGCTTTGTCGTCACCGCCGCACACTGCGTGGCAAATGCGAGGTAAACCACTCAAACTATTTTGGTTTCAGCCATCGCTTATACGTTTTCCAGTCAACTTTCCCCTTCTATACTGTCATTTGCTTCTGTTCTAAGCTGCTCAGACCCGTTGTGCAGCTTTCCAAAAAAATAAGGGTTTAAAAAGTACGTACAATCAACTCAAAGAGAACAATTTTTCAATCAGTGGCATCCCTCAGAGTTGCAATTAGCCGTAAAAGAAAGTTCAGCACTTGAGAAGCATTTTTTCCATCACAACCAATGAGAAACAATTTTTAATGGAACTGTGTTTAGGTTACATCCGTCAGATTTGGAAGTTTCATATGGAAGTACTGAGTGGCTTAAGGGTAGAAGAATAGGCGTAGCTAAAGCTACCATACATCCGTTGTTCAAGACTAACGGACGCCCGTCATATGATGCCGCCCTGCTTAAACTGGCTGGGTCGACTAGTCAAGGCGGAACGACTGTCACACCAATTTGTCTGCCTGACTCTCCACCTCGTGTAGGAATGGAATGTTATGTGGCTGGTTGGGGACGACTCGGCGAAGGTAACAAAGTTTAAAACTTGTCCGGAAAATATGTAAATTGAACACATCTGGTAGGTAGTTAATGCCAACTCAACCTACTTCACCTAAACACGACAGTAGTTTATCAACGCGCATGAATCGCTAGTAAGGTAATCCTTGAATAAAAAAGCTATGTCATGCACATTACGAGAAAGAACGACATTTCGATACTATCAATAGCATTTTCAGTAGATCCACGCTTCATGTAGAGCATATAAGTTTACTGTTACGGAAATTGTCCCGTTGTAACATGCAATAAATTTATTCCCGGAGCTTTCAGGTTAGGACTAAACGTGTCTTCAGCGGATAGATTAGTCCTGTTCGTTCCGCTACGTTTGACCGTTGGTCTTTACGGGCAAGTGGAGGCTGCCTACTCGGTAGCTCCCGGGTCCTCCCTCCTGGTCACGCACACTGTAACTGGCCAGGACTTGAACCCGTAATGGGCAGAGAATCAACAGAGCAATGAATAGGTAAAACGTTGTATACAAACTGATTCTGCAGTAGGGAGATAGCCGTCGATCGATAATTTTCTTGGCCAGGCTTTTATTTTTATCTCACGTATAACTTGTTGATTCTTGTTCTCATGTCCCGACATAATAATTTTAGGATCTTTCCTATCTCATGTCCACCAGGCATAATGTAGCTCTGCAAAATACAATACAGTTACGAGAAACAGGACAATTTCCATAACAATAAACTAATATACTCTACATGAAGCTCCAGTGTCCCGTACCAAGAAGTTACTTTTTCAAAACAGACTCATGCTTATTAATAATTAGTAGATGGAAACACTGAACACGCAGGATTTTGTAATGGGCACGTACATCTTCGCGTATCTTTTATTGCGGTAACTCGATTAGTGAAAAAACGCATGCTGAGGACGAGACGCCATTTCCGTCCTTAAATCCAGCTGCGTTATTTACTTACACTGTTTCAATAAACTAGATGCCTCCGTGAAACAGAAATGGAAACACTGATTCCAAGAGATGCACCCGAAAAGATTTTCGAGCAGAGAATTCAAGTCAACTTTCCATTTAGACAAAACGGTTTCGCCTGTTCTGCAAGAAGTGGCTGTTCCCGTATACAACAGCAACATCTGCAATGACGCGAACCACTACAATGGTCTTGTTGATCCAAGCATGTTCTGCGCTGGTTACGAAGAAGGTACCAGAGACGCATGTCAGGTATTAGATGCCTTTTATTCTTACGATTATTCAGTCCACTATTTTTAAGGGAGACTCAGGAGGTCCATTGATTTGTTATTGCGACAACAGAAGGATTTGGGAATTGCAAGGCATTGTTAGTTGGGGTGCAGGATGCGCAAGAGCAAAAAATCCAGGAGTATTCACTCGAGTAACTATGGTTAAGCAATGGATTCTGCAGCAAATGGATTCCATGTAGATGTTTACATAGACAGTTTTTACCGGCCTTTTAGCAATCATCAGCTTGTGGAAGACCACTGCAAAGTTAACTTTGAAATTTCTATGAATTAAAAGTTACATTAGTATATTTGCTGTTTATTAGTATATTATCTCCTGACCCAATCTTTCACCTCTTATGGCATCGATCCTAGCAGCGCCATTATTTTTGAACTCCTCAAACCATTTCGAAGTTATCCGTACATTTACTTTGCGAACAGGAACTGGACAAACGGACGGATATTGCAGTTACTGCCCGAAGGAAATTACCAGCAAAGGAGCAGATACTTAGTTAACGCTGGGCCACTAAAACTCCGTCAGTCCGTTCATTTCTGAGTTAATGCTGCTGAGTTCCAGAAACATTCAGGCGGTACCCAAGATACGGTAGAAACTCAGTTGTAGGATCTTACTATTAGAGGGGAACTTCGGATACTCTAAAATTCCAATGTCACAATAATTTGTCCTGTCTGACCATACTCAGGCGCAATAACACCCTTGATCCATCTCAATTTCTGCTGGCCCTTCCTCCTTTTACCTTCAACATTCCTAACATCAAACTCTTTCCTAGCGAATCATGTCTCCTCATTAAGTGGCCAATATACTGAAGCTTCAGCATTAAACTTTCCAGCAAATATCCTTAGTTTCTCCCAGTATGGATTTATTTGTCTTCCTTCACGCCCAACGGACTCAAAGAAGTCTTCTCCGGGACCACAGTTCGAAGGCATCAATTCTGCGGCGATCAGTTTGGCATATACTTCAACTCTTACGACCATACATAGTTATTGGAAAAATTATAGTTTTAATTATACGGAGCTTGGTCTTCAAGCTGACGTCTCGGCTGTTTAGTATTTTGCCCAATGCTCTATCATCACTTCTTTTCCCAGGATGAGCCGTCTTTTAATTCCGTGACTGCAGTCGCTGTCTACAGTGGCTTTTGAGTCCAGGTATATAAATTCTGTTACTGCTTCCAGTTCTTCGCTTTCTATTTTCCTGGGGCTACTAATGGGCCAGTTGCCAAGGTTTTAGTCTTTTTGATGTTTAGCTTTCAATCAACCTTTGCCCTCTCCTCTTCTGCCCTCATGAATGAGCTCCTCAATCAATCTTCACTTTCAGCTACTAAAATGATATCATCCGCATACCTTATACAGTTGATGTTTTCCCCGTGATTTTGGTTCAAAATCGGTGACTACCGTAGGTGGGGAACTAAAGTCAAGTTGTTGGTCCTAACCGCACACAACCTAAGCTGAAGCCGAAAATCATGTCCTGTTGGTCCAAGTAACCGTAGGCAGCCTAGTCCTAAATCTAAAATCAGCAATTACAGGAGGTTAGTTTACGTTGCCTGCGGTTACGCGGACTAACGGAACTCGATTTAAGTTCCAGGCACAATACCTACAGGGCGTCTAATGGAAAGACCTAATTTTTCCATTCCTATATATTTGAAATTAAACTTCATTCACTATCATTACTGTAGGACACCCAAAGCCGTTTACTGAATCAACGGAAAATGAATTATGAACAGCTCATGTGTAACTTCCAGTTAAATAGCGATATACGGTAATTGTGCATTCAGGTTCAATTGCGAAGCACGCGCCAAGCGGTACTCCTACAATTATTATAATAATTACATAAAAATTGGACTCTTTTTGTCTTCTTATTATATCATTTCAAGCTTCTATTATTTTATTATATTAATATTTTATTATTTTCTGTTTTCGTCCCCTCATATATTTCATTGAAGCTGCTCCCAAAAGTCGATGATTTTCTTGTTTAAACTCTCATCCTCCCTCCATTAAAACAGCAATATATCAGAAGTGTTATCTTTATGAAGTTGTAGCGACCGGCTCAGCTGCGTAGTCGAAACACACTGCACACCAAGGTCACCGGCCCCTTTGGCTACCGTCAGTTGTTGACGTGGTTGTTTTTCCACTCACTTGTAGTCGCCATGCTATGCCTGATGCGTGCAAGAGAATAATCCTTTACTCAACGACAAGAACAGTAACGTCAACACCAATACACGAACACCGAGAGAGTGGAAAAACAACCACGTCAACAACTGACGGTAGCTAAGGGGGCCGGTGACCTTGGTGTGCAGTGCGTTTTGACAACGCAACTGAACCGGTCGCTACAAAGTCATCATTTCGCACAGATGATGGGGCAAGACAAGCCCTGGAAGCTCCACAAACAAGAGAAGACCTTTATAGCAAACGAACGGGTGCATGGCGTAAAATAATGCGTTAACGAATAACATCCGTTACGAAGGATTTATAATTTGAGCGCGTTGCTCACTAGTTTGACCTAAGATGAGCCACCAAGAAGGCAGAGCGTACCATGATACAGTGACCTGCTGCGAAAGGGTTAGACGATCACTGCGGACCACTTTTGTGTGTACTTACAAAATTAACCCAAAGTTTGAGGGTGAAATGACCGAAGCGTACGTCAAACCAACGGCAAATTCTTCTTCGCCAGGCCACATGTCAAGGCAACGACAAAAACCCATTCTGGGAACAAGACAATACCTGGATGGGATATATTACCAAAGTCGTATACGGAACGGATATTCGAGCCTTCTGATTATCACTTTTCTCTCATTTACCTAGCATTGCTTGCTTGGGAAGAAGCCAGTTCTCCAAAATCAGAGGTCCAAGAACGGTTGATTCACTTCTTTGGCTCAAAGCTAGCTAGCCTTCTTAATCTCAAACCGTCCATGCGTTGTCAGAACGTTGGCAGAAGGATGTCGATCCCTCTGGAAGTTATTACTACTTCGAATAAACATTGTTACTGCAACTTCTTTTACGGGTACTTTAAATTGCCAGGAAAACGCAATAAAGTTACGAATATACTAAATGTCTTCCAACTCAGTCGTCTGTTTCCTGTGCATAACCTAGATGCTGTTAGGTTGCGTAAATACAGAACCAGATGCTTCACTTTTTTCTTCTTCCAACAGAATGACGGAGTGCCAATGGGTAATCCGCTGTCTCCAGTCCTGGCACAGTTGTTCATGGAACATCTGGAAGAAACGGCGTTCAGACGCGCGGACAACCCAATGGCTCCAAAGCATTTTAAGATGTGTATAGAACGTACAAAGACACTTTCGCCATTGTTGAAAGAGAAAAGGAAGGTACGCTCTTGTACTACCTGAGCCGACGTTTCCCAGGACGTATAATATTCACTATTGAGAGAGAAGTCAATAATGAACTGCCTTTCCTCGACGTATTGGTTCGCAGGAAAGGGGCATGACCGAGAACTGCAGTGCACAGGAAACCAACACATTCAGGCAGGTACTTCCACCATCCCCTCTCAGTAAAGCGCGGCATCGAGGTGGATATGGTTGACCACGCTGTCGTAATATGTGACGCAAAGTTCTTACAGCCTCAGTTATGCCACATTGCGACAGGGCTTCACAAGAACGGATGCACAGAGACATTTGTGACCTCCATCCTTAAGCCAAGACTAGAGGCTCCGAGAGGGGTTAGGGTCAAAATCCTGAAAGTCGAAATCCCGATAGGTCAAAATCCCGACAG
>KN538389.1:1066061-1127105 GCA_000797535.1 Trichuris suis | reverse complement strand
CGGGATTTTGACCTATCGGGATTTCGACTTTCGGGATTTTGACCGCCACCGCTTTGTGCCACAGGCCTGTGCCTTATCGCTGACGACGGAACCAGTTGAGTTCCGAAAGCTACGATAGCCTTTATCATTGTCGTCGTTGAACGGGAATAAATAGCCGTTTTCTACCTTCAGGTTGTCTTTTATTACTACAAATATTGAATGGAGAGTTTCCACATTTCTCTAGTGCTGCTTAGTGTTGTTTATTTGTTTCTTATGCATTATACCTTAGTGCGCATGACTATGTTTTTCTTCTGTTGCCTTTGTAGCTCCTCGGTGAACGTTCTGCTGCATGACTGGTAGTGGGTCAAAGGTTGATTCGACTGAATGCGTTGCGGAAGGGATAAGTTCCAATGACTTGATTGGGACGAGTTTTTTATTGCTTGTCGTGAAACTAAAACACGTAGTATTCATAGGCCTTTTGTCAGAATGAAATACACGTTCTTAAAGTTGGCATACACCTTTCAGGGCTTAAAGTTTTTCATGCGTTCACGGTTAAAGCACATCTAAAGGTAGAAGTGATTTACTCTAAATGCCCCCGTTTGTTCATAACCATGCTACTATAAAGAAACAAGCAACATGGACTATTTGCACGCAGGCTCGTAGATATGCTGGTGAGTTAATTGAAGGATGGATGTCTTATGACGGGAAGGTGTTTCATATCAGGATTTTTCACGGCTTGTTCCCCTTCGTAAGGGAACAAGCCGTGAAAGATCTTGATAGATGGGTTAATTGTAATGAAAAGCATTTGCTACACATTCCGTTCCATGTTGCTTCTGGTGACTGTTAAATTTCGATAATATTAGTAATTGTTGTGAAGGTGAAGCTTTGGTTATTTTCCATTTTCTCTGTACCATTTTTGGTTTCTTGACAGCTCAATGCCGCTAGATCGATGAAACCTCAATTAGCTTATCAGGTGAGAGCATCCTACATGGCGAACCACTCCACGTGTTCATGCCAAGCGATGACGTTATAACTGCTCGGCCTAAGCTTAAGCCGAAAATTGATGCCGTTGACGAGTTCGTAAAACTTCTTGAACGCGTTACTCTGTATTGGCCCAGTAGCGCTGTGTAATTTTTTCATTAAGCTGGACGTGAAAATTAACACAATTTCATTCCATTCTTTGCTTCTGTTGTTCATCGTCACTTAGGCCACCCAAGCTTATGCTGGAAACTGCGAAGCACAGTGAGATCACTTGGCAAGCTAAGTGAGGTCTCATAAATCAAACGTAACACGGTCCGTGTCAAGAAACCGAAAGCGGCGAGGAGAAAATGGAAATGTTCCGGTGCTTTTTGTAATGAGCTCATTAAATAATTGTTATTAACCTGAGCGATTATGGAAAAATAGCTGGCATGTTCACGGCCCTCTAATGAAATGCTCTTTTTTCAGTCTCTTCGACGCGATACAGCTTAGGAAGAGCGTTCCGTTTCCTGCGTGACACTTATTCAAGGGAAGGTTTCCTGACGTTGTATCGGGGAAATTCAGCCACTATGGCCCGTGTTATTCCCTTTGCTGCCATTCAGTACTGCGCTCATGAACAATGGAAGCATATCTTAAAAGTGGATGCAACCGGGTAAGCGCTCTCTGCACATCGTATTGATTGTAGTTATCGCAGCTGTTACGGCATTGTCAGTTCAAGCACTCCTGTTCGCCGCTACATTGCCGGTTCATTTGCTGGGGTAACTGCTACATCGTTTACCTATCCACTGGACCTTGCCAAAGCAAGACTGTCGGTCAGCCGGAAATCTCAGTGAATTGGTCACCTTTTCATAAACGCACAATTCCCATACATCTCTTGTTCAGATATAAAACGCTGGCTGCTGTTTTCATTAAAACTTGGCACGTGGAAGGCCCACTTGCTTTATATAGAGGAGTAGTTCCCACTCTTTTGGGAGTGATACCGTACGCAGGCACTAGTTTCTTTACCTACGAAAGCCTCAAACTTCTCCATGCAGGTTAGGGACCAATTGTTCTTTTAATTTTTATTCTTACATTAGTGATTTCAGAAAACTCCAAAAGGCAGATTTCCGTTGTTGAGAGGCTTTTGTTCGGTGCCATAGCCGGCCTTTGTGGCCAGAGCGCCTCCTACCCTCTTGATATTGTACGGCGTAGGTGCGAAACTTTTAGTACTATTATCCGATTTTCTTCCAAGTAGTTCATCTAACATGACTGTACTTGTTAAAGCTATGATTATTTTTTCGTGATGGTCATTTACGGCAGTATCCCTATCTGAATTTATCGATACAAGGAAAACGCTTTAAGAGTCAGCTTTTATTGGCAACGATAACAAAGAAAAGAAAAAAGTCAGAACAGGTATTTCAGAACGAGCTCATCCTTCTTGACCGGTACATATATAATTGCATTCTTCTGTATGGGGACTACGCGTTGTCAGTACGAAAAGTTTATTGAAAAGGCGAAGCTTTCAGGATCAGCCTCGTTCCGTAGTCAGCATCTGATCGAGTAGCTAATTAACGGCAAACATTGGTTAACGATATATGTTGGTCACATGTGCATGTGTTTATATTAATATCCTTGGTAGCAAGTCAAGTTGCTTTTAGGTCAGCTTTATTTTCACGTGATCCATGAGTTCGTTTGGACTGTGTGCTTAGGTGAGAAAAAACCTGTATTAATGCCGCAAGATCGACGATGATTCACGGATCGCGTGAACGAGTGAAAAAGAAATAAGACAGGCGGCCTGACTTTCCACCAAAGAGAACAACAGTATTGACACAAGTCCATGAAGCTGACATTTACCGTTTACTATTTTTTGCTCTTGCATAGCCACTCGATCAGGCGTTGATGATGGGACAAGTCTGGTTACGAAAGTTTTGTTTTCGCGATAAACTTTTCATACTTGCGAAGGGTAGTGTGCGTATAGAAGCATGAAATTATACGCACTTGTTAAGAACTATTTGTTAAAAGTAGTACCAATCTAATTTATGAAAAGCAGCGTTTTACCAACCAAGCATTTTACTTGTTGCTTTCTTCTCATGATGCAATATAAATAAAATGATGAATGGTGCGGGTTTTCCAATCATTGTCACAGCTCCAACTAATTAATCTATTTTCTTCAGGATGCAGACAGGGGTAACGCCATTAAATGCCTCCATATTGCAAGTTATGCGTAGCGTTGTTGCTCACGAGGGCGTCATTCATGGATTGTACAAAGGTTTGAGCATGAATTGGATTAAAGGACCTATAGCTGTCGGTGTAAGTTTTACAACGTACGACACGCTGGTGAAGATTCTCCGTTGTTACGTTTTCATGCTTGGCGAAGCAGTTGATTTCAAAAGTTAGGATGCTTTCGAACAGATTGCTACTATCCGTAGCTATCAGCCTGACTTCAGCTTCCAGTTACATTCTTAGAGCTATGTTTAGATCACGAGACTTTGAGAACGTTCATGGTGCCGTTATTTAGCATTTGGCTCAGGAAGTTTGTTAGTCCATGTTGACTTTGCCAATGACATTGTTTCCAAAGCCCATTCACTGTTGCAGTATTTTTTATAGCTGATTTTCTTACTCCATATTAGGAATTAATAAACTGTCCTGTTCTCTAGTAGGTTTCCTATCTGCGTCGTTTGTTCGGACCGTCGACTCAGCCTGGAACAAAGGATATCACTTGTCCAATAAATTGTTGGCAAATGAAATAAAACAATGCTTTTCAGAGCACAAGCTAACGCAGCATTCAAGCAAAATCCAATTCCATGAATTCATAAAGAAAATATCAAAGCGTGCAATTCTTTGTGGTAACTAAATTACGGAGTTTCTGAAACAGGTGTAAGCAAGCGTCCGGAGCTTTCAGGTCTGAACTGAACCCGTCTTCAGCGGAAAATGGACGATTGTAACTACCTGATGCCGTGATGATTAATGCTTTCTTAATTTAAAGTATATTTGTGTAAAGCATGCCAAAACGGGTTGTTTTACAGTGGGATCAACCCATCTAGTTTTTGATGGTTTTGAAGGTTTCCATCTGGCAGTGCCATTATGAATAATCATGTTCTAAATCTTCTTCTATTGCAACACTGAAACTTTTCGGAATTATTCTTCTTGTAGCTTCATTCTCGTGGCTACCAGCCAAGAAGTTAAGAATAAGACTAATGGAGTGACTAATAGAATAATTAAGACCAATGGAGTAACCAAGACCAGTGGATTAGGCGTCTCATCAGTGTTACATGGAGGAAGATTCAACAAGGTGCACAAAAAATAGAATGTAAACACTACACAGCATCAATGAAAGCTAAAAAAGAAAAACTCATTTATTCTTATAATGGAAGAAGAAAAGTTCATTCATTCCTACAATGGAACAAGAAACATTCCCAGTCGTGCAATTTTAAAAGAAGAAAAAATGAATGAAGCCACAAGAAGAATAATTCTCAAAAGTTTCAAAGTTGCAATGGAAGAAGATTCAGAACATGATTATGCAATAACAGTTAAGACGGTTTAATCCCCGTTCGTATGCAACAAAATGATATCGAAGCTTTCAGAATACTTCTGGTTCCGTCGTGTTTTGAAAACCACGGTCTACCGTAAACTAACCCACTCTGATCGGTACCTTCATTTTTCCTCCTAGCGCCCCTGAGCAGTGTTCACAGGCATCATCCATGGTTTGGTAGACTGTGCGTTCAGCGTTTGTGACGCAGAATTTCTTGAAGGAGAGCTAAGGCACATTAAGACAACGCTTTATGACAACGGCTACTCTAGAGTTTTCGTGACATACGGCGCAGTACGGCGTAGGATAGACCGAGGACTACCCGCCCAAAAGAACAGGGACCTTTACTGACCCTACCCTACTGCACAGGACTTGGTGAACTGCCCAAATGCTTAGGGGGGTCACTAGATTTCAGGGTACACCTCAAGAGTTCTGCGCCCTTACGCTTCATTCTAAGAAACGATAAGATCAAGGTACCCTATAACGAGAGACTTAGTGTCGTTTATCAGATCAAATGAGGTTGCAACGCCTCGTACATAGGAGAAACGGGCAACTCTTTATTTCACAGGTTCAACCAGCACTTGGATGGGGTCAATCATTACAACAACGCGCGAAGAAAACTCAATGGAACGCAAGAGAGCACGGAAGTTCCACAGAGGCGAAAAGAATCACATACCCTAACGCAGAGGCCACCAAAGAAGAAAATCGAGCAGACCAAGAAACAGAGGAAGAAACCGAATTACGAGAAAACGATGGCTGTCGCGACCAAAGGCTCAGCGGTCGTCGAACATTCATCTCAATGTTCGCTCCACCTCCGACCGAAGATCCTACGTCGCGAGAGCCTGTTTTCCCTAAGAAAGATCAAAGAGGCGCTCTACATCCGCCATAGTGAATCGTTTAACAGAGACAAAGGTGTCGAGGTCGGTGAAGCGTGGACTACTCTGATCAATCAGAACTGGTGCTGCGCATTAGCACCTTGTCCCGTTTTCTGCCTTATATAAGACCATTACAGGCGTTAACAACTTGCCTGTGCCTTAACACTAATCGCTGTAGACGGAAACAGACAGTTTCTGAAAACCGTGATATCTTTTTTGTTGCATACTAACGGGGATTAAACCGTCTTAACTGTTATTACAGCAACGACCCGTTATGAGAATACACATCTTCAACATGATTATACATGGTGGCACAAAAAACTCAGCTGCCAGATGAAAACTTTCAAAACTATCAAAAACTACGTGGGTTGATCGCACTATAAAACAACCACGTTCCGTCTTCAGCGCTAGAATCGCCCTTCAGTTCTAGCGCTGAAGACGGAACGTGTCAGTTCCGAAAGCTACGCAGTTGTTATTATTGTTATCAGTAAATTGGTTTTCCTCCTTTTTGTTGTGGCCAATATCATAAAACTGGGATTAAAGTTAGCAGACATGAAGAAACAGTGAATGTTAATATTAATAAAACAATGACCAACAAAATTGCTAACAATTTATCAAATGACTGCATTATACTGCAGCAGAAGAAAAGAGTAGTTTGCATACGTAGTTCACTTGAATGGCCATGTTTACTTGGCAATTTGTTGCTCAACTACCTTCGTATAAAATTGGACTTTTACTGCTAACTTCGTAAAGGAAAGAAAGCTCACAGTCCTCTTTACGGAAAAGTAATTTTCATAGTTCCAAATAGGGGACATAGCGTTCAAGAGAAGTGTAGTCCCTTCTTCACCGTTTTGGTAAATCCATTGATCAGCGGGGCAGGATGAGACTACATTCGTCCTAAAGTCTTCGTCCAATTTTTCAAGCTAATAAGCAGCTTTTTCTGTTAAGAAGATTATGAAATTCCAACCATTTTAATTATTAATAATGTCTTTAACAGCAGGCAAAACTACTTTTCGTAACTGCGTATGCATTTACTGGTTGGCCAATTGTTTCGTTTGACCAGAGGCATCGACGACGAATAGACGAGTATCAGCCAGGAAATCCTAACATCATTCAAGAATGCGGTCTGAAAAATAGGACAAGAGACTCATTGTTCTGCATATGAACTTGGCAGTGGCGAAAGGGATCACGTTCAATCCTCTGAGAAGGTTAAAAGTCATCGACAACAGCGCATAGCTCAACCCATTAAAACAGTAAAAACGGTTTAGTCCCCGTTAGTATGCAACAAAAAAGATATCACGGTTTTCAGAAACTGTCTGTTTCCGTCTTCAGCGATTAGTGTTAAGGCACAGGCAAGTTGTTAACGCCTGTAATGGTCTTATATACGGCAGAAAACGGGACAAGGGGCAAGTGCGCAGCACCCGCTCTGATTGGTCAGCGCAGTCCACGCTTCACCGACCTCGACACCTTTGTGTCTGTTAAACGATTCATTATGGCGGGTGCAGAGCGCCTCTTTGATTTTCCTTCGGGAAAGCAGGCTCTCGCGACAGAGGATCATCGGTCAGAGGTCGAGCGAACATTAGGAGGAATGTTCGACGACAGCTGTGCCTTTGATCGCGTCAGCCGTAGTTTTCTCGTAATTCGATTTCTTCCTCTGTCCTTTGGGCTGCTCGCGTTTCTTCTTTGGTGGCCTCTGCGTTGGGATATGTTGGCTGACAATGATTCGTCTTGCGTCTGTGAAACTTCCATGCTCTTTTGCGTTTCATTGAGTTTTATTCGCGCTTTGTTGTAACGACTGATCCCATCTAAGTCCTGATTGAACCTGTGAAGTAAAGAGTTGCCCGTTTCCCCTATGTAGGAGGCGTTGCAACAGAACGACACCAGGTCTCTCGTCATAGGGCACCTTGATCTTATCTTTTCTTAGAATGGAGCGTAAGGAAGCAGAACTCCTGAAGTATATCCTGAAAGAACTTTTGAAGTATAGTATAGCATATAATCGCTGAAGATGAAACAGGGAGTTTCCGAAAGCTCCGATATCTTTTTTGTTGCATACTAACCGTTTTTACTGTTTTACAACAGCGACCCGTTTTGAGAATACACATCTTCAAAGCTCAACTCATTTTCATGATAGAGGAACAAAGCGGAAAAATGAAGCATTAATGAGAAAACCAAACAATTATTGTCCTCTTTTTATTAGTCATTTAATTTATCAACATGTTCAATGCAAAGGTTCTTTTACTTCTCTAAAATGTGAGCATACTGCGATAACTTTAAATATTAATCATAGTTAGTTCTTTGAGCGCTGCAAAGCAATGCCGTCGTAGCTTCTGCCGTACGTAATGATGAACTGACAACGTGTCCTAAGAGCGAGTGCACATTTGCAAATCGCCAAACGTCCCAGTGAAAGCATGCACATTGAAACACAAATGGCAAATATTTGCCTGTATCACAAGCGCTTTATATAAACCTCCAGCGCGTTCTACGTGCTTTGACGAAACCGACAACCGGATTTACCTTCCTTAGAGATGAACTTTCAGCGGTTAGCATTGCCATCTGTATTTCTACCGATGATAAGTTTGGTTCTTGTCAGTGGTAAGTGTCCTTGACAGTACGCAAATATATTCCGACTTCAGAATGGGTGAGTTTGGAGCCAACGAATAAACAAAGATTGGAGATAGACTGACTCACCGTTTTAGTAACTTCTTGTGATCACTAATAACATTCTTTACTTAAAATTGAATCGTAAAATACTAAACACACATTAACACATTAAAGGCTGAACAGTCACCGCTCTTTACTTCAAATGTTGCCTGTTAAATAGCATTTTCTCTTCAAGAACGCCAAATGAAAAGGCATGTTCTTTACCACTTTGCTTGCATCTGTACGTATGCATACCTCTGTCCAGATCAGCCTTTGAGCAGTGGATTTTGGATGCAGTTATCATGCGTTTACAAATTACAGATCTACTTCCCCGGTACTTTTCGGAACATTAACTTAAACTGAATGTTACTCAGCGTATTTGCCAACTTAGTTTACGCCCTTCCGCGTGAAGCTACTGGAAGCTATCAAAGGATGCGCTGCAACTAAATCCTATTTTAGCAGCGAAAGCATCCCGCTGTTTCCTACAGAAGCAATCCGTTGACAACCAACCTCCTTCCAAAGCCTGTTTTACGCAAGCGTAAAGTGCTTACTTATCCCCTTTTTATCCTAATCGTTGTTCATCCATCTAGTTGAGAACTTCTACAATACTTACACGCAGCTTATTTAGCTGGCACTCCTTATAGCACTAAACAATCTATAGCTTGATTATAATAATTTTAATAAAGGAAGCTGCTGTACAAGCAATGAGGATTAATATTTCTGGTAGCACCTTCAGTGCAAGTCTTTTTTCGTTGGCATCATGCACAAATTTTTTTCTTTCTCATTTGTCCCACTATGCGGGGTCTGCGGCTCTGTTAATGTTCTTCCATTTGCGCCTGTCGAATGCGTGATCTTAGCTGATTTGTGGTTCTTTTAGATCTGCATGTATTTTGTCCATCCATCTTAATTTTGGTCTTTCTTGAGGACGTTTGCCCTCTGTTTAGGAATGGAGTAGTAATTGCTTCGCAGGATGGTTGTCTTCCCGTCTAAGTACATGCCCAAACCACTTTAGCCGCTTTTCCCTGACTTTGTTCACTATAGGCGCTACCCCCATTGGCAGTTGTATCATTTCGTTGGGGGCATGCTCTAACTACTGGTTCTGAGAGTGCGCCTCAGCATCATCGTTTCCGTGACATGCAACCGCCGTTCATCTTTCTTGGTGATCGCCCAGCACTCAGAACCGTGGAGGACCGCTGGGCAGATAGCAGTGCGGTAGACTTTCGATTTCAGTTTTCGTGGAAGCTTTTCGTCGCATAGAACTCCAGTTAGCGTCTTCCATTTTTGCCAGGCTGTCTGTATTTTAGCTGATACATCAGTCGTGACCCCTCCCTCATATGAGAGGTAGCTTCCAAGGTATTTAAATGTCAGGGATTTAGTTAAGGGCTCATTAACGCTGATGGTGCCAGGGTTTGGGGTCCAAATTCCATGTATTCCGTTTTTCTGAGATTTCATTTTTGATCTTTCCACGGTTTATTCCCGTTCTTTGTAAGAGTGTCTGTAAAAAACCGGAACGAACGCCGTACCAGCGAATGGACGAAGAAGTTATTAGGGAAATCTAGGTTGTTCTCTGTGAATTTCCCTAGCAACTTGCTCATCCATTCGTTGGTAGACCGTTTGTTCAGCTTTTTACAGACACACTTACAAAGGACGGGAAGAAGCCGTGGAAGGATCAAAACTGAAGACCCACTACCTCGTTACAAAGCGTCCAGTCTTTTTCTGAGATTCAGTTTTTGGGCCGTACCGTGCTAGTTGGTTTTTCCAGATGATTACTTTTGCTTCCAAAGCTTCACGTGTTTCCGCCATGAGGACGACATAGTCAGCGTAGAGCACTGTATGCAGGTACGGCATTTGTATGTCCCCGGTGACTCTGTCCATGACTGCGATGAAGAACACCATGCACAAATTGCTTTGTCAAATTCAATGGCCCATAATAGTAGTAGTAATAGTATCAGTCTAAAAATCGGCTGTTTTGTAATGCATGGGTACAGCTTCATCGTCTTTCAAACTGTTAAAATTGTCCAACCTTGAAGTAGTTCTGTTTTCTGTGTAATTACAGGCTCACTGCGAATCAGCGGGTAATCAGAGAACCGCTCAAAAAGAAGTGAAGTATGACATCAAATTAAAATAATGTATGATGAACATGCGCTTATACATGATCCACTTATGTGTGATTACGCCTAATAAAATGTAATAAATTGGGTGGATTATCTTACTCAGTGTCCCTCTTTCTCAAGTGCACTCAAGTGGTCATGCGTAATGACCATTTCAGCAGCTTGTACTGCTTGCCTGAGCGGAGGGCACTGAGAAAGGAAACCCACTTTCCTTACTTCATTGTTACGTTTACGGTGTAAGCCTTTTGCAACCCCTTTTGTTACCGCGTTGCTCAAGCAGCCGATGCGCAACCCTGAGAACGTTTACTCCTCTCCATTCATTCAACCGCACAGCAAGACGAAGGCTGCTCGACAGCGCACGAAAAGACACGTCACCCCCCCCCCCAGCACCGTCACTCCGTGTGTGCAGGTTTGCTCTTCTTCACCTGCTAGATCCGCCAAAGAATTCCGTAAGCCGGGTGGCACCACAACACCACAACACTTTTCAAAGGCAGTAGGCTGACGTTCAAACGCGTAGTGGTCAAAGAAAGACGTGACTTTCAGGGATCTGCTATTCCTGTCGTCAACGTGGGGATACGTTAATAAACCCATGTTAAGCCCGGCTAATCGAGCGAACGTTGGTGTGTTTTAAATGAAGTAATTTTTTAAAAGTGTGCTTCCTGTGTGGCGTCCAGTCGGGTATACTGAACATGTTTACATGTCGCTGGCATGCACACCACTGTCCATATTGAACACGTGTTTTTTATTGTACATTGCTTCTTTTGTTTTTCTTATTGTAGCGTGTTGCTTTAGATCACGCTTGCATTGGATTAAGTGATTTATCATTGCTGAAGTTCTGAGCAACTGCTTCACCACTTTCTCCGGGCCCAGCTTGGACTTCCTTTATGCATGTTCTATTACGTTTGTCCAATGTATTCATTTTTGATCTTTCACGGCTTATCCCATTCTGTGTTTGTAGACAATACCTTTAACTACACTAAGCAAATGCTCAACCAGTGGGTTGTTCAGTTGGTACCCACTGGTTGAGCATTTGCTTAGTGTAGTTACACGTATTGTCTACAAACACAGAACGGGATAAGCCGTGAAAGATCAAAAATGAAAACCATCCATCCCGTTACAAAGCCTCCATCCTTCAATGTCCAATGTATTCTTATATGAATAACTTGTGATGTTTGATAAGGGTTCTTTAAATTTGTCTAGTACTGTGCGACCTGTTTCTTCAATACAGATTGCGAAACAGTCGCACACTAGCTTGTAGGTGCAGCCATGGGAAAGGCGTCTAGTCCAGTCCAGCCTGCACATCACGAGCCTCCTGATGTGATAATGTGCACTCTCCTTACCTGATTATGTCACGTTAATACTTTGTTGACCTGCCCAACTAAGCCTGGCTAGCAGCGTTTATAGGAGCAACACCATACTCTCACGTAATCAGGTGACACTTAGAGACTGCTAATGGTCAGGAACTAGAGTAGACCCCTTTTCCTGGTGTTCCAAGCCTGTTATTCCTTAGCGCTGCCCTCATTTCGGAAGACGAGCAAAAGAACTTGAAGTTTAGACTCTTAGCCAAGCGGTTGACTTTCTTCCCTGTCTTTACAACATGGCGAACTTATTGTCAAGGAAGCAGGATAACGGTGTGTTACATGTGTGATGTTCTGTTGTGAGTCATATTCTTTTTGGATAACTGAATGGATAAGGCGTCTGGGATATCCATTATACCTGAGAATCTTCTTGATATATTCCTAGCTCATCGTTGAGGTACTTTTCACAGCAGAGATTGAGTGCTCTGTATACTACACCAAATTGGTTAATTGTACCGTGTATCAAGCAGTGAATGATACACGACTTTCTTATTTCCACTTATGCATGTGTGAACAGCAGAAAGACGGTTTTCTGAAAACGGTCAGTACTTGCCACACTGAAAGGCGTAATGGTGCATAAATCGTTTTATTTATTATGGGAATACATTCCAACAGATATTGAAAAAAAACGTACACCGCCTGTGAGGCAGGTTAGTTTTCTTGTTGAGCCATCCTATCAGGCTTGATTTCGTGCCTAACAGTTCGGCATCTTTTTTGCCAGCACTGCACAGCAGTAGTTGTATGATGAAACCTGCTTAACCGTTTCAGCTGCATACACCGGTCAATTGGAGAAGGCATTCTGCAGTGTATTTTCGCGATTCTGCTCGCTGCTCACATTTCAAGAGAGCAGTAGAACTATGTATACTTTGGATCTATATGTACTTTACTATGCTGTTTAAAATTGAGCTTCGGTTACGTGTATATACGGCTGAACAGCCTTTGCAGATATAAACGGTTTCTTTTTGGACGGAGCTTTCAGGGCTGAACGTCATACCTGCAGGGGGTATTCATCCGTACATACTCGCGAATCTATATGAGCCCGTACAAAATCCTTTACCTTCAGGCTACGTGGAGTAGTCATTTGCTTTACTAAACGTGGAATAGCTGGTTCATTCCTTTTGGAACAGCAGATTTTCATTTCTGTTGCTAATAAACATTATCTGTACTTGAGGAACGAATAACAGGTAGTTATCAATAAAGGCAAGAACGTTTCTCAGGAGACGTAAACGGAACGAAGCTACATCTGCCAAGTTACCGAGTTACAAGTTACATGTACCAGCCTTACGGACAAATCATGTTAGAGCATGTTAGGCCCCCTTTTGCTATTGACTGCGATGTTACAGCGGAGCTTTGAAAATAACAGTACTGATCCGACCGCTGAGGACGGGTCAAGAGCGGACTCGAAAGCTCCGGAGCAAAAGGTTAGTTTTTACAAAACGGGTCTTGCCGTAAATAAAATCTACCATGAATACTTACGTACCCGTTATGAAATGCTATGTATTCAAAGTGTTCATTTATCACTAATTAACACTGATCTGAATAGGATAATCCGGATTAAAACTGCGAAATAAAGATTTCAATAATTTAAGTTGAAGCGTCAGTTGAAATAGAAAATCATGTCAACAGCAGTAGGAAAGCACAATTAGATGAAAATAACTGTACCAGAAAATTAAATGAATTCACTCGGTCTGCAGGAGAACGCAAACTAGGAGACAGATGTGAGAGTTCGAACGATTGTGGTAGCCAATTAATATGTCATAAGCGGTATTGCGAAGTTGCTGAGCCAGTCGACGGTGAACGATGCTCGAAGGCAAGTCAGTGTCGCTCTGGAGACACGTGTAAGCATGGAATCTGCTGGAAACTTGCAAGTATTAACTCTGCCACAGCTGGATATGAAACTGTTCAACTTTTAATATTTATAGAAATTTCTTGCAGGAAAGACAGGGACTGTCCTCCTTCCTTGTATTGCAACCGTGATTACTGCCTGTCACAAAGATCCTCAGAAAGATACTGCACAGGAAATCGAAGGCCCTACTATAGCAGGGGGGAACCTATGGAATGTGATATACGTAGCCATAGGAAGCAGTGCCCTCGCAACTACTTTTGTGACCCTAAGACAGAATATTGCTGTGAAGATGATGATAATTACAGCAGGGAACGGGACCGTTACAGCAACAGCAGAGAAGGTAGGGGCAACATTTTGCCATTCTCTGTTAAAATGTGGCTCTTTAAAGATCTTGAGCTCGGTGATCGATGCAGTGAATCAAGAAGGTACAATCCATGCCGTACGCGAAACGCTGATTGTATAAATGGGAGATGTCGATGCGTATCGGGCTATTATGAAGAAAATGGTAGATGTGTGAGGAAGGAGTCAAGGAGGAGAAGTATGCGTTTTAATCACAACATCGCTCTGATTTTCATGGTTCGTAGAGAGTCTTGGCAAAGAATGCTCATCGATATCTGACTGTGACATTCCATACTCAGATTGCGTAGAAAAAGTATGCACCTGCAGGCCAGGTTATGCCGCTGATGACGAAACATGCCGCCCTAGAGGTATATGCACTTTGCTTCATTGTCCGTGTTAAACGTAACACAACTTAAATATTTTGGAATAATTACAGTAATATTAATAATGTCAGTTTCACATGTAATAACGAGCGCCACAAAACAACAGCGTTCAAAAAGCTGCTACCCAAGTATAAGAACTATGCTAAAATAAACTTTTTTCATGTTCTTGTAGCTGACTTGCTAACACTTTAGTCAACAGTACGTTCATTTCTCCAGTTTTGAATAAGGTTGATACTGTTGATTGATTAACTCTTGTTTAAGAAAATTCAAATGATACTCATGAACTTGATACGTGACCTCTGAACACTCACTTTAAAGGGTTTTGACATTTCAGTTTATAACTGCCCCAGCTTTACGCCTCTTACCATGAATGGTAAGCTGACTGAATGTGAAATCACCTTCAGACAGGACAGGAGTCTGAAAGATAACTGTCCTAAAGGAAGTTTCTGCGTGAGCTATGGTAGCCCTTCAGTTAATGGTAAAGGGCTACGGGGCATTACTGCCGAAGGATTCTGTTGTCCAAAGATAGCCTCAGTATGCCCCGTCGGCACGCCAACTTACGTCGCTGATCAAGACTGCCCAAGGAACTGTCCCCGAGATACTCATTTTTGTCATCAAAGCGGGGATCACATCTGGGGGGAGGTATGCTGTGAGAAGCCCTGCATGGACGGTGAAATACTCGAAAGAGGGAGATGCGTCCCGGAACGTTACAAAAGCATACCTCCGGAATGCGCTAGTTCTCGAGAAAGAGCTGACAAGAGTGGACGCTGTGACTCGCAGCTCAAAGGTAAGCTGATTTTGAAACTGTTGAATTCGGAAATCTAAGTTGCAGAAACAATCTCTGCTTGCAAACCTGGTATGTTATTCATTCGTGGAAAGTGCACAGGTATAATGACGCCATTGCAATATTTTTATGTCACTAGACTTTGCAGAACCACAGTGCTCACGAGGAACTCCCTTGTTTACAGCAGACTCCAACTTCGTTCGGTGCGTTGGAAATTGTACTAAGTTAGGCACTTTCTGTGAAAAGGACTTTGGCATCTGCTGTAGCGTAAAATGATAATGTGATTATGAAACGTTTAATGTTCACAGGATATACCCGTTCCGTTTCATATATCCTAAACTTAAAGAACCAGCGGTGAAAAGATTAGCGTAAAGATTTTTTTCGCCATCCATATAGTAGATGTACACCCGTTTGCATTAATAAAGGAGCGGATTAATGAATGAATAGTTAGTCATCTTGGTTTAAAAGAGGTTCTCCCATAATAGGGTTGTGACTGCCCGGTGAGGAGGCTATTGCAGACTAGGCGATGACTGCGGCTGAGATTTGGATGAGTTTAATCTGACAAGCCGATGCTGCAAGCTCAGTCCCGACCATAATCCTGAAGGACACAATTCTGTACACGATAGTGTTTAATCTCAAAATCCTGAAAAATTGAAATCTCATATACCAAAATCCAGGAAGGTGAAAATCTTAGAGATCAAAGTCTCGAGAATACAATTTTCCAAAACCAGCTATTCCTGTTGAAAAGAGACCATGGATTTGTCGTTCTCATTGCCATCTTTCATGACAGTCGTTCTGCGGCTGATTATCTTTGAGCACAGCAGTTTCATTCTTACATTATAGGCGCGTAACCTTCAAGGCAATCTTGTGAGAAAAATATCACGTAGCCGTCTGAATTATGCTTGTTCCGTTGTTATTTATTAGTATTTGGCTATGGAGCTGAATCCTGATTATCCGGAAAGCAAAACATTGTAAGCTCCGTAAAAGCCTAAAATTTTAGAACGTTGGGTTGTCTGTTTTCAAAATGTGGTCGCTTTCAAAATCCAGAATTTGCTTGCATTTTGCTAGCTCAATGGGTAACTGAATCGTTTTCCTGTTGCATATTTCAAGCTTCCAGTTGAAGTCGGCAGAGGAGGAGGACAGCTTGCCATAGCTACGAGGTACCGTCCTGAATTACTGCCTTCATTGAGGCTTCCGCTTGAACTTTATATTCTTAACGTCAGGAGCGCCGGCCGCGGTCAGTTTACAGCTTTCAATATCTAAAATTACATGTTTGCGTTCACTTTAAAGCCAGGTTCCTCAGATTTCGCGGCTTTTAATAATACCTACCTTGTTTTCTGGTAGTTCATGACTTGTATCGTTTTTATCTCTGTTTGGCGGGGTTGCCTTATGGGTACACAGTTAACGACCTAATCACTTTTGTGCTTTATATCGTCCAGAGGTGCGTTAATTTATATTCTAGCATCCTCAGACATGTTCACTAGTTATAAAGCATAATTTACAATTATTTTAAATAATTATAAGAAGCCATGGAACAATTGAAGCAAATAACAGAATGTAACAACCAATGACTATGGGTTCAAGAGCACCAACAGTAGGGTGTTATGCACTTTGAGTGCCACTCTGAAGACACTGAATTGTCGGTCTGATAGAAGTGTCCATGCTCATCGCAATTCACCCTATGCAAGTGGAATGTGCAGGTCGCTGTGCAACGGAATTCGCTTACGTAGGCAGTACACTATTCTTCTGATAGAGTTCAGCTACGGTGTAACGGTAGACGTGTCTGATTCCTGCAGTTGTCCTGCCGGAAGTCGAGCCTGTCATAAGGTGCTGCCTTTTGAAACGGTAAAGACGCGTTAGGAAGAGCACCCAGCGAGAGTCGGAGCGTCCTGGATGGAAAGCGTAAGTGCAATGAGGCGGGAGGGATGAAGAGCCCTTGCGTCTCCTGGAACGCATTTTCACTTAGGGCAGAAAAATTACTACTGACACTTTTTAACTTCCTACAGCCTGGCTTTGGGATTGAGGAAACGGGGAACTAGTACTGTAGGTGCCGGAAATTACAAGAAGAGAGGTACCACCTTCTCTAAGGAGTACTGGAGAACCTCTGTACATCGCTGTTCTATTCGTGGTCTATAACGCCCCGTTCCTTTCATGTCAAGAGAATGAAGCAAAAAACACCTTCATATTCATTTCAATGCATACCACTGTTTTGGTTGACGAGTCAAAGAGGAAAAGGATACCTGAATTCATTTCTTTTCACGATGAGACAAAATAGGCCCTAACGTCACCGACCGAATGTGCGCGAAATACACCGTACTCCAGCCACGAGCAGAAGATGGCCCGTACATGTTTTGTATAACATACAGGACCTGTGTAGGATAAATGCCCACACCATTTATCGCATGACAATAGGTACCACAGTCTCTCGTAGCGTTTACATTAAGAGAGTTGCGGATGAGTTTGCAGGCCTCTGCGGAGCTAGTAAGATGATACAACGCCGCTGAGCATGCTACAAGAAATTTCTCGATCTTTTAACAGAAAACAATACAGGATAAAATACGTAACAAAAATAGAACAAATATACCATGCTCTAGAAGTATGAAGCCGGTATGCAGTTCATGTCACAATACAGTTAAGGTACGTGCGACATGTGAAGACGGTGCCGCGTAAAAAATTCGCGTGCTTATTGTGTCTGTACTATGAAACAGCCAAACTAAAAGAAGCGCATGTTTACTGTTTTGCGAATTCCTTAACAAATAAAGTATTTTTCTCTGACAATTTGACCTGTTGTACAGTTGTAAGGCGCTGAATAATTTAACGTTTAGCAGAAGTAGGGGCATCAAAAAAATGTCACTACAGAAAAGCGTTTAAACAGCTTCCTGCCAACTGACGGCAAGCCCTCCTCGTAGGTAGGGCGTGTGTGCCGCTGCTTCTATTGTTAAGCTGTGCTGAACAGCCGTGGGGAGCAATCAGTAGGTGAGCGAACCCTCGGCGGTAACCACCCACAGCACTGGCAATTCTTGTTGCAGCTTCACCGGTGACTCGAGATGCACCTGACAGAAAGAGTCCAGCGAACCGGACACACGCACCAGGTAATTCCTTAAGGTGTGAGCGTTTACCTGGATAGTAGACTGGATGCGCCCTAGGTGTTGCGCCCTCCCACGTGGTCGGAAGATTTTTTAATATATAAGCAGCACGTTGAACTGGATGCGTTGTCGTGGTCGAGTTTTGGCTGCTGTATCGTACTGAAGTAAAAATCCTTTGTGTTTCTTCGACGTGCTACCAACATAAGCAGACCCGTTGAAGGAGTATATCGAAGTCAGTTTGAAAGCTTGCAGGAACAGGTCGTCAGTAAGGATTACTGCAGGCAGAAAGCCGAGTTGCTAACAAGTTTCGTTCCTTGCTTGAATTCTGTCTTCTTTATAGCATTCTTTCTAACACAATGGATAATGCCCGAGAAAATGTTGCCTCTCAAAAAGGCTGCGCTAAGTGAGCTGTGCGAGACACATGATGGTGAAAGAACGCATGTGAACGAGACTTATTAATGGAGCCGTGAAAACAGAAAGTCGTTTAAATGGAACTACCAGTAACCAAACATTCAAATAGACAACATTCACTTTTGAAGTTTGTTGAACACAATCATGCCCTTGACGCAACCGCGGCGAGTGTTTAGAAGATTATAAAAGAAGTGAAAGAGTAGACGAAAAATCTAAGAAGTCTCTCGTGTCAAATCGTTCACTTATGTACGACCAGTTCCTCTCCAGAGGTATTGCCCTACTTGCCCTTGAGGGGTGCCCTATGTCAGAACCTACGAAAAGTTCAGCGAGCACAGCGACGTCCTGAACCAAGAGGTTTTGTTGACATAGAAGTACCCCCAGAGTTACAAAAAACATTGACTGGTGAGCCACTTCTATGAGTATTTCTACGACCGAAGGGCATAGACTTCTTACCTTTTCCAGTCTGGCTAGCATAGAAAAGCTGGCACGTGCATCTCTTTGGATAACAGACGGTACCTTTAAAACCGCTCCCACATCGTTCAATCAACGAAATGCAACGAAAACGGTCTGATTAAGCAGTATTGCTTAAGTTTTACCATACGAGTATATTAACTGAATATCGGGTGTCTTTTAAGGAGACTGAGTATTTTCATACTGATCGTCAGTCACAGCTTTTCCCCTCTGTACTTAAACTGCAAAATGCCCAACCAGTGGATGGATGAGCAAATTATTAAAGCAAGGACAAGACAATGATATCATACGTTTCAGAACTGCTCTTGTTCCATTGTCAGCGATGTTAGGGAGCAAGACAGAAAAAGCCGTGACTCTGTCGAACAATATGACGAGTATACTAACTTGCAAAAGACAGAGAGAACTTACGCACAGACGTAACACACTGAATAAACAAGATTGCTCCATCTTCTTGCAGACGTTTGTTTCGTCAAAAAACGCGTAATAAACGCATGCAAAGACATACTATTCAACGGGTGACTGCATTAACACGCATCAAGCAAAACTGGTGGTATTCAACGTTGACAAATCACGAAAACTTGGTCGTAACTTTGACCTTCATACGATGGTGTATGCGGTAATCGGGACAGAAATGCAGACGTTAGCTGACAGTAGACAAGAGTGAGAAACCGCATCAGGCGTTGCTCACGTTAAAAAAACATAGACCAAAAAATTTTACTTTATGAATAAACTACGTTTGAAACTTGTTGCTCCCACTATTTTCTGAACCCCATCGCTTTCATGCATACGCTAATGACGTATTGTAGCTGATCCAAAAGCATCGCAATGTTTCTATACTACATTGAATAGGTTTACTGCAATTTCAATTTGTCTGTTTTGCGCCAATACCTAATTTTCCAATGGTTAAAGTGTTGTGTACGTGATTATAGGTACGCTGAGCTAAATAACGGAAAATTAAATCATTTCGAGCGCAGTGGAACTTTACTGACCAGTTGTAAAAGTCCCGTCTTCTGCTACAGCCAAGAGAAATTTTGGGAAACCATTTTCATTTGGTTTCAGGCTAGCAAGTACCTTTATTTGGAAGAATTTGGGTTGTAACATGGGTTCTAAGTAACAAGCAGCACGGTAAAAACATATTAATAGCTCTTTGTAACTAGTACGCTGATCTTCTATTAATCTTATGTATGTATACGCAGAAAAGTAGTTGTTGGATTCAGAGTAAATCGCGTCGCTTTACTTGGACTAGGAAGGCTAAGTGCGTTAACATGTAAACAAGAGAGAATGCGCTAGCAATCTTATTTTCCAAGCGCTTTCAAAGGCCGGAAGCAGGTCACTATTTTTGTTCTTTTTTCGTTCTGTTAGCATATCCTTTAGCATCTTCTTGATCGACATTCTTGCTTTCAAATTTTTACTTGAGATGCCCAGATGCCCACGGTGTTGTGAATGAGGAAGTTAAGTAGCTTACTGCGGTGATGTAGGGAACAACGATGCATAGGGTTCATGAGCTGTGACCAGGGCCGCTAAACTTCAGTCCCTTTACACTTCACATCATATGACCTTCCATCACGATAAAGGAGCTGAGGTTGACGGCGTTTGGTCTCGCCACACGAAGCGTACGCATCGTTGTTCTCTACATTACAGCAATAGGCTGCTGCTTAACTTGCTCATTAACAACTCCACGGATAGTGAACAAAAATCTGAAAGCAAGAATGTAGATTAAGAAGCGCTGCGGGATATATTCAGAGAACCAGAGGAAAAAATAAAAAATAGCAAAAAAAATTCACGATAACCTTTGAAAGACCAAACACGGGAAAATAAAGTGCAATAAACCCCAGAGTAAGGACAGCTGCCAAGAGATGCCATTGGATCATACCAACTTTAAACTAAATTCGTTTAAGCTGCTACACTCGAATTGCTTTGACATCGCTCTCATTCTTAGGTCACATCGTTTTCATTCTCTGAAGATGGGCAAGGGCGGACCCGAAAGGTCTGAAGTAAAAGAAAAGCAGCCTTAACGAGCCGGTCAGTTCTGTAAATAAACGCTATAAGCAACATGGCGAATTAAATCGTATGGCAAATTAGCTAAAGCGGTTCATTATGAATAGCAATCAAAGCAGTTTAGGATACCTGATAACTGGTTCCTGCTACCGTTCCATAGAAGCTCTACACAACAGATGTTGTTAAAGCAGCGGCAAAAATTACGCTAAATTAGGTTGTTCATAAGTTACAAATAGTTCAACATGCACTGCTATCTTGAGAAACTTTCCTATGTTAGTTCTGCTTAACTTGGTTTCATCAACACCTACAGCATGCTCATGATTGCGTGGACATTTTCCTTCCTGACCATCTGTGTCGTAAGCATTGGCAAGACGGTTTAATAGCAACATGAATAATAAAGGGAATCTTCAACCACTTAGAACAGGCATCGGTCCAGCACAGCCCACTTATTTCGTGGTAGCGATGAAGTAGTGAAAGAAGACAGTACTGATTTGGAAAGCTGACTGAAATGATCTATGCCTAGCTTTACGTGTGCAGAAAGTGTAACTTTCCTGGTTTCGATAGGGCCAAAATGGCTTTCGACAAATAAGGATCGCTGCGCGAAGGTGCTGTCGACTTTTCCGCACTGCAGCATATTTTATACTTGGAATCGCAGTAGCTCTGCTTACTGGGGCACGATATAGTGCACTGTATGAGTAAACCGTCCGCAGTAATATCTGGCTGCCCATGTTCACACTGTGGAACTGAAACGCATTTAAAGTAAAATTAATGACACACTGAATGCTTATGTTACCTATGCATTCTCCATTTGCGAATAGCCGAAATGAGTCACATTGGCACAATGAGTCTACAAGAAGCAACGGAGAAAATAGTACATAAATTAAGGCCGTGAATACTAGATAGCTTATACAGAACATGCGTGATTTTAACCGCTGCAACACGATGCTTCTGCTTTGTATGTTTTCAGTAGAAGCAATTGCCGCTACTGGGTGCATTCTACGATTCTGCTACCAAGAAATAACTCACCCTTGCAGACACTATTTGGTACATTACATTCACCATCAGTCCTGCAAGCCTGTCCTTGTTTAAGATTCAGGGCGGTCAGTCGCTTCAAAATGTTTTCCCTTTTCTCCGAACGGCATTGGCCATCGACTAGAATCTCCTCGTCATAACATGGTTTCTCACAGCATATGGCTTTCCAGTAAAGCGAGCGTCCACTTCTGTGACAGTAGTGCGTATGTCTGGGGCAGTACCGTGAGCATTCGATTTGCGAGACGGTATATGCACTGCCAACTGGACAGACAGATGTTATCTTTGGACAGCAGAATCCAGCAATTCGGCCGATCACGCGAGAAGATTCTTCAACTGGTGGGCTTCCATAACTAACGCAGAAAAAGTCCTCTGGGCATGTGTCACGCAGTGAGCTACTCCAGTCAGCTTCAATTACGCATTCGATAATACGGCCGCTTTGAATTAGAGGAGAACCAGTGGGACAATTACGTACTGAAACACATGTGATCACGATCGTACTAACAGCGTAGTACTAATATTACTTTGAGTTCTCATATGTTAAAATGCTACTAAGCTATTAATATATTGTAGGTGGTAATCACAGACTGGTAATTATCAGAAACCCCTGAACACATAACTTTTCTTCACGGGACCATAAACTTTCATTGAGTGTAAAATTTTTAATTACGGACAGGATCCCGTTGTACCGTTATTGAAAAGTCCAGAGCTTTCAGGTGATACACCTACACCCATAGTCAGCGGCTGAACTGTAAAAGCATCTTTTACAGTACATGTATCACCCGAAAGCTCCGGACTTTTCAATGACGTTACAACGGGATCCTATCGGTAATTAAAAATTTTACACTCAATATCAGACACTCCTCCAACAAAGGAAGGATGACAGAAGACAAGAGAGACATCTTCAGATGAAATCACAGGCTACAATTCCAAAAAAGCCAAAAGAAGCCATACTTCTCGTTTCCTAATTCTAAAAGGTTTAAAGTGCTCAGAATTGACAGCACTTTTAAAATTGAGCTTCGTGACTGATCTGAATAATAAAGTTCATACTGCGCTAATGCCAAAAGAAAAGTATTTCTTCCACACACATAAAGCAGTCTCGTATAAGGTAAAATTTTCACTTTGTCAGCAAAACGAGGAACTGGGAGTGCAGATACTAAGATGGCTTTGTTGGGGAGACAAAGCTAAGTTTATGATGCTGTAATCTATGATCTATACATTTGTCCAACCAAACTGGCTAAACGAATAAGCAACTTACTTCTGGGTATGCATGTTTGGCTGGTCATAATGTAGTTTGATCTACAGGAGCATAGACCAGCGATGCACTGGGAAAAGGCAGTTCCGCACTGACCGGATGAATAGCAAGGTTCAAGAAGACCACTTTCTGAAACACTCACTCTTAACATTTTGCAGCAGCTAAAAGAGTGGTATGCCCTACTGTAAGAGGTAGATGGTGAGCATTTGCTTCCTACTTGCTTATAGCCAGGTACACATTGGCATGTACCGCTAATGCAAGCAGAGTTGGCAGGACGACATTGGTTATAATCTTCATACGATACGCATGCTCCTCCTAACTCAATACCTGTCAAAGGTAACCTACAAGCTGATAAGTGACGAATGCACCTTTGCCTACCGTAACTTCCTCTGTCATCACAACAGTATCTGGTTCTTGAGTCGCATGAATATCCGCGTGGGCAGTCTTGGTATGGGTTATTCGGATTGCAAGTGACAGCATAACCGTTTTGATAAAGCGGGCTACCTCCAAAGCGGCAATACTCTAGAACCAAGTTCTTATTCTGAACTTGAACGGATAATTATAGCGAACAGTAGTTCATCATTGCCATTTAAATGGCCGCATCATTTTGACTTTAACACGGAGTAAGGAATAATATATTAATAGACTGTAGAAACAATTGAAAGCATAAATGATTGTGGCTAAACGTTCATTGATTTGCAAGTAGGATAGTAATTTTGGTTGTTGTTGAAGTCTTTCATCCTTTTTTACTGATTTTAAGTGTTCGCTAGACCAAGTTACAGCAAAATTGTTTATTCGAAATAGCTTCCGTTGCAATCGACAACCTTGGTTAAAAAACAAAAGTTTACAGTAGCGAAAGTGGCCTTCGTAGGCGCGCATTTCGAAACGCCAGCGAAAATAAGAGTGAATAAATGAAACTGAGCAAATCTCTTTGTGGATTTGAAGCAGATGTTCTCTTGAGTCTCTCCTCGATAAGGCACATCCTCACACAATGCAAAACATGGCTCGAATGCAAATTTGTGTTAAAGGACTTTCGCAACAACCTAATATATCTTTGAAGAAAGTTCAATTTCATGTTTAGTCATTAAAGCATGCTAAGGACTTTAGAAAAATGAAATGCTCTGAACTGAACCGCTCGATGTTTCTAAACTTCATTCCTGTGCCAAACTTTAACTTCGCCTTGGGCATGATACTCTTCAGTTACAGGGTTGTTTTTGAACTTTCAGAATAGGACACTAATAACAAACTTCTCATCTCCCTAAGTTCACCTGCTTTTTTCCAACATATTCCGTATTTGCACATTTCAGCTTGACCACAATCACTTGAAGAGACACACTCCCCAACGGACGGCTCGGCAATTTCACATCGGAATTGTACACATATTGATTGGTCCTCGCAATCTTCATGGCGATTGCACCGTGCACCAGTTGTAGCTGAAGATCAGTCACCTGTAAGTCACTGTTTCTGAAGAATATACGCTCTTCATTACTGCAAATAAAAAGTTATCAAGCGAACGAAGCAGGAAATAAAACTGAGGTTTTCGCTGTTTTCTATACTTTACGAACTGCAAACTGGTCTATGTGGGTAGTGGCATAACGAAATATATGCTGCCAGTAATAAACGGCTAAATCATGATACGTCTCAAAGTATACCGTAAGTCTGAGGCAGCCACAAGTGGTTAAGCGAAAAAAGCAGATACATCACGACACCCTTGACTGACATCATGGTACCGGGGCTTAATTGGCGTGAAGTAAACCATCAAACTCAAAATCAGATGACTGAAATGTAGCAAATATTTATCTTTCCGCTCAAATGAGTCAACAAGTGACTGCATAAACGAAGCCGACTACGGACAATTATCTGTATATAAACATAAAAGGGGTCAAGATTTGCGCCCTAAAATCTTTCTTTGCATCGACTGTAGCACTAATACCTTCTTTGAGGTCGCGCTGACATTTCTGAAACAACTGCAGGTATTCTGCAATATTTGCACTGCACTTTGATTTTCATTGCATTAAAGCGAGTTGCTAAACAATGAGGCAAATATTCCTAAGCGTCCATTCTAGTAATTACTACTCTAATTATCCATGCATAATCTAAAGCAGTATGGCGCGGTTTCAATACTTGATAAATTCTCAGAGTGGCCGTGACAAGCTGACTTCAATGCTATAATAAATTGGCTTCTAACTGAAAGATGAACGATTCTGTCAATATTATGTACGCACCAGTTCGTTCATACGGAAAGAAGTGAAATGTTGTCCCTGCTTGCCGCAGTTTCATTTTACAGTCTTCCACCTCAGCGTTGTTATCCGAGGGTACAGTTCTTCACATTGCAGTTCCATATTTAAAGGATAATGGTGATAGCAAATAATCGTGCGGATGTAACTCAGCGTAATGTATTGCGCACTATATTATTAATATTATAAAACCATGAGAACCGTCACTGGCCAATGTATCAAAACGCAGTTGCAATAGAATTCCCACTTAACCTCTCGCAGCTGCATTACATGATCAGTTCAATAGTTGAAACTAAAAATTCACCAATCACCAACTCTTAGACATCTCATTCATTCAACTGTTGAAATACAACTTGGCATTTACGACAAACTACGTTGCATTATTAATGATGTTTGAACGTTTATCACTACACTTCTTGCTAATGCAGCTTGCTATCAACACTTCGCGGTATAACGTAATGGTGATAGGATTGACGGGAGATATCACTTATGGTGAACAAGTAACTCAGTTAAAGACTAACTGGTACAAACCCGTACGGTGAGCCCATGGTACCCATGGATTTGTGTAAACACGAACAAACTTAGAACAGTACTAGATACCTGCCATTTAGAAGTTGACGCGTCACTGCTGAATACCTCGCTTACGTGAGCAGGGTTTTTTGCTTACTTCGCTCAGGATTCTCTCATAATTGGCAATGTTCATAACCATTCCTAGCCTCTCTTCTTAGTCGACGAGAATGTGGAAGTAATGTTCCGTCCACCTAATTCTACGCCACCCTTGCAGCTAATTGATCAAGGCATCACTACGTGCACTGAGGCGATACACATTCTTCTCATTTTCAGGAGGCTTCGTGCTGCCCTCGGTGCTAACCCTGATTACAGCTCTGTGGATCTACAGAAGCGCACCACAAGTGGAGATACAACTATGCTTACTGCAGAAACTGCAGACGCATCCTGATATCGTCGATGCGCGGTGGGAGTCATTGTATGTTGAGGTAGTCAGTAGGTGCAAGGGAGGTTCGTTGGAAAAACTTTTCTCTGACATGAACAAAACCCGTGTGTAAGAACGTTAAGAACAGCACAGAATAAGTACCCCTTAACAAAAAGGAACTGGAAGATCTACTGAAATGTTCTACTGATGACGGCGTTAATGATAATGTAGACAACTTGTAGCACGCGGAACAGTCAAGTACACTTGAAAAAGCTGCAGTCTTTCAACGGGTGCAAACGCTGAAGGACAGGATCTTTGAGTGCGATTCCCTGATGGAACGAAGCCTACAAGTCGCCTTAGGGATAAGAAAAACGCCTACAACCACTGCAGTGTTTGACGATGCAAAGGAAAGAACAAACCGCATACTGTTACGAAGCTTCTATTAATAACTAAGGCATAAGCAGCTGTGAAGCCTTTAATTTTAACACATGATGTTCCTCAGCCTCTGACCCCCACGGATACTGACATTGAATCTCCTGTAAAACGTCAGCAACTGCAATCACAATCAGAATTTTACGGGGCGGACAGTCTTTCTGACGTTCTGTCAGAATGTGCCAATTGGAGGTATCCTCGTCTTATCATTCTTGGCTTCCTCTAGCGCACAGTCTAATGCGTCCTTCGCTGTGCTTTATCACCTTCTAATCCATTGCAATGATCCTTTCTTTTGTTTTTGATCAGCTTCTTTCACATGGCCGAAATATCAAACAGCCCATCCACTTTAGTGGAGGCGAATTCTACAAACCGAGTTTTAGGGACTACCAGAAAAGCGTTTCTCGACTGGAACCTCAGGGTGCGACAGGTTGGGTCAGATTTCACAGAGCATATAGTCACAGTACGACTTGTCGAATGGTAGAGGTCGACGAGATCCTTTTCTGTCAAAGCAAGTTTAATCGCGGCCGCAAGCACTCGCAAAATTGGGTATTCAGAAATATTTGCCGGGAAATGCGTGAATGCTTCCTGGCTACGGTAAAACACCGAGCAGGACGCTGATACCGGTTATAAAGGAGCAAAGTCAAGTGGCACTACCACTATCAGCGATGAGTGGCGTGCTTACCGCATGCTAGACGAGGAGAAGGATTACAGCCATCTGTGAGTAAACCAGTCGGTCAATTTTGCGGACAGGGACACTGGTGACCATACTCAGCATGTGGAATCCATGTGGCACGTGGACGCAGGTAAAGCGTCACGCTAAACTTCGATGCAGTACATGAAGGCATACGGTGAACTCCTATTTGTAGAAGTTTATGTGAATCTGAAGATTGGGCACTAGTGACGAGGTGTTCGAAAAGATCCTGAAGGAGACTGCCCCCGTACTTGCCCAAGTGATAGTCACTCTTGACGTGCAGTGATCCTGTATCGTTTGTTGAGGTTTTTTAAATCATCGTTGCTCACTGTGTCTGTTTCTGTCGAATGAAGCATCTTCTGACAAACGTTGCTATTGCGCACGATGTGAGCGCAAACTGATAATTGAATGGAAAAGCATTACACAAATTACGATTTGAAGAAAGATTAAGGTGCTTCGATTGGGCTGAGTTCTTCTGACATCACAGGATTGGGCATGACGATGTATGAAACAGAAAGAATTAAGGACTTCTAAAGGTAAAAAATAACATTAGACTATAAGAATTAAACATTTCAGCACGTCAGTACACCTAATTAATACAACACCACCATTTTTGATATTATCGCCGCAAGACAAAGAGCATATGAAAGTAGGAGAAAATCGGCATCAAAGCATCTTATGGCCAATTGTGTTTATTCGTACAGCAACATCAGTTACATATGACTTGCTGCGCTTACTGTATAAAAACTGCTAACATGCAGAATTTGCGAAACCAAACTTCCAAACAGTACTGGATAGATCAAAGCTATACTTGATCACACAAATCCAAGACTGTAAACAATATATCCTCACTTTAACGACTACTGAAAGTGAATGTCAATACCTTAAGAAAGCGATACATAAAACAGCGAATGAAAACTGAAAAATAATTATACGCGAAAAGCCGGCGTACTATTTGTTCCGGTTTCTCAAAGACTTCAGTGCAATCGAACGTAGCTTTTCTGATTCCGAGTTACCTCCCTAAAATAATCGGCCATCATACGGCCTGAACAAATCGACACGCCATACGCCATTATCAGACATGCTTTGCTCACGCACTCGTTTCTCGTGTTTTGACTTCGAACTTTTCTTATGCTTCTTTCTCCTTTTATCTTTCGGTCTTTTTTCATGACTCCTCTTTCTCTTCCGATTAGTTAAATTAGAACTTCCCATATTGTCACCAGAGCTGTACAAACTGAAAAGTTTCCATAAGCACGACTATGTACGGCTTTTCCGAACACAACTAAGCGCACCTGCGACCTCCCTTTTTTGATAGCCTTTCAGCAGAACAGGAACGTCTACAAAAGTGAGACATTCAAAAGCATTACCAAGTAATCTACTTTCCAAGAATAAACGAGAACCTAAAATTATCCTCTGGTCTCGCCAAGAAAACCCCAAAAGACTTACTTGCTACGTGTGCCCTCTTGTTGACAGACTTTTTCATCGTCGCAACGTTTCCTGCTCTATAAATAAAAAAACTTAAAACATTGAGCAATGAAGAAATCTACATTTAGTTTGTAATATGAGCATTCAATTACCTTCACTAAGAGAGGTATTACAGAAAACGTCGTAGACTGCCCGCTACTGCTGCTAACTAATTGACAGTACATATTAACACTGCCCCAACGGAAAGTCGCTTTTGCTTACCTAATCGTCACATAATAGCATCCAATGAAAAACTGAATTGCACGCATGGTAATTATAAGTTATGGCCTGAAATTAACCAACGTCGATCTCCCGCTAGTACATTTCAAAACCAGCTAATCCATGCAAACCTCAAAACTGTTTGAATCGTTATTCCACCGCTTACGCGTTCAGTTAAAACACTGTTAACGATTAGCTAAATTTCAAGCTACAAGTGCTGCGTCTGTCAGAATCTTTGCTAGAGAAACCAAAAGGAAAACATTGCAATTAAATGAAAACAGCAGTTCAAAAATGGGATTTTTATCCAATGCTTTCTGCACCGACGTCTTAACTGCAATCATGAGCAATAGTGATCAGCTCCAATTCATAAGCAGTAAACGATTACAACTTTTTTGAACGGGTTAAGCACTTCATACTGCACTGCGGAATTACACGTTGCCTAGCGATTCTGTGATCGTTGAAAACGGAGAGCGCTAGGCTCCGACAGCTCTGAGGATTTAGGATTGTGTGTTAGTACACAATAAACGGTTTGTACCTTTACCGTAACAAATAAACATATGAAATTTCAAAACGCCGTTACACAGCCTTTCATTTTCAACTAGTTACTTAAGTAAAAATTACGAAGTTGAAACCTCTGAGCACCTCCTGGAAAGAACTGAAATTTAGAGATGCTCTTATGCCACCCCAGTTTTATCAGATTTGATCTGTGTGCACTAAATAGAGTATATTAATCGAAACGGTTAAGAAATTGGACAGGCGATAAAACGCTCAAATTAAAAAGTAAGCCACTCACCTCAGCAATAGGAGAATTGGGCCTCCCTTTTTCCTTCTCCACCTTGGAACCTTTTTCTACGACCGCCTGATGTTTCTTAAAAAAGAAACATACGGCTACATAAAATCATCAGTAAAAGTGGGTAAGATTGCTCACTTGATAAGACCTTGGCAAAACGAATTCCAAATTTTCATTATCCGTTACAGTTTTCTGGTCAACCAAATCTTTGTCTTCACTGGAACCTTCAGAGGAATAACTAATGGGAAAATTCTGGACCAAGTCCCCATCTGAAACCTATAAGAAACACATTCCAGATGTTAGAAAGAGCAGCGACAGTAAGCGTGAAGCAAGACCTCTGACGTATCTGTGCTTAGGTATTGCGCGCGGAGTTCTTTCATCTGCTTTTTCGACATGTACTTCATGCATTCATCTTTATCAAAACCGCGTTTGTGCGCATGACGGTTTCCCTCCTTCCCGCTTTTGCCACTCTCAGCCAAATCGCGACTCTTTTCTTCTAGCCCATCCAGTGAATCGTTGCTTCCGTATTCTACCAAGCTTGCACCTTCATTACGATTAGACGTACGTCTGCGATCGCGAGTGCTATCGAGCGTTCTACGTGGACTGCGCGAATGCTGTCGATGTCGACGTCCTAGAACAACCGCTGCAATAAGAGTTGGAAAATAAACGTCCCTAACAAATTTCACCATCCAATGTATCATGCCGCCCTCCTGCTGGCAATGAATCTTTGTTTTCCTCGTTTTGGCATCGTTCGTACGAAGCTGCAAACCGAGCAACTTGAAGACAATTTTGCAAATTAAGGAAATGTGCGGTGCTAACCATTTATCTTCCGCCGACTTTCAGTGTTCTCTAAAAACCCACGAACTCAGCAATAAAAGAAACAAGATAACTAAAACGACACGCTAACTTACGACGTTTGCTGCGACTCTCACCGACTGAGCTTGGGCTGAAATCCCCATGATGAGTACTGAAATGGAAAACCATGTTTAAAAAGCATACCGGAAACCTGCTGACCATGTGCAGAATAGTCATGAAGTGAAAAGTTAAATTTGACATTTAAAAATGCAAATACAGAAGCGAACCAACGTCCCAGTAGCCTAAGATCAATATCTACTGCAATAAGAAACTTTGAATTCGTGTAAGAAATTTACTTGTGTTATATTATTCGTGTAAGAAGCTTATTTGTGTTGTATTATAAAATGATAACTTTTCGTATCGGGAGATACTACACTTAAGGTGAGGATGACGGGGCAAGGTACGCCTCGAAAGTTTTGCTAACAAAGAACAATGCTTACGAGAAATGAACGGGCTGGTTTCCATAAAAGTATGCATTAAAAAAGTTTACATAACTCGTTATTGGAAATCTGCCATTATAAAGATCCTCTTGAATACGCTCGGAAACAAAATCGGGAGGCATAACATAAAATACAGTTCATCCAAGCACGCCTTGCCATTACCACACTCAAAGGAGAGGTTGGCAATGCGTCGGAATGTTGGAAATGCGATAAACTGAGAAAATACACTTCCGTCGACATCCAGGATGTTGATTGTCACGAAAATCGAAATAAGTATCCTAATGCCTTCACGAATATTAATACATTAAGGCCCCTAGATGTGGACCAGTTCCATTCTATGAGTGGGTTCGCACGCCGAAAAAGTAAAGTCCAACAAAGTTAGCCTACGCAAGCACCACATGAGCTTCCATCACCTGTTTCCTTATCGCGAGCGAGATAGCTTACGTATGAAGCCTTAAGCTATTTAGTACATAAAAAAGCTTCCACAGTTAACAACTTTTTATTTTATGTATTTCCCTTGCATTGAAACAAAGACCGTACTTTCAATCAGGCATCGAAAGAGAGCAGCAGCTCGCAATGCACGCATCCGCTCATCGTGAACGGGCAGGGTGCCTCCTGAAAGCTTTATTAAGTAAAATTTTTCTTTACTGCTCAACGGGATGCAACCGTTAGAAGTTTCATTTCTTTAATATCACTTTCCTAAGCCTGACTGCCATACAGGTTTCCAGGAAGAAACTTATGGTGTCCGTTAAATGAGTGCAAATGAAAACTTATTACTTTCTTTAGTTGTGAATACTGCACAGAAAGCAATTTTTTGTCGAATTTTCGTTTTGCGCTTGGAATTAAAGTTTGAGAACGTAGACCTGAAGTGCGCCAAGTGAAATTTTAGTGCAGCTAGGAAAATGCGCTTTACGTTGCGGAAATCTTCGACAACGTTTCATCACGAATATGGGACCTGGTCAATCCTGAAACCTCCGTGTAAGATAAACGCTAGAACGGGCGTTTGTCTGACAAAATCAGGAACTCGATAGTGTAAAAGTTCTTGTTGTTGTCCAGGTTGCATTTATTAATATTCATGAAGGCATCAGGGATGCAAGCAGTTCACAGCGTACACATTTGCACGTTTTGAACTGCTGCTTGCTTACACCGCCAGAGCAAAATCACGCTCATACCAGTACTGACTAATTGAGTAAAAAGTCACTTCAGTCCGCTGATAAGGAAAAGTTGGGCAGGCCCAGGCACACTACTGCCACTTTTAGTTACAATAACCATTTAAGCTTCAAACGGAATCATTAAAGATGTAGCCAATTTGGTAACAGGATTTTGGTTTCATGATCTTGTTTTTTCTACGGCTCTATCCTGTTCACTACTGACTATTGAACAGAATAAAGTCTAGAAAAAACAAGATCACCAAACTAACTCGGTACCAAAAGACAGATACAAATGCTAACACATGCAACAGGAAAAGTAAACAACAGCTTCACGAAAAATTTTCAAAGAAAAGGTACCAACCGCTCATCTCTTTTGTCGCGATTTGAACGATGACGTCTATGATTTGAATGCTGTGAACGGCTAAGTTAAATAATCAGTTATACAACAATACGACCAATGTTATTCATACTTCGGGCTCTTACTAAGGCGATTGCGCTGCTGCGATCTGAAAACAGAATTAGATAACGAGAGAAAGGTGACAAAGTAAAATAGCATACTGGTGATGTCGCTTAGAATCCTCAGTGCGTTTACGATGAGAAGAATGGCTGCTAGAGAGGATAGGCATTAACAAAAAGGAGACAAAATCGGCGAGTATACTGCCTTCTGCTGCGACTTCTGCGATACTTTGGACGGCAATATCTGAAGGATAGATAGCGAAAACGTATAACGAAATTAAGCTGCTAAAAGTGAAAGTGCGTACCGCTTCTGCTGGTCCGATTTGTGCCGAACAGGTTCGTCTGCACGTAATAATCTTTGAAAGGGACACCTCAGTATTAGAAACAAAGGTTGCAAACAATTACTGATTTTTTCCGTTATCTCCCACAGTTGAGGAACCCAAAGGGCCTTCAGAGCTGCAACTTGAACAGTTCATTAAGTGTCGCAGTTAAAAAATAATTACCCGCTGCGGTTAGGACTACCTCCTCCTTTTGTCGTCATTTCACTCAACAGGAAAGCGTGTAAGATATTACAAAGCGCGAAGAATGATGGCCTACTTGTCCCCTCTGGTGAGCGAATCAGTCTGATTCCTAAAAAAATAACGTAAGAACTGATCAGTTATAACCAATGAAGCAAGCTCGTACTCTTCTTTCCTGCGTTGATCGATTGAGTCTGTCGGGTAAGACCTGAAACCATTCAGATAAATAGGACATTTCAATAAACTATTAAAACCCGTTAAATTCTGAAAACAGAATGCGATACCAAATTTAAAAATTCGCAACTATCCTAAATAGCCACTATTGAGAAACTTTCTACCTTTCTGTGCAACGGTTGTCAACAACCGTAGGAGAGACTTCCCTACCAAAATAACTGCGTTGTGGTATTTTCACCTTAACAAAACCCATCTTACCTTTTTCTGTTGTTCTCTGACCTACCAGAGGATTCAGGCCTGAAAAAAATTTGAAAATATGACGCCTTTTGCTAACAGACCTACTCTTCTGCGTCGCTGCTTGGAGTTCGAGGTGGTGGAATAGCCGCTTTCTCGCTAGAACAAGAAAGACTAGAACATAACCACACCGCAGATTAATCTTTTTAAAGAGATACATTAATAGCCACGACCTATTCCATTAAAGGAACCATTAGAGTTACGTATGTAGCACTAAATATTACTATGAGCCCTTTTTTCAAAGAGCGACATATCAAATTTGCATTTATGCAAGAAACACTTACTGTAGCTCAAGTTTTCTTTCCTCCACGAAGCGCTTCTTCGGAGAGCTATAATAGAAGTTGAGAAGATGAAGCGCTCTAAAGAGTCAGCTACCTGGACGCATGTTCTTGGTCATCTCGTGTTTGGCCTCTGCGACTACGGGAATAGCTAGAATAAGTTGGAATTCAGAATTAGAATGCAAAGAATAACCGATATAATGTTTGCAACGGGTCCAACATTCCATAAAAGAGAAAGAAAATCAGCGGACTATCTTCGAGCAATTTAAGCCCCAATGAGCTTCGACATATTAAACAAGTGCTAAACCTTAAAACACGCTCAAAGATGAACAAACTCGCCCTTTTCTTCCACGTACAGTACCAATAATACAGGTATGCCCCGTTTTCGCTTTACGAAGGATTTGCGGCGGCGTTATTCGCTGTTACGAAGAAAGGGGAGAGGATATAATGGCTTCTATAACACCTTTTATCAAGCGGTTAATTTCGACCGAAGCGGACGATCACCCGCGACCGTCTACGTCCAAGCACGCAGGAATTAGTCATCCGCCTGTCCTGACGGCTCTGCGATGTCGTATCAATAAATGAACTTCCTGTTTTCCCGCAGTAACAGTTCATTCTCTTCCCAATTATAGTAACTGAAACAACAATGCACTTACGCTATTTCCACTTTGCATGAGGCTTTTCTTTACCAATTATTGCGGCTTTCAGTATATCATAGGATTTTTCTGGATTTTATGTGTAATTTCCCGTCCCTGGCGCTGCTGAATAGTTTTCTTCCGGATTCTGGTCCGGTTGAACCCGTTTGCTACGCTAAACAATAGAAATTGCTGCCACGCTTTACGAACAACTTCACCATTCCCGTCAACCTTCGTAAAGCCCGTACCTGTAGTACGAACGCGGCAGCGTCCAACAGCCCACAAATAAATACACAATTAAGCTCCCAAGTTTCAATACCTAATTCGGACTAATTGTTCACGTCTGAACTCTTGTTCTCTGAAATCCGGAAAGGTACCTCGAACAGAGGTGTTTCTCCTTCAAAGACCATTAACGCTTTGAAAATGCCATCCAGATTTTAGAAAGTTCCAGATGGAAACAAATAAGTTATCTCCTCAGAAAAACAACACATGCGTAATTATCCTTTTATTTGTGTTTACGGAGCTTTCAGCGTAACATTTAACGTCGTTACACGCTGCATTCATCACGGCACACGGCTCAGCCTGAAAGTTCCGTAATCGTAAATAAAAGATAATCATACACGGGTTGTTCTTCTGTACACAGTTAAGAAACGTTACACACTTAAAGACTGGACATTTGGTAGCGGGTTTTCCTTTTGATCTTTCCACAGCTTCTTCCCGTTCTTTGCGTGTCTCTAAAAAACCAGGACAAACGCCCTACCAACGAATGGATGAGCAAGTTGTCAGGAAATTCACAGAGAACAAACGGAAGTAGCTTTCACGACGCTGTAGTCCCGTCGTCAGCGTAAGATCCCTATTTTAAGCTGACGACAGGACTACAGCGTCCCGAAAGACACGTCCGTTTGTTCTCTGTGAATTTCCTGACAACTTGCTCATCCATTCGTTGGTAGGGCGTTTGTCCTGGTTTTTTACAGATACGCAAAGAACGGGAAAAGCCGTGGAAAGATCAAGATGACGTTACATTACCTGTTGGCAGAATTTTGCTGAAAGCAATGGGAAGTGCTGCAACTTATTTTTTTTACAAGTGCCCAATTTTATCAAAGAACTAAGATGCACACGAACAATTAATTTGACGAATAAGCGCTGCTACAAAACGGAAACATTTTCGCAGTTCAAACGAGCTACGCCCACCAACTGAGTTCATCATACAGTAACGTCAAGGTTCGGTTCTTGTTAATGAAATCCATTTCTCCAAGGATGCATCGAGCCAGGATTGTGACAGCTATGACTAAAACTAAATTTCACCACGGCACAAATCATGAGTCCCCGTAACAGGGTACAGAATTTCACTAATCGGATAGTTGCACTTGTCTGAGCCCAACGGAAAACTGCAGTACCAAAAAATGAACAAACAGAGGTATCAGTATTAGTATAAGCGAGACAGTGTACTTACTAACACACTGAACATTCAGAACATTCGAAGCTAAACATATCCTATCCTCAGCGTAAAAATTAAGGAAAGAGTGAGTGACACGTAAATGAGCCAGGCAGTAAGGTACTTGTACTGTGGTAAGTAATCCTTCAACCGGAATTCCAAAATAAATCAAAAATCCCGAACACTTCTGAGAATCCATATTATGTTGTTTCAGAAAATAGTGCCAGACACCTGCAACTGAGAGTAACACAACCGCTGATGGATGCGATACCCGCGTTAGAAGCATAAGCACCAAGGTTTGTTCGTTGCTGACCTTATAGCATGCAGCGTTACTCTGTATGCCTTAACCTATGAAAGCGCGGTTGTTTCGTTTGCTGCATTCTAAGCAAACTGTTGCTGTCGGCAGTTGCTCAGTTTGGCTGCTAGCGCCAATCATCTCCAACGGACATCCCCACGAATAACAGTGGTCATCAAAAGAGGAAATATGTATGTTTACCTGTAGAACAGAGAGCACGGCTGTTGGAGACGTACGTGAGACGAGTTACAGAAGAGTGTGCTGTTAGAATCACAATATATATGACCTGCTCAAAAATACACTTTGGAATTCTAGGCTGAAACTGACAAAAAGAAGTTAATCAAAAATGGGAAAACACGCAGTAGAACTAAGTGACGATCTCTGTCGTGTGAAACAGTGTATCCATAAGCTGTACGGTGATCAAATTCCACCTAACGGAATAGCAGTCATAAAACAAGCAAAACACAATCTCATGATTAACCTTAGAAGGACTTGCGAATACTCAGTTAGTTGGAGGTTGCAGGAGCTCAAGGAGAGAAACGGAATTAGGTTTCAAAACTATTACAGTGATAAAGCATCTACTGATCACCGCAGCACAGAAATTCATTGAAGAGTTTGCCGTGGTCATCGCTGATAAAAAGATGCTCCCAGAACTAGCGTATCTTGCTGATGATACAGCACTGTTTTGGCGTTTACAACCCAGACGACCACTGGCAACATATCAAGAAACTGCCCGCATACGGAATCGAGGATGTCACGGGCAGAACAACTGTGTTGGCACGTAGTAATGCAGCAGGGACGCGAAAGCATAAACTATCTGTGGAACATTGAACATGTAGGAGCAGTGTCACGGTTTCACTGATAACTGCCTATCCACACCTCCGTACGGTTGTTACTTGCCCGTTCTTAGTTTCTGAAGTTAAAGCAAACAAGCGCCCTACCAACGGATGTATGAGCAGTTATTAGGGAAAACGTCAGAGCAATGATACTTTCGGAGCTTTCGGGACCACCGTGTCCCGTCTTCAGCGATGATGATACGATGGTCCCAAAAGCTCCGAAAGTATCATTGTTCTGATTTTTTCCCTAATAACTGCTCATACATCCGTTGGTAGGGCGCTTGTTTGCTTTAACTTCAGAAACTAAGAACGGGCAAGTAACAACCGTACTGAAGTTTGAATATGTAGACCTTTGGACCCGTTAAGAAGCATTCAGTTTTCAAGATCATAACTGCTAATTCACCTCTTACTTGAGCATTCTTTCTTTAGTTATAGACACTGCTTGTTACCAACGGCATAGGCACGTTTCCGACGTATAAACAAAGTCTATCAACTCAGTGTCACGCAAACAGCATGTGTTCAAAATGCCAAAGAGAAACCCTAACGCGTTTAGCTTAACTGAAAAGGTGACAGTACTCGACTTGTAGGAAAAGGAACGAAATCGAATGCTGAAGTAGCTCAGTAGGTAAGAACGAACATTATATTCACGAAATCGTGTTAGCTTTGCTGTTGCACCCGAAACTGCCGAAGTAAATTATAACGGTGCATAAGAAGTGCACAGTCGAGATAGAAAAGTCATGAGCAGATATTGCATTCGGATGGATCGCAGCGTACTGAGAAAACTATGAGCCTATATGAAGAATTCGACTAGCGATAGCCATTTACTGCAAGTAAGGATTCCTTAGACAGATTCAAGAACGGATACGGACTGAAAAACATAAAACGTACCGGGAAGATCTGCATTTACAAATAAGGAAGCTGCTATACGCGAAGAAACTGAAGCACAATGAGCCAATAAATGAAAACGGCTTTACCTGTGAAATAAAATTATCACATTTATCGGATCAGACAAAAATTTAACCGCCACTACGTTAACGAACTTAGGCAGTAGGTAGCTGACAGCTCGTACGAGTAGAAAACACTTACTCCTTATGAGCGCTTGTATCCCGATGATACTTCCTCCGTCTGTCATTGCTACGACGCCAATTTCTACTTTCTGACGCACCATACCTCTCATGACACCAATCTCTTCCTCGACGTATCTCGTCGGCGCGACTACGGCTGCGCTCATGCTTCCACCGTTTTTGAGTTCCTTTCCCCCACTCGCTTTCTCTTCTTCCAAGGTCATTTCTCCCACCATCTCTGTCCTTTTCCTGATTCCAAGAATAGCGAGAATGCTCAGCTGACTCTAGTGGTGAACGAACACGTCTATAGTTTACGGAGAAATCGATTAAACACACGTGCTTATACGCAGATGCAGTTTACTTTGGTACTGAAGGACTACGAACGGGACTTCTCTTTGGCGCGACAGCAGCTTCGCGTTTTACCTTTTCCTAGCAAAGAAGGTTCGTTAGGAGAGGTATAAGTTCTATTTTTTCTACTTACCGCTTCGAGCTTCATTAACTCACGTTCCATTCGCATTCTTTGTTCAACTAACACAGGCGGTACACCGTCAGGAGCTTCTTGCGCTGACACTAGCATAGTCCACAGCTCTGTCATGAACTCGCGAGCCTTCTTCGCGTTCAAAAACCCAGTTAAGTTGATCTGCATGTGCCTTGGATCGGGAGTCTAAAATGATAAATGCTAAATATCCTAATCAGCGCCAGCCAAATTTGGTCGACGACGATAATGATCAATGTTTTTTGCAAATAAGAGGATAGAAGAAACGGGACAACACGTGTAGCCGCCGGCTCACACGCATGAGACAATTTTCGAACCGGAACAACAAGCGTGCCTTAAAAGTCAACACATTAACAAAGGCACCTCCATGGAATGTCTACCCCGTGCGTTTACCTGCAAACCTGCGGAAAAAGTCTGCTTTTTCAAGACGGGCGCAGTGGCCAGATCGAGCGATGCACTATGTACTGGTGAATGATAAACGTGGAAGAACGATTCTGACAAAATTACATAGTAAGTGGACAATCAACAGGCTACATCCCATCAATATACGCAAGAAAGCACAACGAAGAAATATTATTTAAGTATTTATCCCGCAGCGCGGAAGTACACCAACAGAAATAGTTCGCTAACAGTTAGCATACTTCGCATTCCAACTGGTTGAAGACAAAATTTTCCAAAATTTCATCTTCGCTTTCCAATATTGTATTTATTCGTTCGGTTATCCAACTTTTGATTGTGTCCAGATTGACTTTCTTCATATCAACCTTAAAACGGCGATTCGCAATGGCATTCACAGCAACATTCATCTAACTGGTACTTTCTGCGCAAATTCCGGTGGAAACTGCAAGGTTTTCAGCAATTTCTTCTGTTTATCTGAGAAGCGATTATCTTGTTCAGCTGTTGTTCCCTTTAAAAAAAGAAACAGCTGAAAGCTTGCCCGCATGATATAAACGTTAATCCAATTTAATTCCACATTCAAGAAAACTAAACGAAAGCAAGCAAGATTATTGTTACCCGAAAGAAACCAGCGTCACCCATCACTACTTTCTCTGCCTCTTCACAGTTCGCAGAAGTTAACCAAAGTTAACTCCCTATAGAAGAAATCGTTACCAACGGTATACGATAGGTTTTGATGAGTAGGCTTGCTTAGACTGTATCAGCTTTGCGACAAAGAAAGAGGAATAAGTAATCATTCCAGCTAATGTAAGCGCTTTTAACGCGAAAAAGATTGAACGAATTAATTTGGAGAGCTCCATTTTTAGCTATTTCTGGACTAAAATCTTAATTTACACAATGTTTACCATACTTTGTTACATTTGTTTTGAAGAACTTTATGAATTACAACGGTAGTGGATGGCACTTTTGGATGTACTAGCGGTAACCGGGCACTGACATCTGTCTCCGCAATGCTATTTGAACTAACTGTGACTAGGGTGGGACTGTAAGGAGAAGGTAACTGTTAAAAAGTACAAATGTAAATTAACAATCGCCGAAAGCAGAAGGGAAAAGGTAAAATACAGCTTAAGAGATTCAGAAAAAAGAGAAATGGTGAAAATGGGTGCGAGAGGGGCGCGGATAGATGGAAAGCTAATGTATATATAGATAAACAGTTGCAGCAAAAGAAAAGGGTAAAAGGATTCCGCACATTTCTTCAAAACAAATGCACGTACTCCATTACGAAGTACCTAACTTAAGTACACATACATAGTGCTTTCTGTGCACTCGACCTCCACCAGTTTGACAAGGCACTCTAAGATAAGTTTTCTTATTTTCACTACACTAGAAACTCGATTATCTGAAGTAATTGTTGCAGGGGGTAGTTCGGATAATCGAAAATTCGGATATCAGAATGATCTGGTATGTCTGTCGTTTCTTTGTCTATATTTTGAGTTTATTTTCTGTCAGCTCTGTTTTTGGAAGATATCCTACAAGAGTTTATCTTATGCAACACTTTATTCGCCAATATCATACCAATAATTCACGCATATTTGAAAAAATCAGTTATATAAGTTTGCTTTATCGCTGTTCTCCGCTTGTTGGCGTCTAAATTACGGGTACTTTTCAAACAGCATTCTTTTCCAGTCGCACTCCTCCTGCATTTCTATCCATTGTAGAGCAACTTTCAAGCAGTATTAGGCCTTCTCGTGCGAAGGGCGTACATTTTCTAACATTTCATCATCATAGAACTCTTCTTCTTCGTCTGGTCCACTGTGTAAGTTTAACACTGTTGCAACGATTTCATCACCGTTCAGTATTTGAAAAGCTGCATCTTCGTTGTCGCGAGCCGACCACATGTCCATGTCAGTCTTGTTGCATTTGTCCGATATAGAAAGATGTTTTAAGGTGTCAAGTATTTCTGCCGCTTCATCTTCTTCTGTATTAGTATTGCTGAAAGATTTGAACAGTCAGCCATCTATCAGTAAAAATGTTATTCCATGCGTTTCTTAGTGTTTATTATTTCATAGAGTATCAGCTTTCTGCTATCATAAAGCAACAATCTTTCAATGTCATTTTCTTGTAGGAACTGACGACAGAATCAATAATGCTATCCTCAGACAACAAAAAGTAACGGAGACGTTCCTTCCGGTACAGGCGCTTCAGAGTTACAATTACCCCTTGATCCATCGCCTGTATCAAGGATTTAACATTAGGTGGTAGCAACTTAGACCAGTGGCCTGTACGTCGAAATCGCATTCTTCAGCGATGTGACGCATTGCTCACTGTGGAGAGTATAAGACCTGTCTTTCCAACAAGTAGGTGCAATATACTTCATTTTGCACAAAAATTAAATTTTAGCGCTTCCTGGCGAATTCGGATTATCGAAAATTTGGATAATCGAGTTTCTAGTGTATTAAGAAGCTTGTGGGTTACGCTCTCCTTTTGTAGGATTACATAAAATGTTGTCTTGCTCAGGCAACACTGTTGGTCAGGGCGAACCTACGCAACACAGACGTCGTCAATGCAGATGTCTCCGGGGCGCCAATGTCTTGAAGTGACAAAGGTCGAAATAACAACGGGAGGGTTGTTTGGCGAATGGATCCAAACCAGGCTCCCGAATGATAAACATAGCCCTTCGTGCAACCTTATGCAGTTTATAAGTGCAGGCTTCGGTAAGCGTAGAAAAGCAGGACCGGTAAGGTTGAGAAAACAGTTTGTTCAAGTAGCGGGACGCAGGCCTCATAGAGAGCTAATTATGGCGGAAAAGTTCTTTAAACGGTCCTAGAGTTACTAGTGGCCTTCGCAGGAAAGGAACAGAGGCACTGCGCTGTGAAAAAAGCACTTTTTTAAAATTTCGCTGTTGACGATACAAGCCTGTTTACTGGCGTCTTGGTGTACCTACTTTTCATTGTTTATTGCTGTACGTTTGCGGGGCCGTAGGAAAAAAGACCCGAAAGATCCCATGAGTTAACTTGTTCGTCCTTCGCGGACAAACAAGTTAACGAGTAGTTCGCCAGCAGTTTCCGTGGGCCACCTAAGCCTAAACCAAAACTTAACACAACTGAGGCGTTTGTCATACTTTTTCTACGTAAACTGAAAATTAGAAAAGGGTGGCACTGAGTACAGTTGGCTTGTTGCTCACAGTATTCGTTGTTCAAGCCGCTGTTGCTCATTGCTTTTCTACATAAACTGAAAATTCGGGAACAGATTCTATAGGCTGCCTAAGCCTAAACCAGGACTTAGGACAACTGAGACGTTGGTCATACTTCTTTCTATGAACAGTGAAAACTGCAAGCCGACTGTACGCAGTGTCAGTCGTTCTAATTTTCACTTTACATAGAAAAAGAACCACCAAAGTCTCTTGTCTTAATTTTTGGTTTAGGCGTAGACGGCCTACAGAAACTGTTCATGAAATTTCGGTTTGTGTAGAAAACCAGTGAGCAACAAGCCAACTGTACCCAGTCCCAGTTTTTCTAATTTTCCGTTTACGTAGAAAAAGTACGACCAACGTCTCGGTTCTGTTAAGTTTTGGTTTAGGCTTAGTTGGTCTACAGAAACTGCTGGCGAATTACTCGTTGGCTTGTTCGTCCGCCAAGGAGGGAGCCAGCAACTGTTAGTACTCATGCAGAAGTGTGTTTACATTGCCGCTCTCACTACTCGTTACGAGATGTCCGCAATGACATGAAACGCTCTAACGGCGTCAAGCAACATAGGGGCAAATTAATTGCGCAGATGAGCTTAGTTATCTGCGTAATGGCAAGGAAAGTGCTCGTCCAACAGGAAGCGACGTTAAAGACACCCGAGCGTGCGTTTTTTGGTAATTTTGCAGAGTTGCGGTATTCGTGGTGGGCATGAAATAGGGAAGATCCGAGAATTGGATTCATATTTTTCCGCAAGTTTATAAAGAGTGATACCTTCAATGTTAGTTGCGCCAGGACAAAGACGGCCTCGAAGTAATCGGTGAAAGCTATTGTAGCCTGTCGCCATTCTTTGTAAGAGCAAAGAAAGGCCGCTGCGATTTTTCGCAAGTCGAAAACAGGTAAAAATTCAATTTCGTCAAAGTGCGGAAATCCGCAGCGCGAAAAAAACCTGTACTAATTGTTATGAAACTTGCATAATAAAAATAAGTTAAACGAAAACTCAAGGTGCAATTGAACAGTCTCCGTTGCATTTTCATTCTTTCAGAGGGAAAGAAAATTGGGAAAAATTATTTCGCTAAAGAACTACTACCTTTTTCTTAATTGAAATTTTCAACTGAGTTACTACTGGTGCGAGAAAACATTTGCTGTTCCAACCTTTTTGGAAAAGAAGATCTCGCGGAAGGAATATACCTTAGCTGTGCTGTTCTTTTAACAGCAGTTGCTAGGCCTGTGGAAAAATTTTACAAGTATTTCAGTATTAAGGAGGAGAGGTAAGTTCAATGTTGTACTGTAGCAATAGCTGGTTGCGTAGTTAAGTTTTGAACAAAAGATCGCAGGCCGTCTTCTTCACACGAGTTATTGAGAAGCGTATAAGATCTGATCTTCTTTTTTAATTTTGGTTGATCGTGTGAATTGGTCATTACCCCGTTGGGCTTTACGTAAGTTAGAAGTAGATGGTTTACTTGTGGATTTGCCCTACGTTGTCGTTTGCCAAAGAAACTTTTCTCTCATCAACCTGATCTAATTTCCTGAGTTTCCTGAATTTGTACTTTTCTTTAAATCGCCTGTTTACTACCGTGGGATGATTTTTAACCTTGAAGTTACTTAGGTCTTGTTGCTGTTAGAAGTTTTCGTCCACAGGATAGTTTATGAACTGTGAATTACGCTAATGTAACGATGTTACGCTGGTTTGTTTATTCCAGTAGGAAGCACGCTGAACGTAGTTCTAACAAGCGTTCATTCGCTTACATTTTACGCATGATTGTGAAGTCTAGACTGAGCAAAATGTTTTGGAACAGGACCACTCAATTTCCTTCTGTCGTGTATTACGGCAACAAGACCTGTGAAAAAGGTATGTATTGAAAACAAATACGGAGCTTTCGGGATATCTCTGATTTCAGCATCAGAGATATTCTTTTGATGCTGATGACAGGGGCCAAGAGGTCGCAAAAGCGTCATATTTGTTTTCAGTAAGTATGTTTCCCGAATGGCTTGTTGCCGTAATAAACAAATTGCGGGTTATGCTAATACCGGCCTAATTTGTCTTCAGGGCTGCGCCTTTTTAGTTTAATACTGATGAAGCTGCTTTCCTTGCTGGGGCACTTAGGGAGCATTGGAAAGCACTGGAATACCTACCTTCCAAAGCCTAGGACAAATTAAAATAGCCAAAAACTTTAGAATTTTTACATTCGGCAACTGTCGTGTAGTTATACAACAAGTGTTCAGAAATGTTGAGATACTCTGCTTAGTTTAGCTTGTTATTTAAACTTGTAATTGGCGTAACTTTGTAACAATCAGGTAGGAACGGCAAATCGCCTATCCTTGATTAAGAACATACCTGTGCCTCGTAATTTGACAGTATTCGTATAAACTTACGCAGTATTAACAGCCTTGAGGATTAAATTGCAATTTAATCTTTCAAGAATTCCTGTAATGCAATTTGAACTTTCGAATGAATCATCATTGATTGTTTACTTTTAATCTATCCAGTGCTTTTTATCTCGTTTAAGTAATCGAAAACTCTTCTTGTGGCAACAGACCAATGTTTCATGTTGCAAGAAAGTACGACAAATCACGTGTCGGTTTGAAGGAGAGGCTTATTGTTCTAACAGAGATAGGCGTGAAGCTTGCAGAAGTCGCAGGTTCGCGGTCATACGATCGTGTAATCATGTATTTGAATGACTTAATGGCATTCTCCGAATGAAACGGCTGATTTGCATTGCTTGCAAATCTCGTGGGTGAGATATTATTGAATGAATGCTTAGTTAAGGATAGGTGAGAAATTATGTGCGAAAGCAAACACCAGTCGATAATACATGGTATGAAGATCGGCGCCTCCGGAATCGCAGAGTTCCGTCTTCAAATTTGAGAGGTATAGTTCAATTGCAGCCATTGCTTGCACTTGGTAGTATAAACTGCTTCACACAGAGGACGGAAATCATTGAGTAATTACAGAATTAAAAATAAAAAGGTTTTGTTTGCCTTAATTGACAATTTTCATTTCGTGAGTGCTGCCGTTATAAATCTGGAGCTTAGAGCATTTATGCTTTTTGACTATCTGTTGAATGTTTCTGTATTCGCAAAAATGTTTACAAATTACGTTGGAAAGCTGAATGTTCCGTACCGATTTGCAACATGATGATTGCCGGTAACTTCGGACCACGTGGTGCTTTGCGTCTGCAAGTGCTAACTCAGTTCAAACGGAATGAATAGGTTTCGAGGCGTTTGTATGTCGGAGCACACTTCTGTTCAGCGTATCATATAGACGATTCTTTTTAGGCAAGCTCGTTTACTGTTTTGTCATACTTTTGCGCATTGTTTTGTCGTTTATTAATGTGTTTTCGCAAAGTGTATGTCTTCTTTGCATAGCTCATTTCTTGATTGTACGTTGACTGTCAGCGAGATAAAGTTCCGCGTGTTTAATGGAACTCATTAGCAAGTCGTGGTCTACTAAGTAGTTCTAAATAGAACGTTTTCTACCGTTTACTCTCAGCGAAATTCAGAAGCCTATAAAGTCCTCGCTAGGATTTGTTTCTGCAGTTTGAGAAAATCGACGGCGATTTAAAATAGTTATGTTCCAACCGATGGTAGCATATGTGCGGTGAGGTAGTTTGCTGACCAAATGCTTGTTGTTCATTCTAGGCTTAGCGTTTCAACATAGATTGCTTGGTAGCGGGTCGTGCGATTTCGTTGCAAAGCACATTTGTATTCCCGCTCAAAATAAGGGTATTTTTACAAAGCTTCCGGAGCGCTTCATATAACTAAATTTATTTTGAATAGAAGTACAGCTGTGTCTTGCAATGAGATAGGCTTAATGCATACCCAATTTCCCTTGCTGATTCTAATAACTTGTTTTAGAAAAATGCCAAATAAGCAACAATCCGCCGCTGGTGAAGGTTATGCCGACGATGTTCCTTTGGTAAAACGTCTCCGTCGCAGCACTCAGAGCACTGCCGCGGACGAGGAAGTGAGCTTTGCTTTCGTATGACCAAGTAGCTAACAACTGCATTTGTAGACTAAAAACTCTGAAGAGCTGTTTCACACGCTAAGGAATTTTCTGAATGAAGAAGGGCGCTCCTTGTGTGAAGAGCTCTTTCGGCACCCACTGAAAAAGTAAAAAATTCACTCTCCTTAACTAGGCCCTATCCCGTAAAAATTGCAAACTTTGAAAAGAGAAACGCTCTAAGTACCCTTCTACTTTGGACTATCTTTTCTTCCTGGAAGGTGTAAGTGCTGATAACAGAACTTTTCATTACCTTTGTATTATATTACCCTTCGGTACTGATCTTGAAAGCTGGATGCTTCTTAACAGGTCCGAAGGTCTTCATGATGGAGATTGTCGTACGGTTCTTTCTTGCCCGTTCTTGGTGTCTGAATAAAACGAAGCAAACGCCCTACCAACGGATGGATGAGCAGATTGTTAAGGAAAATTCAGAACAATTTTATACTTTCGGAGCTTTCGGGACCAACCTTGTCCCGTCTTTAGCGAATGTCAACCGAGGTTGTCTAGCACAACCATTCGCTGAAGACGGGACAAGGTTGGTCCCGAAAGCTCCGAAAGTATAAAATTGTTCTGAATTTTCCTTAATAACTGCTCATCCATGCGTTGGTAGGGCGTTTGCTTTGCTTTATTCAGACGCCAAGAACGGGCAAGAAAACCGTACGACAATCTCCATCATGAAGACCCTTCGGTACTATGTAATTCTTTTGAAACGGCATATTTTTTTATGGTGAACAGTGAAAATTCAAAATGTAATTTTTTATAATGATTGCGTAAAGTTTTCATTGCAAATACGCAAATAACCGATTAGCCTAACGAGTTATTTCAGTGTGTGTGCAGTGAGATTAGCAGTATTTATAGTTAAGAAACAAAGATCGAAACAGTGCATTGGTTAGTGTTAATAGTTTTTAGCAAAATCAACCAGTAGGTGTCGTTCGTGTATGAACGAAAAGTCGGCACATATCCCATGTCGAAAGAGTAATATTAATATTACAAGAAGTATACGCGTACCACTCGATCATGTTGATGATTACTTGCCCGTTCGTTAATCAAGCGCTTGTTTCCTGAAGAGAGGGACGGCCATTAAACTGTTGCAGAAGAGGAGAATGATATTCCCCTTTTGCAAAGGATTTTTTCACTAAGTCAGTGATTGTCAAAGGGGCGACTTGGCGAATACGGGAAACTTGAGCAAGAAAAAAGAGCGGGAAAAGAGACTACTCGTTTCCTCACTATTCTTTCCCCATTTTCCGTGGTTCGCAGGGATAGGATCAGTTCAGTGGGGCGGTGGCGAGCTTGGCCTTAAGAAACAGTGGTCTAAATGTTGTTTCAGTCGACTGGTTTTATGTTTAAATTCTGGGAATTCCAGTAGTTAGGAGTAAAGGTTTTGATTTAAGACAAGAGAAATAATGCACGTGATTCTTTAAGTTCTTCTAAACCTCTGATGAAAAATACAGACGGTATAAATGGTTTTCTAAAACACGGACGCTCATTTTTCAGTCGTCTTTTCAGTATGCCTGCTTGTCTAGGAGTTCACCAGAGTACCATAAAGTGATAAGCAGACCAATGGACTTAACCATAATTCATCAAAAGTTCAAAGATGGTGAATACTCAAATTGTGACAAATTCATATGTGACGTGCAATTAATGGTTGAAAATGCCAGGCTTTATTACAAGGTATATTAAGAAATCGATAGATCCAATGGCCCTCACTGTTAGTGGCATTTTTAAAATATACAGGAAGATTCGCAGATATATCAAGATGCTTGTGACCTCTGGAAGGTGTTAGCGGAAGTTCGGCTCAAACAATTAGAAAACGTCGAAGTCTTAGAGGGCAGCTGCCGTTCCCGCGATCCATCACCCACTTCATCGTCTCGCAGCTTGAGGTTCTTTCGTTTTCACAAATGTCGTCTGTGACGTAATATACCATTTTGTTCAGGTCGAACAGTCCGAGTCGATCCTTGAAAAGTTGGGAAAGAGGTAGCCTGGTTTCAGAGGTTCAGCCTACGCCTGTACATTTGTTCGAGGATTTGCTCTCGAATGTATTGACAGCGGTTTCCGAAGACGGCAGGCCGATTTGTCAATGGTTCAAAGTTTCACCACCCAAAGAGGTAAAATATAGGAGTATTGCTAGATTTTTTCTTTTTCTATTTTTAACCCGTTTAAGTTGTACCCGGAATATTACGCGTGCATTGAAGAGCCTATGGACCTGCGCACAATGGCTAGAAAGATTCGCAGTCGTACTTACAGAAGCTTAGACGACATGGAGTCTGACGTGCATCTGTTATGCACCAACGCTGGGATGTTCAACGAGCCACATTCAGCGGCTGCTAAGGTTCCATTGCGCTGTGTTCTTCTACGAACTTTACCCTGTCGCCTTCTACCAACTTCAGGATGCCACTCTTCTCAGCAAAATTTTCTCGCACCGCAAGTGCAACTTACTTCAAATGGGAAAGCGAGCATTACCCAAAAAAACGTAAACATTTTAATTCTTTCAATGTTTTTATTTTGCAGCTTTAGTGGTCCAACTTGATTTTTGCACTTCTCTAATATGAATCTGCGCCAGAGGTTTAGGCAACTGTGACTTTGAAAGGTTGAACTTAAGTGAATTAGCCATTGCAGAAAGGCATAACTTGAATAAGTAGGCGTACATAAAAAATTGTCTATGGATCATACACGTACGAAGTGCCTTTTGTTTTGTTTTATGTCGCATGACTACAAGCTGTCTTTCATATCGTATGGCCACCGTATTGATAGCTGCGCGCAGACGTAATCTTATTTACATGAATTCGTAACGATGTGCAGGTGTTACTTCACTAATCTAGAATTGTTTCTTTATACGAAAAGAATGGATGGTTGGTTAGTGGCAGTGATATAATAGCCCAATGGAAGTTTCAACGTCTCGTTCCTACGTTACGCGTCAGGCATGATAATTGATTGAAGATTACCTTCTTTACAACGACTGCATAGCTTCAGTCATTGACGAAACTTTTCTGGTCTGTGGGGAAAATATTTTTTGTGGTCAAGTAGGTTGTACAGCGAATGAATGATCAGGCAGTCATAAGCTCGTCGCATGATTGCTGCCGCTATATTGATAAATTAAGAAAAACTCGTAAAAGGAAGTAACAACAGCATTTATAATTCAGTATAGTTTCTATTGTCTTCCGCAACTTCTGCCGCTGCTCTAGCAGCGGTCGTATGCCACGACGATAGAAGTTAGCTGACTTTGATCAAAAGAAACCAACAGGCTCATTTTTGGACACCAGCGAAATTTCTTAGTTGCTGACCAGACAAATCTTCCTTCTTTCGATGAAACATGGTAATCGATGGAGCAACCAGCTGCAGTGAAGCTTCCGAGTACTAGCTTTGAGCTTTGCCCAAAAAGAGTTTTTCTAAACGACTGATTCTCAAGGGGGCGCTAGCGCCCTTCTGGGGGCCGTGGAAGATTTCAACGGGGGCGCTGGAAGCCAAAGGGGCAATGAGGGGAGCGCTGGAAGGCTGAGGGGGCGCTAGGAGATCTAATGCGCTTCTGAGAAAGAAGCAAGCGAAAGTTCTCTTAGCACGCCGGTTAAGTGGTGGTTGTAATGCAGAATGCAGACGAATAGGAGAGAGAAAGTTTTCCCGGCAGCTGGAATAATTCCCCCCGGCATCACTCGGCGTCCCGAAGGCTAATTGCGTACGCAGATCGCCTGTCTGAACTGTGCCTCCAGACGAATGGGACCCTGCCTGCAGCTGCCTCTGACATCAGTTGCAGCTGGTTTTGTCACAACGGCATACCAGCTAATTCTATGGGTGACTCATAATGAATGCGCCTCGTGCATATTGCTAATCTGCCTTCCAGCGAGAATTAATTCTAGATGATTCCTACTGGTCAGCTTTATTCCTAAATTTAAGAAATAAAGTTTTGAGCGATCGCTTGTCCTTTTCCATTTCTGCGGTTCATTGTGAGCGCGGAAAGCACCGGTAACGCGGTACAAGCAGACAAGAATGGACGTAAACCATGTGCCTTGGGGTAACTCAATTCGGTCATGTCAGACGAAGGAGCGGAAGAGTTATGCCGGGCGAATACCAGCGAGAGGGACGTAGGGGGGCGCTGGCGCGGAAAAGGTTGAGAAACTATGTTCTAAACGGCAAAGGCATCGTGGCGCACAACAGCCAGAACATGAGGTCGCGCAGCATCATGATCCGCCATTGGTTTGACGTCTGTTTCAGTGACTCCTCTCTCGATGCTTCTGCGAGTCTGTAAGTTGCTGCCGTTAGCGGTCCGCAATGACTGCCTGACCCGGTTGTAACTCAGCCGCTCTTGTTGACACTCAACAAAAGTCACACTATATCACCACATACAACCGAACAATGCACTGGTCAGAGGCGAGCGAAGACGCCCATACGCGCTTATCACGGAGCGGTAAAACCATCCATTGAATTGGACTGCACCGGAAGGCCGAGCGGCTGTATTCACTGTTGAAAAAGCCTTGCAGCAAGTACTTCTTAGAGTGCAGCAGTGATTTGGCCTACAAGATGGAATGCAGTCGCGGTCCCTACCTTGATCCAGCGTATCGTGGATGCGACCGCTACGAACGCGTTTACGTGTGTTCGGGGCACGGTCAGCCCGTCTGTCGACCTCGTGTGCAAAAGCGACCCGATCGACCGGAATAGGAGAAAATACCAATCAGCTGCATTGAAATAGGAGACAGAGACTTTCCTGAAGCCAGTGTCCATTACGGGCGGTTCTACTACAGCTGCTCTAATGGAACGGGAGTGAGACGCCATTGTCCTATGGAAATATTCTTCCATGCGGAGGAGCACTTTTCATCGCGAATGTTGCCATTTACTGTAGATTGTCCTGGGTCTGTATAATGTTATCCCGTTTTTGGACTGTTGTGCAGGACTCACTGGACATGACCAGCAACGATCTGCCACAGTACTCTCATCCGTCTTTAGCTCATAGACAGGGAAAGGCAAATGTTGACGCGGTTCTTCGTGACAGATTCAGAGATCGCACCTTACAGTCGTCTGGTTCGTATCATCAACGAGTAAAAGTTCTTTGGTCGTCACAGCTGAGTATTCGCCAAGCTTCCTTTGCAATTCTCCGCCTTCGTTTTCGTTAAGGCATCCTGACCTCATTCTACCTTTAGTGTAGAAATGACAACTCTGGGAGGGATTGTAGCAACTTTTTCACATTGCTTGCGGACCCAGCGCCCTCATCGTATATACCGCAGAAAACTCGTGCGACGTCTGCTCTGTATTTTCTTGGGCAAAAGGAAAATTTATGCATTGACGAAAATGAATGATGTCAGACTGATGTAAAAAAGCCGGCGAAAAACGAGTGAGCGTACGAAAGCAAAAACAACTTTGTCTGCGTGAAGGAAGACGTTGGAATGACGACTACGCCGCGAATTGTATAGCGTATGCATAATTCGCACGCAAGTTTGATTAACAGGATTTATGCGACGATATCAAAATGTTAATGTTGGCAAAAGCAATCTTTGTATATGTTTAGTATTAATAGTAGTACAGTATCCTGGAAACCAACCTTTTCCGTTTTCACCGTCAGAGTTATGTGTATGCATGTATGTGTTTTGTTTGACAAGATTGTCTGATGGAGCTGACGCAGGGCAAGGGCAGTTTCAAACAACTTTTTCCTTGCAGTATAGAGAAAAATGCCGCACTGGTGGATAATCTATTGTGCTTTTCGTTTGATATGTTGGAGTTTTGCTCGCTAGCCGAGGATGCCAGTGATTCCTCCAGTGTGGATAATTCCATGATGATGCAACTCTACTGCTTCTTACTATCTTGGAGTGAGTCAGACACAGACGAGCCTTACTTTAACAATTTCGTTCGATTGCCAGATCGAAGGTTAGTTGACCTTAGTCTGCTTTGGCAATATTTTGAAAATTGTTTTCATACTTACAGAGTTTTTCCGGACTACTACGAAGAGACAACTAAACCAGTATCTTTTTACACGATCAACAGAAACATTAAGGTCATCAGGTATTCGTTTAGTAAACGTTGTCAATGTGCATTTTATAGGAAGGTTTGTACGGAAGTCTAGCTATGCTTCTTTTGGACTTTTGCCTAATGGCGAGGAACGCAATGAATTGCTACCTTGGGGAATCTATGATTCATCAAGTCAGCGTTGCCAATAGTATTGAGTACCCTACCCTGATTCTTTCAGAAGGCTGTTCGACTGAAGACGCTAGCTATCGGTAAAGCGATCGAGCTTTGCCCTTTTCTCCAGGTAATGCTGCCGCGTGAATTAATGCTTCTTGCCAGGCGTTCTTTAGGGATGTTTTGGGGAAGGAGGAGCTTTGCGCTTGTCTAGTCAGAGAGCCATGAGTAACCCTTCACTTGATGCCTCAGTCGACTCTGATGCTGGAAGGTGTCCCGTGAAGTCAGTGGACAAGGTTTCCAACTCGACCGCACGCAGTGATACGTTGGAGGATAGAATACTGGAATACAGAAGCAAACTGATGCGTATTTATTTTGCTGTCGTTAGCTACGTGGTATGACGCAGCTAACAGTGGCGAGATCACTTTAAAACTGTTCTGCTTGACAGGACTCGTCGGACCGTCGTTTGAGCGTCGCTTTTATGGATAAGCCTTCAAGGAAAAAATATCCTGACTATTATCAAGTCATACCAGAACCAATTGACTTACGGACTATCAGGTCATCGATCGAAGCAGATCGGGTACGATTCGGAACAATTACCTTGTATGCGCTAAGTGACGTGTGATTCCTCCTTCCGTTTAAGTATCCTTCGTCGAATTCAATGGCTGCCGACTTTGATTTGTTATTCGAAAATGCTAAGCATTACAACGAAGATGGTTCGGTCATTTATCAGGACGCTGCCACCCTGAGCAACGTTTTTGCTGAAGCTTTGGCCACTATTTGCCCGGAAGGCATCGAACTTCCTAGAGGACCAAACAACAGAATCAAGTGAATGATTTGACAAGGGTGATATGTGTGCAGCCTATGGTTGATTGTTTTCAGACGTGGTTGTACTTACAAGCGGGAAAGGGTTTCATGCAGGAAACGAAGCGGTAGCTACAGCAGTGATTCATCTGCAAAAGCGCTTTTAAAGAAAGGAAAACATGACGAACGAGACAGCAAATTGTGGCAGGTGTATAACCATATCAAAAATTTTACCGACTCAAAAGGACGTGTGCTTTCCACGATATTCATAAAGTTGCCATCCAAAATGGTGTCTACCAGTTTGCTTTTTACCAGTACCTTTTCAATTAGTTAGAACTTATTTTAGGAGTACCCGGATTACTATGAAGTTATTAAGAAACCTATAGATATGCAAAAGATCTACAACCGCATAAGCAGTAATCATTATGAAAATTTGGACGGTTTGGTAGCCGACATTGCGTTGATGTTTGACAACGCTTGCAAGTACAATGATCCCGAATCGCAGATATATAAGGTAAAAATACCGTAAGAACAGCAGAATAGATGAAGGTTTTGCAGGATGCCTTGATGCTGCAGCGGCTACTGCTTCTGAAAAAGTCTGAACTGCAGGCGGACGAACCCAAAGTTATTGACGTGCAGCATTGGGTACAGGAGATGGTAACTAACATTTTCCTAGCCGTGTGCAATCATCAAGTATAGCAACGATAAATCGTTGTGCTTGCTGTAATGCTCCTATTTGTACAGGACGAGGACGGCCGTTGTTATGCCGATTCATTGTACGAGTTTGCTGCGGAAAATGATCAACAGAGGTAGTATTAAAAGAAGACTCAATACTGCTATGAATAAGTTTAAAAATCGCAGAATTTTCAGAAAATTCCTTACGTTAGATCAAATCAAGAGAAACATTGACAAGGTAAAGAAGGAAACATCTGCTCCTGTTCTCTCTTTTGCCTCTTCTTATCTTTAGAAGCGATACCGACGTTTGGACCGCTTCCAAGAGGACATGTTTGCAACGTTTCGAAACGTTAGGGAAAACTTTCCACCTGATTCACAAGTGCGTCCTGAAGAAATGTGTACTATGTTCATTCACTTTTCTCCATCTTTGAGGTTTTTGAAGATTCCATTGAGCTGCAGTCTTGTTTCATACGAACACGGAATGAGTTGACCAAAGAAGGTGATATGTTCTACTCTCCTGCTCTGTCATACGCAGAAAAAGACCTGAACGCTGAAGTGCAAGAGCAAAAATGCGCCAATGTACATAAGGAATACAAGGATCCAGTTGAATTGGCGGGGGCTAAAGCATGTGTAAGTGGATTTTTCCTGAAAATGAAAGCACGGTTGTTGGATATTCATGATGGAGATCGTACGGTTGTCTTGCCCGTTCTTGGTGTCTGAATAAAACAAAGCAAACGCCCTACCAACGGATGGATGAGCAAATTGTTAAGGAAAAACTCAGAACAAGTTTATACTTTCAAAGCAGTGGAATTTGAAAGTATAAACTTGTTCTGAATTTTTCCTTAACAATTTGCTCATCCATCCGTTGGTAGGGCGTTTGCTTTGTTTTATTCAGACACCAAGAACGGGCAAGACAACCGTACGACAATCTCCATCATGAAGACCTTCGGACTCGTTAAGAAGCACCCAGCCTTCAAGGTTGTTGGATATATGAAAAGGCAATCCTGTCCTTTCGCTTACGGTGATTTATGTTTGAGTCTTTGTTGAATACGGCATCTTTAAGAGAGTTTATGGAGTGTACTTCCGAAGTGACCTGATTTGACTTTCGACTTGATATGACTTTTGAAATCACTCGACCTGTTTGTGTTACTGAATAAGCGCAATTGGTTCACCGTATCCTTGGTAATATGTCGCAGGTTTATCGGCAGGTACCGAAAACCGCGGGCGTTACCGATGGAAGATATGCTGAGTTTTACCTATTTATTTATGCCTATGAGAAAGTATAGTTTATAAATTACAGTAAAATATTAACTTTAATAACATAAGAATAAAGTAGTCCGATTGTAACAGCGTACTGTACTGCTTTTCAAGCTCTACAGCATGTTGTTACAATTGGACAGCTACAGGTAATTTTATTCTTGTGTATGGAAACTACCTACCCGTCGCCAGTAAGAAAAGTTTATTCGAAGAACCAAAGCACGGGACCAGCTGGGTTCTGTCGTCAGCGTCTAATCGATTGGCTAAGTCGCGGCAAACATTAGTAAACTGGAAATTACTATTTCAGCAGGATGGCCAGGAAACAGCAAGCGTCGTAGTGCGAGACATTGTATATAACGTTGGAGACTTTGTCTATGTAAGGCCCACTGAAGCTGGACTACAACCGCACATTCTGTTTCTGAAACGCATGTGGAAGACTGGCGAAAAATGTGAAGTACTTGCCTATGGAAACTGGTTTTATCGCCCTTCAGAAACTTTTCACATAGCTACTCGTAAATTTTTGGACCATGTATGTTCCAATTTTTGGCGATATGCTGGGTTACTTTTCCTAATTTTTTTAGGAAGTATTCATTACTGACTTCTTTGACAAAATCGACACTCAGAGGATAATGGGGAAATGTTATGTCATGTTTGTGAAGAACTTTTTCAAATATCGTCCCGTGGTAAGTGTTCATTTTTTTCTGTTAACTCTTTTTAGCATCCCGTTACGGTATTGAAACGCGCAGGGTTTCATGGATGAGGACGTTTATGTTTGCGAATCAAAGTATCTGGGTCGAGTGAAGCACTTCAAAAAATTGAGGGTATTTGGTGATTGATAAGAGTGGCCACTCTGTCTTATTCACTGTTGTTTAAGACGTGGGAAATGAATCGTTCTGAGAGCGATGTCGTATTCGAAGAACGATCGGTACCCTTAGCTCCGATTAGAAGGCCATTTGTTTTTGCTGACAGACAATCTTCCGATATTGAAACTTCACCTAATGCGGAAGATGTTGATTCCGATACCGAATCACAAACGTCTGTTCTAGAAATGGAGCGTTGCGTAACTATTCTGTCTATCGAGTAGAATAGTAATTTTTGTAGCAAAGCATTTTTTTCAGGAGCTTGTTGTCAGAAGCGATTCAGCTGAGGAAACTATTGAGTACGAGCAAGCATGTCATAATAGCTTTTGGGTGAAACTCGGCGATTGTGTTTATCTGACTCCACGTGAAGTTAAGCCGAACATACTGCACATTGAACGTATCTGGAAAGCTAATGCGTAAATATGGAATGATTCTTCCTGCTATTTGTATGGGGTACGATTTAGAGAAACCTGGATTTCCGGTGTGACGTTCATATTCCCATGTCAAATCGAGCACGAACCCACTCGACTGTTTTACAAGAATGAAGTATTCGCTGTGGAAAATCGAAAGCAATATCCGATATCGAGAATTAGCGGGTTATGCTCTGTGCTTTCAGTGAAGTCCTACTGCTCTTGTAGGCCTCCGCTTGGCTGCGTTTCTTTCTGATGCTTAGGCCCACTCTTTCAGACCGTCTTGCTGAAATACCGGAAGTAGACGTTTACCTTTGTGATTCAAAGGCTGTTCCTGCGGATGACAACAAGTACATAGTACCGGAAAACCACGAAGGGAAATTTAGGTTTAAGGCAAGCAAACGGATAGCTCGGTCAGAGCTGTAGAATGTGTGCATTGCAGAATTTCCGCTTTGTTAACGATGTTCTTGAAGACGAAGTATTCTATTTTGAGAAACCACTGCCAGCAGCGAAGGTTTTCTAAGCTTTTCTTTTTGTGCTTTACGTTTAGTGTAATATATATCCCTTACCGCTGATTGAAGGAACCGTCGCCATTCTTGATGACGAGGGTGATTTCTTTCGATAACGCCAGCGATGATGTTGTACAAAATTCTGAAGCGGTCCATCCGGACTTCAAAATGTTGAAAGTAATATTGTCGTTCGATTTGCCTGCTCGTTTTAGCCTTTTTCACTGAAGGACATGCATTTTACGCCCAAGCTGACGGCACGCTCAAAGAGTGGCTATATTCTCTTCTCAGCTGTAGTTCGGAAGAGAATAATGGCTGAGAACCCTGACTGTTCCTTCGGTGATATCAGCAAGATTGTGGGTTCTGAAGTAAGTAATTTATTCTTGGTCATACTACTAGTTTGCGCACCGTAGTTTTTTCTAGTGGAAGAAGCTATCGGATGAGGAGAAGAAGCGCTACGAAGAGGAGGCGCAACGCATAGCGGATCAGCGAGCAAAAGCTGATATGGCTGCTGGTAGTCGTCTTCAGCTGTTACCAGGTCAAACTCGAGTGTATTGTTGCCGCTGGAGGGAGTGTGATTACCAGTTCGAAAGTGCTGACCAGCTTAATGATCATATCACGTCTGCGCATACTAGCCAGATTGGTATGTTTTCCTGTTCACTGTTTATCCTATAGGTAAATTAGTTTCCGTAACGTTATCCTGAAGATTTCTCTTATAAAGTATTTATATTTATGCTGTTGGAGGAATCCATGACTTGTGAATTTCTTTCCGAGTAGAAACCTTTATTTTGCTTTAGGGTAGGTGCATTTCCATTAACCGAAGCTTGCGGGTTTGCACCATTACCAGTCACCAGGGGTAACCAACAGAATGACCTCGTGACGCCTTGTTCACTAATACGTTGTTCTCGTTTTAAAGTAAATTCAGAAATTTTTACCATTCTTTTTCAATGCGTTCTTTTTGAATGTTTCTATCTTCTCCATTAATTAATTCATACCATTTCTCTTCATCGTTTCATGTTTCTTCAGTACTTTTAATCTGCCGATAATTGCAACTAGTTCGTTTTCTTTCTGCCAAGTCCACTTTTCTTTTATCCAGTTGTCCTTTCTTTTGAAATTCAAATTGTACATACGTCAAGTTCATGTTTTGTACCTGACAAAGGCAATGGGAGAGAGCAACAGTTAGTGGAGTCAGTTAAGTTTGACCAAATCATGCTAACGTCTTCTCCTAAATGCCGATTGTACGTTGTGCTGTGTCTGATATAAAGTGCCTCTTTAATCTTGCTCAATCGTGAACTGCTTTCTTAACATAAAACTTTTGCCTGGAAAGCATTTTTACATTGGGCTACGTGTTCTGCCACAGCTGAAGCCTTTAGCGCTCTTTCCATTGCAACTTGAGGGTTTAACGTTGGCGGCCTACCACGATTAGTGATTGGGGCACCATTTTATAGGGCGCTCTTTGCGTTATTATACCATTTTAAGCATTTCATGTGTCCATTTAATCTCTGTTCAAAAGTGCCACTTGTTTCTCCGATATAGGCAGCTGAATACGCACATTTTACCATATAGACCAGACCTGTTTTTTGTTAACGGGAACTCTTGTCTTATTTTCCGAAGCATAGAACATAGACTAGAAGAGCTCTTGAAGAAGACCTTGAACCCTAAAGTTCGGCCTAACCTAGAATCTTTTCACCTAATCCCACAAAGTAGGGAAGAACAAGGCGAGGGATGTTCCAATTGTCATAATCTGAAAAAACACGTCGGTGGAGTCTACGTTAGATGACCTTATCTATGAAAGGTTGAGGATAACCATTTTTTGAAAAGGTCGTACTGATGTAATTTAATTCTGATTGTAAAAGTTCTTAGCTGCATAAATTTCTGAATTAAAACCTTAAAACGAGGACGACGTATTAGTCAGCAAGGTGTCACGAGGTCAGTCTGCTGGTTACTGCTGATGACTGGTAATGGTGTAAACCCGCAAGCAATGAAATTGAACGCAAAAACGGGCACCTACGGTAAAATAAAATAAAAGTTTCTACAACCTGAAAATCTACGGTCCCGTTAGGAAGAGTTATGTATTCAGTTGCTTTCTGAGTTGGTTAAATCATTATCCTTGTACTTTCTAATACTTTAGGAAAAGTGGGGGACGATCAATACGTCTGCTTATGGTTGACTTGCTCAAAGTACAGAAAGGAAGGAAAGTAAGTCCCAACCGTTTCTTCTTCTATGGGTACCTTTCAGCGTTCTCTCATTCTTTTATGTTGCAAATCTATTAATAGGCTGCAGCAAAACTAATTACCGTACTTATCAGTGAATAAAGTATGTAACTGAATAAAGGGCAGTTCTCTTAGTACTACAATTGACAATTACGAAAATAAGAAACGTCCCTGTGTTGGCCATTTCATTAGCGTTAATATTAATATATTGAATCGTGTCAACAGTTTTCAAAGGGATGTATGTTTTTCGTTAACTACTACAACATTGAATTAGGGCATTATCATCTTAGTTTCAAATTTTTGAACGAAGAGAACTAGAGAAACAAGTTCGCATCAAAAAACGTGAACATGATGTTCTGTGCATGAATGCTTGCGTAATAATTGTAGTAGTGACAGAGAAATTCGTGCTAGTAGTAGTGCGGCTCTTATAGTGAAAATCAGGGAATGTTTTTCATGATTGTGTGCGCTGTTAATCTTGCTTTGGACGTTAACAGTGCCAGAGAGCTCAAAACGACTGAGTACGGTGCATTTACGCTATATATGGAGCAGAAGAGGTATTCGAAATTGTCCGCAGTGCCCTTCAGAACGTGTTCCCAGCGGATACGGGGGTCAACCGCGGTTTTAGTTGAACATGCCCGTGTTTAAGTAGTAGAAACAGTTCAAATTCACGCTTTTTCAAGAGTGCTGTTACTTGTTTCTCGATAAAGTAGCGTTGTTCACTTGCAGTGCATAGTGAACAGGACTAGAACGTTGAAGTGATTGATTGGTTGATTTCATTCTGATGTTTTTCCTTCCAGCTCTAATGCAGGCGGTGGTCTGCTTCAGTTGCGTATACGCTTGCCAAGATGTCAGACGTTTAAAATGGAAAGATTTCTTTAATGTAGCCTAACTGGAGTTTGGTTTAAAATCGAATTACGTAGAAAGCTTATAACTTCATACATTCGGACATTTCTAAATCGCTCTTATTTTGCAAAAGCATTTGGAACTTTTTCTTATTTTCATAGCGCACCGTCACTACGCCTGTGGGCATTAACTGTGAAGGTTTGTCAGGACTCATTTTTGTTAATACTTTAATTGCTATTGTTTATTGAAGAAAGTTTTTGAAATCTGCAGTTTGTCGTAAACCTTTTGAGATTCCCGTTTTTCTTTTGAAAGTATTTTCAATCCTTCCTTTAGTGAATTCTGGGATAAAAATTATTTTAATGAACATGTACGGTCGTTTTAAAAAGTTTTGTCCATCTGTGACTGCCTTCGCAAGTGGGTACAGGATTTTCATGTTCGAGGTACGTTAGTTACGATGTACCCGTTTGTTCCGCGAAAGGCGAGGAGCTTTCTGGACATACCTTGTCCTGAAGGCTCCGCAACTCTCCGCAGAATAAATAGGTTCGCCGTAACTAACGTATCTTGAAAGTGAAAACCCATACAGCGGTTAAAAGACATCCTGTGTTTCGTCATACTGTTTTCTTATTTTGTGTATTCGATTTGTCATTCTTAATTTGATTAGTAGTTTTGTTTATAGTGATTACCACTAACTCGCCAAATGGAAATTGCTTACTTCAAGTAGCTTCATTTGAATTATCAGTCGCTGCGAGACGAATATCCTATATCAGTTGCAAAACTTTAAGGCAAACATGCTTCGGAAATGTTTCATGGTTTATTCGAAGCGTGCCACCTTTTAAAGTATCTACTTTTAGCTGTCGTGAGAAGTTGTAATTCCTTACTCATTTTCTTCCTACAGGCCTGTAGTTCTGTTATTATCTGCGATACCAACTATATCTTCTTAGTTGGTTAGAGAGTTTATAACAAAGTGTAACACGTGAAGAAATTTTTAGCAACGAAAGGCCTGGAACAACTTCCACTAACTTTTGTCTAGCTCATAGTTTCTCAACCTTTT
>KN538389.1:1043357-1059654 GCA_000797535.1 Trichuris suis | reverse complement strand
GGTTGAGAATGCCACTCCTGTAACGGCCCCATCGAATTTCGTAGTCTTTCTTTCCTATGAATGACGAGGAAGCCGTTAGCAGGGAACATTAACCCGTGAGAGTAAGACTCCCGAGGCTTCCGGCGCAATTGGTTCCTCCGTTTTCAATGCTAATAATGATCGGCAGAAGGCTGTGGAATCCATATACAACCAAGATCAGGGGATGTGATACAAGTTACAAACACCGGAAACAGGAAGTGGGCGAAAGTTTGTCCAAAAAAAGGAAACTGTTCGCTAAGTGGGAAGATAGCCGGATGTTTGTGACCTGCCTGGCGACACGTTTTTGGACAAAGTTTTGTCCACGTCTTGTTATTTCCGGTGTCCGTAATTCTTACCACGTCTCCCACTGACCTTTGCTGTATATTAACGCCGCCGCTCTCTACCCGGTCATTGTTAGCGCTGGGAACGGAAGAAGGAATTTCGCCGGAAGCTTCTGAAGTCTTACTCTCGCAGGTTAGTAGTCCCAGTAAACCGTATCCTCCTTATTCGACCATCGGCTGCAGGTGTGCTTAGTCAGTGTTACCGTTGATCTCATGTCAACGTCGTCGAGGAGGAAGCGTGTAGTGCTTTCCCTGGAAGAGAAGAAGGAAATACTGCAGGCCCTGGAACGAGGAGTATCTGGCCGCTCAATAAGCGAAAAATATAGAATCGGCACAGCAACGGTCTCAGATATTAAGAGAAAAGGAAGGACAATCCTGGATTATTCAGAAAAATGGGCACAAGAAGGCGGATGCTCGAACCGCAAGATGATGAGAACGCCTAAACTCGAAGCAGTCGAGGAGGCCCTGGCCCCGAGGAGGAGGAAGAAGTCGACGAGACCAGCTACAGACCCAGGCGACTGGAATGCCGACTCGGACGTGAACAGAGAAGTGGAAGAAATTATGGATACATTGCGAAGCACCTCTATATGCGAGAAATGCGAAAGAGTTGATGTTGAGAGGTGAACAACCTTTTGCTCGACAACCTCGGGAGGGAAGTTCTCTTTCTTGCGGAACGATCTAAGTGAACTTCTACAATGGCATTTGTCTCACTGACTTCGCTCATCTGAACAAGACAACATCGTACAGAAGAATTCGCATCCAATTCCTGTTACTTAAGGAAGCATACCTTCAAAACTTGAATAGAAATTAACATCTGCCATCAGGGCACGCGCACGTTCTCTGTGTTAATCATACCCGAGTCAATTAAGCGTTTCATGATCTGTGCAACGGTACTCCTTTTTTGACCGATAGCCACGTAAATGCAAAAGAGCTTCTTCTTTTCATCTTGGGCTTCGTTAAACGATTTCTGATTAATAATCGTGTCGATTGCGATAGCTGTTTTCCTAAAAACAAAACCACTCCACGAAAACAATTAGAAGATTTGAACTCAGACATACCCAGTCTGTCGATCCCCTATAATCAACTCACGCTGTCCGCGGCCTATTGGAACTAAGCTATCCACTGCTTTCATTCCTGTGAGCATGGGCTCACGAACACTGATCCTTGGTATTATCCCAGGTGCTTTGACACCTACTCGACTTCTTTTTTTAGTATTTATCGGCCCCTAAAATCGACGTCAATAGGAATTCAAACAGAAAAAATGCACTGCAATAGTTTAGCGATTATTCCTTTTAGAATTCTGTCATTCTTCATAAAAGAAGCACCGAGGCAGCGTACTGCTCCTAGCCGACGTTCCGCTACAAACAGTGTTGACCTACTGGTCTGTCTACCGTCTTACGTCCACCCTAACTGAACCACAATGGAATTTAAAGGACTGAATCCCCAGATTTTCAGACACCTCATAACTTCATCCAATTACAAAAGCCCGTACAAACAAACCATTGCGGCAGTTTCTTACCAAACCGTCTATTGGATTGCCCAGAGCATCAACGACTCGACCCAGCATTTCCTCTCCAACTGGAACGTCAACAATGGCACCAGTTCGTTTCACAATATCGCCCTCCTTTATGAGTTTGTCATTGCCGAAAACAACAACTCCAACGTTATCGGATTCCAAGTTTAACGCCATTCCCTGGAACAATGCATCATGACGTGGAACGGTGGTGCGAGAGAAAAGGCGAACTTTCAATCCGCTCGAGAACTCCACCATTTCCTCCGCTTGGATATTCTGCAAGCCGTAGACGCGAGCAATGCCATCGCCAATGGAAAGCACACGACCAGTCTCTATAAAATCCGCGTCGCTGGTCCTTGACAAGATTTTATCTTCAAGAATGCTCGAGACTTCTGCTGCTCCTGTGGAACAAATGTCACACAATAATACCAACCACGTTAGATTAGCCTTACTGAGATTTTTGGCAGCATAAAATCTGGGCGATGAATGAAAAAGAGCTACCGGCAAAAATTGTGTTGCAGACGACGGCTTGACATAATAAAACTGAAAGCAACACTTTTAAGCATTAGCGATACAAGACACCATTTTTACCACCGATAAAGAATTTGAGAAATACTTCGCAGCATAACCAAGAACCCGACCGGCACTCATTTCTTGCACCGAAGTAAGAAAACAGTGAGCCTAGCTCCAACAGCAGCTACAGTGCAAAGGATCAAACGTGCAAATCAGCGGAATTACAGAACGTACGAATGTTGCACACACCGCAGTTTATTCACAATTTCAAATGTGACGTAGTAATGCTGAACTACCGAGTGAACGCTTCCGTTACAGATAAATTGCTCTCAATCCTCTAGAATGTTTAATATTTCATCTAGGTACTTATCCCATGCTGCATAAGGAAATCATCCTTTAAATGATTTAATTATGCAGATTGTTTCTGTCCTTAAACGCACATAGAGTACCTTTAGCGCACACATAGAGTTTGAAGCGGTTATAAAATTATATATACTTTCCAATAGTTTTCATGCTGTAACGAAATCGAAGCAACCTGCGCACATTTAACAAGTTGGCGTCTGCGTCATTTCTGTAACACAATCTTCCTCGTTACAGCTGTCTGCAATATTTTATCCACAATAAATTTTCTACAGTACGGGAGTTGCGAATAATACTTGCGAACATTTCTTGACTCTATTTTGCCGAACTAGAAATTTTCCGTGAAACGTGCTTCTATAATATTTCGGGTGATTTGGTACGTAAACAGTGATACTACAAATTGACTTTTCAGGTTCCAACTTTCAGAAGTCGCAAATGTTTTCCATAGCTGAAGATATTGGCGTTGACAAAACGGAAAATCAAAACGCGGACGTTGCTGATGGTCCTAAAGACGATTTTCCAGTTTCCCGGGTGATTGTTCACCCGTTGGTCATGCTGAGCGTTGTCGACCATTTCAATAGAGTCTACAAGGCAACTCAAGCGACGCGCGTTGTAGGCGTTCTTCTTGGAACTGTTATGCCGAACAGAGTTGTCAACGTATCAAATTGTTTTGGTCGTAAGGGCAACCTTAAAGAACATATACTTCACCTATGCCCAGCGCTTGTCCATTTAGTTCCGTTTGAAGAAGAGGACACGTCAAATGGCGTCTGGTTCATTGATCTGGATTATCTGGAAAATATGTACGCAATGTTCCGTAAAGTGAACGGTGAGTTTGATTGGTTGCAAAATGTATGAGCAGTAAATAACTTGCCGTTTAGCCCGTGAGTCAATCGTAGGTTGGTACCACAGCGGACCGAATTTGTACAAGAATGACGTGGAAGTGAACGAAACACTGAAGAAATTCATCGATACTCCAGTGTTGATTGTCGTGAGAGCAAAGCCAATGGAAGTAGGATCACCTCTTACTGCGTATATTGAAATGGAGGAAGTTCAGGAGGTAGATAAATTTCTTCTGTTGTATTGTATGAAAAATGAATTTCCTTTAGGATGGGTCAACCACGAAAAAGACTTTCGCATTGCGACCGAGCAAGGTCGAATCAGAAGGAGCTGAAGAAATTGGGGTAGAACATTTGTTGCGGTATGCAAAGTTTATGTTTGTTTGTTGCTTTATACGTATATATAAATTTACCTACGCTGTAAAAATTAGAGGCTTTTTGTATGTTAATTTTCGTAATTGTTTGCGGTTAAGAGACGTAAAGGATCGCGTGAGCGGTACACTTGCACAGAGCGTTACAAACAGGATGGTAGGCCTGAAAGGAATGGTTTTGTTGCTTGAAGAGATCACTGCATATCTGAAAATGGTGGCCAATGGTGAACTGCCAGTAAACAACTCGGTTTGTTTCCATGTGCAGGTAGACATTGATATTTGTTGTCGCTGCCGAAATAAAGTTTTATTCAGGAAGTAATGAATGCTCTTCCCGATTTGGATGCGACATATTGGTTGCAAGGCTTTACCAGCGAAAATAACACAATGCTAATGAATCTTTTTCTAAGCTCCACTGCACGTGCCGTTCTAGGCCTGCACGATCTCATCGAAAATAAAGTACAAAATAGGTCGTACGATTTATTCGGAAAATCGTGTCTTCTAATTTTAGTTAGCCTTACGTGTGGCCGAACGGGACATGGATCGTCAGATGCGCCGGGAAGCCTTGAAGCGAAAAGATGCGGCTAAGTCACCCAAAAAGAAGGATTAAATGGTCTGAAGCTTTTGGGGAGCATTTGTACTGTTTTCAGCTTCACTTTTTCGAGTGTTGTACTATTTTCATTTGCACCTGCACAGGTGAGCGATCACCAGGAAGAACCATTAACTTCGATAATGCTGGCACCACAATTTGTTGCAGGTAATACGGATTCTCCAGAATGAAAGAGTGTGCAGTATCAAGATTGCGTACAGATAATTGTGCCCCTGTCTTTACTGAAGTCGTTCTCTTTTGACCTAAAGATAGACAGTGTAAATTTGCATTTATTTTCTGGGTAACGTTTTTAGCCATAAGGGATTTGGATACCTTCATTCTGCTTCATTTGTATTTACTAAGTTAGAATACACTCTTTGTTGCCAAAGCGAGCGTGTTTAGCTTATACGCTATATAAATTAAAGTAACTTTGCTCGATCTCTTTCGACTTGTTATGTAGTTTTAGCATGCCTTCACTAAAGCTGCGCTGGATTCCGACTTTCCCCTGTCGCGGCAACAAACAGGTAATATTTTAATAGGGGCTCTCAAAGAATCCTTTCCGTAAATTCAACATTTCGCTCTGCTTGAATTCAAGGCTTTTCGTAACGGCCACATTTTCCATAATAAATTTGCGATAAACCCGTTTAATGTAAATGAAAGCATAAACTAGCGGATGAGCTGCGAACCATCATTAGTCTGTGGGAGAAAGTGACGTATCTCAACAAGGCAACAAGTTTATGCTGTAGTTGAGACATCCAAAATATTCGATACCTTGCTTGGTTATTCCTTCATATTGAGCAACACGGCATGGCTTATGTTTGAAATATTCGGGTCTCGTTCGTTAACTGATCTAGTAGCAGCACCGGTATAGTGTAGTAGGCAACTTCAGTGCAAACAAAGAAGAGATTAACCAAAGCGACACGTTCTGCAAGGCTTGAGGAGATAAAGTAGGGCGGGTTAGGGTCAAAATCCCGAAAGTCGAAATCCCGATAGGTCAAAATCCCGATAGTCGAAATCCCGAAAGGTCAAAATCCCGGATGGGTCAAAATTCCGAAGGGTCAAAATCCCGATAGGTCGAAATCCCGAATAGGCCGAAAATGCGAAGCGTGGCCTTGTTTAGGTTGTGCATTGGCACCTTTTAGTTTTGGATTAGTCGAAATGACTCCTTCAGCATTTGCGGCTCACCTATGAACACAGCTGGTATTTTTCAGCAGTGCAATCTTTTTACTAACCATAAGAAGGCAAAGAGATCAGCACGGTTAACAAAACTAGAGGAAAACTAGATGTCAACGCACAACTGAAGCTTTGCAGTGCACTTTCGACCTACTCGGGATTTCGACCCTTCGGGATTTTGACCCATGCGGGATTTCGACCCTTCGGGATTTTGACCCATGCGGGATTTCGACCCTTCGGGATTTTGACCCGTGCGGGATTTCGACTGTCGGGATTTTGACCGCCACCGAAGTAGGGCAACAACAAGGGGTGCTGGGTGTCATCCTCACTGATCCATGCCTTCCCGCGACAAGTGTCCCGTGCTATATATATTCCAATACCCTTTTACGCCTGACGTACATCATCTTTGATTTCCAGGCTTCAGTGATCTTCCCCAAACGTTCTTTCCTGAACGGATTCGTCAATGCGTCAGCCAGAACGTCCCCGATCAGAGAGCGCGTATCTTCATGATGCCTTCATCGCGTAGATTGCGAATCTGAGGGTGCCGCACGTCAATGTGTTTCACGCGTGTGCTCCAAGGATCCGGCTCCAACAGGCGAATACTGCCTTTGTTGTCCTCGCAGGTCACTGTGGGGGCCCTTTGGGGCATACACATATCCATGAGTAATTGTTGCAACCATAGTGCTTTCCTACATGCGTATGATGCTGCCACGTACTCCGCTTCAATGAATGACGAGACCACAGTTGATTATTTTTGGCTTGATGAATCCATAACTGTTGCGAAATTTGAATACGTAACAGCGAAGGGCAGGATGGGTGTTATTCAAAAAGAATATCGTCTGGAAATTATCGGTTAATTAGCAGCAGAAAAAAGCTGAGCAATGCTAAAGCACTTCTATAACTGATTTTTTCAAGCAAATGTGATTTTCTGGCGTCATCCTTATGCTAACCTGCTGCATGGAATAAATTTTTGCAGAAATAGAGCTAGCAATAAATAAAATCGAAAGATAAAGAAAGGACCGACAAAATATTGATAAATTACACTGATATCTCAATTTTCGATTACAGTAAGACCTCCGTATCCGCGGCTTCTTCACCCGCCCACGCATTTTAATATTACGCAATTCGCTGCTTGCGTATGAAGTGAAAGCGGTTCTTGGCGTTTCTGCCTGCGCGAATCGAACTAATCATTAAAGATAATCCTATTTATTTAGTTATTACGGGTTTGCACAGCTTTTTAATGACAAGGACTGCTCTCCTCTATGGTCAGGCAAGCGTATCCCACAGCATATGGCACTTCCGTATTGCTAAACGGTGACAGTTTTTAACGGGCGTGTGAAAATGCGTAATGTGTGTATGTGTGTGTCGAAGTTGTGAGCAGTTTGCGGTACACTGCATTTAAGAATAAGGCCGTTTGAACTTGCACTTTTTATCACTAATAAGAACAGAGCCGTCGTTTAGAAGCTCCACTGCATTAGCAAGCCAAACTGACTGACAAAAGTTCTTCCAAAATAGGCATCAATGTTAGTGCAAACAAAAACAGACTTATTTTTGCAACAAACTCACGTGTATTCATCTCAAAGTCACACTATCTACGCGTTCGTAAAACGTTCGCTGTTATCCGCGGTCACCCCTGGAACGTATTCCCCGCGGATACGGAGGTCTTGCTGTATATTAATACGAACAAGAACTAGTACAGATAGTTGAGTATGTAGTGCACTTACAGCCTTCGGTTTCACTTGGGCAGTCCCCATTGCGTTTCATTCGCTTGTCCCGTCATCCTCAATCGCTTCGCAGTTCTTCGCGCTGGTATTCATTCGGCTCTATGGTGGTAACATACCCCCAGGAATGACCCACCGCATCACTCCCTTCCAGTGCATAGCAACGAGTCCTAAGTACGGTCCTAGGAGACTGCATAAACGGCATCATAATCAATTAACCACTACAGTTGGGCCTCGCTAATCCGGCATTGTTGCGACATGCGGATTGCCGGCTTAGCAGCGGTATGATTAGCACTTGCAGCATAGGCGAAGCTGATCGCTCACCCTACTTTTGAAATTTTTGACAGAACTTTACAAGATTATTTGGAACAAAATAAGAAAACGCTGAACGAAAGCATACGGCATTTTGTCGAAGAATAGGCGAAACAAAGACTAGAAGTACGCTAACTCTCCTTAAGTAAGAAAGTGACTCCAGGTAGGTGCTGAGAGACGGTGGGCTGTCACAGTCACCACATTCACTTTGTAATGTGACAAGAGTACCAACAGCTCGTCATAATGGCAGTACATCCTGGACTATGAGAAGTCGGCGGCCTGGATTTTCAAATGTCAGCTCCTGCAATAGTCCTTTTCTAGCTATTTTTGAACACGTTACATATCGACGCATTCGGGAAACGTCTGTTCCCGTCTTAAGCTCGTAGGTAATGGCAGAAGGAACCAGATTCGTGTAAAAATAAGTCTGTTTTTCTTGACACTAACATTTCCTAGGTAGCCTACCATCGAATCGGTGTTCCTCATGGGCTCAGGTCAGTCAACTTGTGCTTCTCCTGGGAAGCGTTCAGTGAACGCGGACATCGAGTCAGGAGGTCTGGTTCACAGGCTGCCATAGCTTCCCAAATTGGGCCGTGCTTCGATGACTCCTACCTGCCAGGGGATCAGTCCAGGTGCAGACATTGGCACACTAGCTCAGATCTTTCTTTGAATGGGGCTCCTAATGTTGCGCAGCTATTTAGTGTGCAGCAGTAACTCTATGAGTCATCGATAAAGAAACATAGGGTGTCACTAGCTTGTCGCCCTCTATCAATGAAGAATTGCACAATGCTAGTAACCTTCCTTTTCTGAACGAATAGTGTAGCCGGTGTCATGAAAAGGTGTGGAAACCCGTGATAACTTCATTAATAAGACTATTTCTAACGATTACTTCTATTTGCACAGCCGAAATGCCACGAACCGCTTTTAATTCTTACGTGAGATGTGAATTGCGTAATATTAAATGGCGTGGGCAGAGGAGATTAATCGAAGATACGGAGGTCCGGCTGTATTTCTTCTCATTGGAAATATTATCAACCTTATACTTCTAAAGAAGCCTAGCGATGTCATGTTTTCTGGAACTGCTAAAGGTTAAAAGATGTCCAGGCGACAGCGCTCGCTATTCAACACATGATATTGTTTGAAACTTAACAGGCGGGACTGTGATCATGTCCTCGCGTACGCTAGCACGGTCAACCAGGAATGTGACCAATTTCAACTCGGACCATGGTGGTTTAGTACGTAGTTTCGCGGTTTTTTGAATGCCACCTTGCTGCGCAGTCATCGTTATATTATATATTGATATTATACGTCGAACATAATAACAAAAGCGACGGACACATTTCTTTACTAGAGGCAAATGTCTCTGCGTCTAACTACAATTTCTCAGTAAAAGTAATAAAAGAAACAAACCGACGCAGCAAGAATACGGCTGCATTTACCATCGGCTTTCACACAACTGGGTTAACGAAATAAAAAACCGGCAGCGTCCTTTACAAAGAGCAGTTTGTGGGAAAACTGGCAAAACGAAAACAGCAGGCATCCGATGCACTCAGCAACGGTATAGTCACCGGAGCTAGCATTTCACTGACCATTGCGTATAGGACTAAGCAAGTTTAAAGGATGACATCTGTGTAATTTCAACGGGATTCAAATTTGAAAGTGTGACAACGTTTTCACCGGAAACATATCAAACAACGTGGTTCTGACAGTGAACAAAAGTTGTGTATCCCTGAAAAACTGTTTATGAGACACTGACCGAACGATGGCGGTGAACCGAGTCCAGTCGACGGATAAAATGAACATCGCTGTAACCACAGTGAGGACAATCACTAGTTTCCGTAAAGACGGAAAAGCGACTGCAACTCGGCAGCGGAATGCTCATTCTGCAAGAAGAACACTGTGGCTGGCAGCAAGGCACCGCCGCCAGAATGTCATAAGAGTACAGAGTACCCAATACTAGCTTGTTACCCAAGAACCAACTGTGCGAACCACAGCGAACACAACACAGTTTATCTCTATTTTCTAAGCAACACATACAAATAGCGAGAAGGTGCAGTTCTCTACCTTCATATTTAACCTGTAAAATGTTGACAAAATGAAATATTACTAAAAATACACTATTGCGCTCACCATTACTCCAGTTTCACCATGATTAACCGGTGAGAGGAAAAAAGTGCCATCGATCAAAGGATATCTGTCGTAAACTGACAGCAAAGTGCGACAAAGGATACAGCACACTTGGCGACGCTTATAGTCGCCCAGATTGGTTAGAACGAATATTCTGGTTTCATCGTTTCCTTGTGGGCAGTCGTCCTCAAGCTGAAACAGAAAACTTCCCGAAGTTCGCGCTTCTTCGAAATCGCGAAGCCGATATGCAAAATAAGAAAACATGTAATTACTCTACAAAAACAACTGGGAAGAACAAAACATTTCGCAGACAAGTTAACTCAATCCCAGTTAAATCCGTTTTTCCACAAGAAAGAATCAAAAGAGGGAACAAAATCAGTTAGAAATTCTAACCTTTATGTTGATCCCATTGATTTTCCACCGAGGCAAATAATTGGTAAACGCTGACATTGATTCCCGACGCTTGAAAATACTGCCAGACGCCTGAACCTGCGCAGTAAGCACATAATTAAATATTTGCAAAAGTTGGCAAAGCTCCAGAGCGAAAGTGCAAAAACGCTTATACTATATTCGTTAAACAGAAACAGAAGTTCACCTGAACATCGGAAAAAAAGTCAGTACAAAGGAGATGCGATGCTGCAGCATCAAGACTGTGAGCAAGTGGTTGCTGGTTTGGTGGACTGCCATTCTTTTGCGTCCTCGTGCAACCAACGCTGAATGTCCGGGAACGGGCGCGAAAGTTGGATGAAGAACCAACGCCATTTCCAGAAACCGCGGACAGTTTGTTGCCACTGCGACGCCTGTTCCGCCTTTTCTTGCCTTCTTCTTCACCCTTCAAGTGTAAGTTAGAAAACGCTCGGTAAAAAGTAGCGACTGTACAAAAGCAGGCAACTTACCCTACCCGGTTCAGTCATTTCTCTCTTCAGGTAACCCTTTCCGCAAGGACCTGCAATAAGGAACAAACACGATAAGACGAACTGTTCAAGAATGCCGAAGCAACTTCGTACAGGGACAAGATTCGTAAATTACGTCCAAAAGTGGCTTTCTTTCTTCAGAATTCGGACTGCATTTTTCACAGGAAGGTCGTAAACACTTTCCAGCTTGCGTTAGATTGAAGGATGAATTCTGCCAAACTTGAAAACAGATTTTGTGCATATATTTGTCCAACGGGCATTGCGCATTTGTACACAGAAAACGGATTGCGTTCTTCGGGGTTATCGAGGAGTCAATACTTTGGCCTAAATGAGCAAACGCTGCATAGCAACAAATAGTACATGCGAACGCCAATTTCAAAAGCTAAAATGCAATTACTGAACCTTTTACAATGGAATATTCGCGCAAAATCCGTGCCAACAGCTAAAGCTAAAACGCAAGCCCAAATCTGCAAATTGAACTAACAGCGAGTAAAGCAGCTATACGAATCGTTACTGTCAAACTCACTTGTCATACAACCAAACGGGCAGACGCACCTCGAGCATCCTTCCGTCATAATGCAAAGAATCACCGAGTTGAATCAGCCGTAACACCATAAACGCGAGAGGTAGAAGACAGTTACGACATTATTTTGCTTACAAGAAAATAAACAAATGCAGAATACGGTACAGGATAATAAGGTACACAAACGAGCGAAGAACACTAAATCAGATCGAAAGAGGATTTATTACCCAGAAATAGATTCACTTTTTTCAAATTATAGATACTTCGTAACGGAGATTATTCGTTAAAGTATAATTTCCCGGTATGCGCCACGTTCTTTTGTTACAAAAATCCTTTCTTATTTGCGCATCCCTCGCGGCTCATCTCGCCCTATCAGCAGCGCGAAACGATAGAGATATCACGTTTGTGACACTGCAGTTTTAAAGGAGGGAGAACGAGAGTTTAAACAAAAAACCATTCCACTTTTCGAAGTAGCTTCAGTACCATATATAAGTGAACGAGAACGGAAAACTTAATAGAATAAGGTGTGGTTTAGCTGTTGTAATAAGACAAAATAAGTTAAACTTTTTTAACATAACGACAACAGCAACGGTAACAATACGGGGCCTTTTTCCTGCTGCCCCGCACACATACAGTAATCGCAGATGTAAACAATGAAAACCAGGTACACTAGGACATCTGTAAACAAGAGACTGTAGTAAACATGACGTGATGGCGTCAAACCATAATGCCAGGTGGTAATCATAGCCTCTCGTGCAACTTTATGTGGCGTATAAGTGCAGGCTTCGGTAAGCGGGGAAAAGCGGGGAAAAGCAAGACGGTATGGTTGAGAAAATTTGTTCAAGTAGCGGGAGGCAGACCTTACGGAAGGCTAATTATGGCGAAGTTCTTTAAACACTCCTAGTTACTAGTGGCCGTCGCAGGAAAGGAATAGAGGCTCCGCGGTGTGAAAAAGGCGATTCTTTAAAACTTCTCTGTTGACGTCACTACGTCATGTTTACTACAGCCGTCTTGTTTATTGACGTCTTAGTGTACCTGTTTTTCATTGTTTACTTTTGGAGATTATTGTATGTTCGCGGAGCCGTAGGAAAGACCTTTGATTCTTCCGTTATCCGTCGACATCTTCACATGTTCAAGCTGTAGGTCCCATTGGCCTCCCTTCGTCCTCGCTCCGTAAACATTTTTTGTTCGCATTATAGATACTCCGTAACAGGTGCTATTCATTAACCCATAATTTTATGGAATGCAACCTGTTCATTTGTAATAAAAATCTTTGTGCATAATGTAGTTACGGAAATTCGACCCGCGAAAATTTTTATTTTGCGAAGCTTTCGGGAAGTATCTGTTCCCGTCTTCAGCGCGTCGGTAGCGGCAGAAGATGCGTTAATAGGGCACTACTCAGCCTAAATTACTTTAAACGACGGGATTTCTAGGAGGAATTACGCGCGCTCGTTGGGAAGAGTTTCGTTTTCAGTGCAAAAATCTTTATCTATCTGATTATAGTTTTTCACAATATGCCCTTGGTATTTACAGTCGTTGCCCCGTATCCGCGATTTCTCTTTCCTCCGCCCACGCAATTTAATATTACGCAATTTGCAGCTTGCGTAAGAAGTAAAATCGGTCTCCGGCATTCCTGCGCTTGTGAATCGAATTAATCATTAAAAACAATCTTGTTGATGGAGTTAGCATGGGTTTCCACGCCATCTTATGATACCGCCTACACCATTTATTCCCACATGCGAAGTTGCTAACACTGTGCGGTTCCTCGTTGCTAGATGGCGCTATATGCTTGTGTATCGATGATTTACAGATCTGCTGCTGCACACTAATTATTCAGGAAATAGCTGCGCAATATTATGGGCCCCATTCAAAGAAAGCTCTGAGCTAGTGTACCAGTGCCTGCAACTGGACCGATCCCCTAGCGGTTAGAAGGCAACGAAGCACTGCCCCACTTGGGCGCCCAGTTTTCCAGAGCCCCGCAAAGAAACTAAACGAAGAAATGCAGGTACGTTTTTGTAAAAATGTCGGCCATCCTGTTCTGCCTTTACTGCTAAGTATGCGGGCCTTCCTTTTCTGCCCATACCTAAGCCTAAACTGAAATATAAGCCTTTCGTTTAGCCTTAGGTAATGGCAGAAAAGCATTTCCAGAAACAAAACCTACCGTAGCCCGCCACTATCCTACTTTGGGTTTGCTGGCCATCCTGTCCTACCCTTACGTAAGCAAAAATCCAAACATAAAACTGTATTTCGGCTTGCATTTAAGTAAGGGCAAAATAGGATGGCTGACATACCAGTAAAGGCAGAGCAGGGTGGCCGGCATCCGGAAGCGTACCTGCATTCCGTTGTTTACTTCGGTCGATTAATGCATGTTTGCTGACTCTGGGAAACCAAAATGGGGGAAACAGTAAGCAGTGAGAGGGTGTTCCTCATCAAAAGCTAACGTCCATGGAAAGATGCTGCTCTGTGTGCGGTGGATCCATCCCAGTATGCTCTCTCATGAACTGCTGCACCCAGGCGAAACAGTCACCACGGGTGACTTCTTCTTACAACTTAGAAAATCAACGAGATAAAGCGGCAGAAATTTTCGTGCAGCTAGCGTGATGTCCTCCTGTTGCATGATAACCTGTGACGTCATGTCGCGTCAGCGACAAAAAACGCCATACGTCAGCTCGACTGGAAAGACTTGCCTCATGCAGCATACTCAACAGACCTTGCCCTATCGGATTAAAATGTGTTCCGGTTTATTTAGCAAAGCCTAGGTAGCACGTCAAGGAATACAAGGTGGTTAGAAAATGGATGGTTTAATTTTTCGGATGGTTTAGTTTGCCTGGGTCCTTCTGCCGCGACGGAATCCAATCTCTGCCAGACTGTCGGCAGAAGGTTGCTGAATGTAATGGAAACTGTATTTAATGAAAGATATTTTTACAATTTGATTTTCTGAGTACTTTTAAGTCAGCAAAAAAACTATGAGGACATTTTCTCACGCCTACTACATAGAGCGAAATGCAAAATTTTAATAGTAAAAATATATGCCATATGACAGACAAGACGGTAAACGGAAGAAATTTAAGTTTGCGCTCTCTGTCTTCCTCCTACTCATACACATGTTCATTCTCTCCAAAACTGGGTCACTGCACAGTACAACTTACAATGAACCTTTAACACTGTGGGGAGACTGAAGGGCCAGGTAGACAGAAAAAAGCACTCCTCCAACACGTTGTGACAAGGTTGTTGGTGCACACAGAGGAAAGAAGTGCCAGCGTGGTGTCATATCCACTTTGCGTCAGACTTTGTCAAGAGTGACGTCGCTGTTTCCCCGTAATAAATCAGGCTGGCTCAAATACCTACGAATAAAAGATCATGGAGAATGAAGCCCTCCTGTATAGTGAATGTTTCGTTTTGTCTTGACGATTGAACAATAGTGGCTCCTGAAGCTTCTTGGAAAATTCTTTTCCTCAGAGAGGAGCACTGTTATCTTTGTTGTCATTATTGTCAAAGACTATGACCACATTGCGATCAATACTTACACACTTGAAGTTAAGTTCGCCTTTCTTACCGAATTCACTTCTTAGCATGCATGAAATTCGGTACAACTTCCTTCTTGCCTGTTCTTGGTTTCTGAAATTAACCAAGCAGACCCCTACGAACAGATGGATGAGCACTTATTAGAGAAAGAAGAAAGAAGCCTTACTGGATTGCAAACATGGCAACTTTTAGACCCGTTCAGAAGCGCTCAATATTCAAGTTAATTAACATGTACGTTACAAGACACCCCGAAGCCCGTTACAAGGCACCCCGTCTTCCGAAAGTAATTTGTATTGCTATTGGAGCAAGAGGGCGACTGGAATTACGTAAAAACAAGTGAGTGACCAATGGATAGAGGGGCACCAGTCAGTCAAAGAGAGAACACTGATCAGCGCCCATCATAAAGGTAAAATTACAACGTGATTAACGCGTTCATTACGTGGAGCAAGTTATTTCGTGTCCCGTTATCTGAGTGACACGGATAGGGGCTTGTCTGTTCCTTTATCTGTGACAATCAGATAGACATTCTGATTACGTTGAGGAAGCCTTATGCAATAAACACACAGGAGGAACACTGCCTCATTTTTGTTGATAATTGCCCGTGCATCCGTCTGCCTTCGATTAGCAACAGGATGTATGATCAACTGGAAGCAGCTCCTCTAAGATTAGCTAGACATCGTGCTTTAGATAGTTAATTTGTATCTACGCCTGAAAGCAGCAGAAGAGTTTTCGAAGAAACGTTTACTTCAAGCGACTGCGTTTCAACATTCTTCGATTGAAAATTAATGCAATCGCTAAAAAATGGTTATACTGTACTCTGCAGAAGACTGTGTTACTGACTCATCCATGGGTTTAGTCTCATTTGTGCCAGAAAATTATCTGCACGTAAACATGTGCGACATGCTTGCTCCTAACCGTGATGTCCCCGCAGGTAGCACTTATCTACAAGCTTCTTGTGAAAACGTAAACTACCCTCCCAGAAATAGGTTAACTTAACCATTTTGTATAAACGTTTTATTTTACGGTGGTGCCCGTTTTTTAATTTTGAATCTCCGGAGCTTTCGGGTGTGAGCGGTGAAGACATACGGTCCCGTTAAGAAGAACCATCTTTTCAACTTAACCATTTTCTCAGAAATAACTTTTCCCGACTTCAGCATTATTGGTATTACCTAAGGAAAACTGAGTTCTTTCTATGGGAAATGTGGTTTCATTTTGTTCCATAGAAAGGCTTGACTTTTGTTGTTCGCGTTCTATGACTGCAATCACAATAAATTGCAGAGTACTCTTAGCACCGCTTGTGTTTTGCTAATAAGCTGTCCCATCATAGCTCTTCCAATCTGAATAAATTGTAACAATCGGTTTCTGTACTACGCGGGCCGCCGTCTCAGCGTCCCTTACTGCAGCGCTGTATCTGCTGCCAGCTAACTGTAATGGTTCTTCACAGTCAAACTAACGTACGTCTGCAGT
>KN538389.1:995339-1041379 GCA_000797535.1 Trichuris suis | reverse complement strand
TTTATTTTGCTAATATCTTAAGGTAACTTACAGCTGGCGCAGCTCTCGGTGGAATAGCTCCGGAAGTCTCTGTTTTTTTGGCACCACCATCGCGGGCTGCGAACGCATCCACCGCAGCAACAATCAAAATAATAATAAAGTCAGTTTCACTTAACGTCGTTTTCGTTTAACGTCACTTCTCCAGGAACGCATCCTGACGTTAAACGAGAACTGCCTGTATAGTGAGTACAATGCTGAGTCGGTTTCACTGATCAAGTAATCGTTTGTCCCTTCGAGGTTCTGAATTTGCGTTCTGACTTTCGGTATTCTGACCATTCGACGTTTCGACCATTCGGTAATATGACTTTCGGTATTTCGACTATTCGGTAACATGACTTTCGGTATTTCGAGTTTCGCTAATTCGACCTTTCGACGCTTCGACCGTTCGGTCTTCTGACCATTCGACATTTCAACCATTCGGTGTTTCGACTTTCGGTTATTTCGACTTTCGGCTTTATTACTTCCACCGCTTAATGGCAACGTAGTCAACAGCAGGCGTAAAAACAACACCTTGGTCCAAGAAAAATTATGAACGAAGTATTGAACCAGCGTTTGCGAACGAAACTGTGAGAGCCAGAGCGAGCGTCCATTCGACCGACCACGTTTGCATGCTCGTTTTTTCTCATTTGTTGTAATGTCACTGCTGTGGTCGGTCGAATGGACGCTCGCTCTACCGCTTGAATGACGAAGCGGGACGGACGCTCGACGGCTCGAGATTAGAGCTGACAGCTGATGTCCTTGCCAATACTGGTAGGGTAGAGGAGCCTGTGAACAGTAAGACTAGTCCAGTGGTTGACAACATGGCGCTGATGATGGGCCGTGGTTAGGCCCGAAAGCTTCGTCAGTAAAGTAAATAAAATTTTTTCGGTCTAAGAACGGGTTGTTCACCGCAAAAAGAAAAGAAAATTTATCCAACACCCGTTACGGATGGATGAATAAAAAAAAAGTTGCAAAGTTAACGTGCGTGAGGGCACTACCGATGAAAGATAACGAGTGGGACGGATCGAAGAATGAAGCTCAGGTAGAACTGAGGTTCGTTTAAAACCCGTCTGGTTTAAAAACCGACGGGTATCACGCTTGCATGCTCGTTGTTTCTCACTTGTTGTAATGTCACCGCTGTGGTCGGTCGAACGGACGCTCGCTCTACCGGCTGACTGACGAGGCGGGACGGACGGCTAGAGAGTAGAGCTGACAGCTGACGTCCCTGCCAATGTTGATCGGGTGGAGGAGCCTGCGAACAGTAAGACCAGCGCAGTGGTTGACAACATGGTGCTGATGACGGGCCGTGGTTAGGCCCGAAAGCTTCTTCAGTAAATTAAATAAAAATTTTTCGTACATTGATCTTTGTCCTAAGAAGGGGCTGTTCACCGCAAAAAGGAAAGAAAATTAACTTGTATGTCATATGTCAAAACAGCAAAAAAAGCTTTCGGAAGAAACCGCCTACCTCAATCGGCTTCATCACAGTCTTCCTGTAATAACTATGAACGCAAGGGTTAAAAGCTGTTCTCCAGCGTATTGTAAGAAAGTCAGGTTATATGCATATTTGCAGGTTCAATCTGTTATAACACCACAAGTGAAGCTGTTTGCTTAAAATCTGGGGTCTCATGATGATCGAAGTAGGGTTAGATCTGTTGACAATTTTTATCAATGAATGGAGACGCCATGCAAACAAATGGCTTAATAGCAACGATAAAGAAAAAATGGTTCCTTCAGGACACACGTGTTCCTGTTTTCGACGTATGAGGTCTGTCACTGCTGTTAAACTGTTTCTGGATCTTTTCCTGGATCTTTCTGTGCCCGTAAGCAATGCCTCCCCTGTTCCAGTGACCCAGTTACGTCACAAGAGGCGACCTAGTGCCTCCTGTCCCGCCTGTTGGGAATACCTGTGTGCCGCTCCAATGTAGTAAAATGGAACGGTGTAGATGCCTTTACTCATGGTATGAAAACCTCCACATAAGTCCTACGCGAGCGGAACTCATCTACACAACTACTGCCGTTTCAACGATTATCAGGACAGTGGGAATGACCAATGTCACTGGGCCGGAACTGGTTCGCAACATCCTTCCGCCTTGAGCTGATGTTCGCATCTGCTCAACCTTGTATGTGCGAGTCCAGTACCGATTTGTTACTCGACTGCTCGGGGCGTTGCGATAGCTTCGCTGTGCCTTTAGATTTCCAAGGTAAAGTTTCACTGCTCGATACTTTCAGCGGATATCACCGCTGTAACGGTCTCATCAATTGCGACGTTGCTGTAAGCACCATGGCTACTCACGGTTTGCCATCCTGGCCTGAGATCATTCCCTCAACCCGGACGAGCGGCCAAAACAATCGCTTCTGATTGTAGCTGCCGAGTAGCACAACGTCGCCGACAGCGATTTCAGATGGCGGCTTTTCGCGACTAGGCCGTTGCAAAAGCTGCCTGAGATATTCAGTGTAGAAGCGTCGCCGAAGGCATTTGTAGTTAATATACGCAGTACGGACTGTGACGCGTACGGCTAGCAAGTCGCAAGAGAATTGGTCGAAGCCTTTATTAAGGAACACCAACGCACTGAGTATAAACACGAGTATTTGGTCCCATAGACCTTCCTTCGTCCTACCGACGCTAACAACGACCCCGTAGTCCGTCCTCCTCCTTATATAATCCTGTCCGCGGGGTCAGACCAGATCGCATAGGCTTGTTTTCGGCGACAACTTCTCTGTCATGTGGCATAAGGAAGGTCGTCCTATGCCGTCTACGTCAACAGCTCCCGCGTCGTTCCCCCCTAGGTCATGCCTTGCTTAGCGGTGGCAGACCCCGATGAAGTTTCTGACGAAATGACAATCAGATTATCAGAAGCACTTTCCTCTGAAACTGAAGAAGGAGAAGGACAAGAAGCTGGTAACTGCTGGCCGATATCAATAGCGGATGAGGTTGATGGTTGGGAATCGTCTACCGCGGATACGCATTCTTTCTCGGACCGCTTGAAAAACATCGTAATTAGCAGCTGTTTCTGCTGACACTTCAATTCGTTGAACAGCACATAAAGAGGCTGCATCGCATCAGTTATGGATCTCGTCACCTTTATATTGCGTTCCATTATAGGATCATAATCCATGATTTTTTTTCTTTGGCACTCTATAGGAGGCGGAAGACTTCACTAAGCTTCTCCAATGTCCACCTCGCCTGTTCCTGTTGGTTTTCTTCATCCTCCTCATCTTCCTCCTCAGCGGAAGAAATAAGTACTTCATCGAGCTCCTCGTTCGTCAGCTCTTCCTCATTTCCTTTGATAAGCTCACTTACATCTTCTTCAAGGATATCTGCAAGTCCTTCGCCGCCGATTTCTTTGGCCGTTTTCATGATTGTCTTTACCTGGGCAGCTGTCCCTTCAAATTCCTGGAACTCACTGACCGCTTCACTCCACAGCTTATCCCAGCACATGTTCACTGTCTCCGAAGTCAGTCCATCCCATCGCAAGCTTTATGAATGTTATGGCGTCTGCGATGGTAAAAGACTTCCAACAGTCCAAAATGCTCAGGTCTGGGTTGGCAGCCATGGCCGCTCGAATCATATCGAACACCAATCTTGTGTATCTCGTCTTGACACAGTGAATGACTCCTTGGTCAAGGGGGCTGTAGCAAGGAAGTGGTATTAGCTGGCAGAAATACCACCTGGACATTTTCGTTTTCATGCGCGATGGAATCTGGGTGACTAGGCCCGTTGTCTACTATCAATAAAACCTTGAATGGTAATCCTTGTTCCTGCAGGTATTTTTTCGCCTCTGGGATGAAACACTGGTGGAACTATTCGGTGAATAATAATGCCGTAACCCATGCATTACGACTGTGCTGCCAGAATACGGGTAGATGCTTTTTGTTTTTGTTCTTGACGGCGCGAGAGTTCTTCGTACGATGAACCAGTCCAGGCTTTATCATATGTCCGCCCGCGTTGCCCATAATACCAGCGTGATCCTATCTTTGAAAGCTTTAAAGCCTGATGCCCGCTTTGCACTTTTATGGATATAGATTCTATTGGGCATTCTTTTCCAAAACAGCGCTGTCTCGTCGCAATCAAAAACTTGTTTCGGATGGTAAGACCGACCGGCTATGATCCTTTTTAACTAAGCCGGAAACCTGGCGACAGCAGCATAAACCGCTGATGAGTATTCGCTCGTAGTTTTTATACTTTTTAAATTTAGACGACTTTTGATCCTGTACAACCACCCTCTGCTTGCTGCAAATGGTTTTGCTTCCTCTTGTGTGTCTTCTTTATCTTGCTTCATATGCATATGCTCATATAAGTCCAATGCTTTTCGCCTCAACACTTGTCCACTGATGGGTATACTTTCCCTGTTCATATCTTCGACCCAAAAATTTAACGCCTTTTCCACTTTCACTAATATTTTGTCACGAGATACAGAAGTTACCTTTGCCGTTTGCATCGCAGCATTGAAACTACTCCGAATTTTATCTTTGTTATTTACAATTTCCCGAATTGAAGATTCATTCTTCCCATACATCTTAGCCACCGCCGCATATGATTTACCTTCCTTCTCTACCAAGTCAAGAATTCTCACTTTTTCACTCACTGAAAGCACGTCACGGCTTCTCTTAGGTTTATCATCAGTACCGGCACTACTGGTCTTTTGTTTTGGCGCCGTTATTACGGTAAACAGAGGCTTCGAGATCAGATCCTCACGTCGGTTTGGTAATGTTCCAAGTCAGTTTTAGACAACGAGTCGTGAATCGTTTATGTTCTTCAATGATTCCGTAATCGCGAAAACGGACCCTAACCAGGAAAACGGACACCAACTAACGGGTGGACTGCTTACCAATCAAGATTTCGATGAAACGAGCGGATAGATGTCTGAGGCAGGCGCGTCTAAGATCGGCAAGTCGTAGCTTTTTTACTTGGCAACAGCCTGATAGCACAGAGAATACGATTGGCACTAGGATAAAGTCGAGTGCTTGGACAGGTCAGGCTCTGATGCTTCCAATTAACGCAGTCCCTGGCACGCTATCTCAGAAGTTTCTTTGAATGGGGCTCATAATACTGCGCGGCTATTTCCATAATGGTATTAGGGAAATTCGGGCCGTGAAATTTATTTTATGAAGCTTTCGGGAACCCTCCGTTCTCCGAATTTTACGAGTCGTATTTCCGTAATACCAATACGCATTTTCACACGTCCGTCAGAAAGCGCTTCATTCTCAATGTAATGCACAGCTATTTACCGAATATTTAATGTGCACCCGCAGATCAGTGAATCATCGATAAGGAAGCATACGACGCCACTAACTTGTCACCGCTTAGCAATACGGAATTGCTCTATGCAGTCAGCTACGCTTCCCTGACGACAAAGAAGAGCAGTCGTTGTCATAAAAAAGCTGTGGAAACCCATGAAAACTGAATAAATAAGATTATTTTTCATGATTAGTTCGATTCGCGCATGCAGAAACGCCAAGAACCGCTTTAACTTCTTACGCAAGCAGCGAACTGCGTAATATTAAAGTGCGTGGGCGGGTGAGAGAGAAACCGCGGATACGGAGGTCTTACTGCATATACATACCCAGGGAGAAACGCCCAGGGTGGTTTGGGCATGTGCTCCGACGGCAAGACAACCATCCTGCGAAACAGTTACTACTCCACACACCCAAATAGAGGGCAAACGCCCTTGAGAAAGACCAAAATTAAGATGGGTGGATAAAATGCGGGCAGATCTAAAAGAACTACGAATCATCCAAGACCTCACATTCGACAGGCGCAAATGGAAGAACATTACCAGAGCCGCAGACCCCACATAGTGGGACAAATGCGAAAGAAAAAATATATACAGGCATACCTCGTTTTACTGCGGCACTGATGCTGAAGCAGCGCATTAAAACGACTAATCGCAATAAAACGAGTCAAGCGTATTGTTTGCTTTCCCAGTGCATTAAAAAGTTGTGTTCACAGCATACTATGATTAGTAATGGCCTGTTTAGTCTGCATCGACATTATGTCAAAAAAGTTTGCTCACAACGCTTTAAACACCTTTATTGCTGAAACATGCTAATGACCAGCCGAGCCTTCAGTGACTTGTAATATTTTTGCTGGTATAGGTTCCTGCTTGGACGTTGATGGTTGCTCAATGTTCCAGGCTGTGACTGAAGGATTTCGTGATTGAGGCAATTCAGTTAAATAAAGCAACAACGAAGCTTGCCGCATCGACTGACTCTTCCTTTCATGAAGGATTTCTCTGTAGCATGCAATGCTGTTTGACAGCATCTTGCCCACAGCCGCCGCTGATAAATTAGGCTTTTCTCTCATTAGGTAGTCTACGTTGTCCAACACTGCCAAAAATGGGAGTGGAGACTCGCATCATATCCACAGCTGGTTTTCGGCTGCGCAGTTTCTCCTAATTGGCCCGCAATTATAGCGAAGCGCAATAAAACGAGGTATGCCTGTATATGCGCATCTTGGACAATGGGAAAGGTGAGCCCAGCAGGGAGCAGCACTAGCTTTCATTGATTAGCGCATCCAGTACCGCATGAACCTGTACTCCACCGTCACGATTAATGTCAGTAGTAGTAGTGAAAACCATTACATTTAAAGGTTTACATATGGTTTGAAAACAAGAAACACTTTACGTTTAGAAATTAGTATTAGCGTAATGTGCAGCACAACGCCTAACGCCATTCCAAAACTTATGAAAATGCATTTCCTTCACCGTACAAGATCCAAACATGGTATCAATTTACTGGCCTGCATTAAGGAACCAGCTCAGTCTAGCATGACTAGTTCCATAACATATGCAGAGTTTAGCTGATGTCAAAGGAAAGTAAAACCAGGTCTGGTTATAACACAACGATTTCATCTTATTCCTGTTATTTTAGGTTTACTCTTGCCACTTGTTCTTGCTCTATCAAAGTATGAATAACTAAAGCTTCTAGAGAGAGAAAACGCATGTTCGTAGAAAAAGTGAACACTGAGAAGATGAATTTCTCTCAATGCACCGGAACTATTTGTCGCTGCCACGCTCACAGTCATTACAAACGTTGAAAACTATTTATCAACAGAAAGAGTCGATATTGTTTCATTTGTCTTAAGAAAGTGAAACTATTCAATAATCATCAGTACATTTAATTGAAGTACAGAAGACTGGCTACTGAAAGGAAAAGCAGATATCTTTAAGATGAGGTATTATTCCTAAGGAATGCTTAAACCCATCGTCAGCTCTGAGGTGTTATTAATACAATAGTAGTTCAGTATCAACGAACACTTCTGTGCGTATAAGTTATGAAGTTCTAGGATGAAACAAATTCGTTTCATAAGTTGTGTATTCCACAACTTTAAGCATTGCTCTCGTTGTAGCGAATAAACTGATGTACCTAATGAACTTATAAATGCAGTCAAGGACATACAGGTTTTCATGAGAAGGTTATGATGTGTCTATTTAATGGAATAAGAAACGCAAATGAGAAAAGAATCTGAACCCTTCGGGGCCATCAAATCCAGTCGTCAGTGAAACAAAGCTGAACATTTACCGTTCAACTCATTTCGCTGACGACTGAACCTGGTAAGCCTGAGAGCCTCGAATTCTTTTCGCCTTTACATTTATTGTTTCCATTAAACAGACTCACGCTAACCCTTTCACGAGAACGTATTCACACTTCTCCCTTAGTTAAACTAACCGACCACGAACAAAGACTGCTACAAACTGCTTCACAAAAGTTAATATTAAGTCTACCAGAAGGTTTTAGGACACTAAGGCAGCTTATTTTGTTATTTCCTGTTTTTCTTTGCCTGTTAGACCTGTTGTGCTATGTGTTGTATATCAATGTGTAGGCCGCGTTCCGCGCTATCGAACAGCGCCTTCGTTTAGACTGCAGCTTACTGTCTTCCTGAGTTAGCAGAGTAGAAGCGTAAGCATTCACGAGAAACTGAGACCTGGAATTTTGCATTACGAGTTCAAATCTCGGGATCTGTAAAGGAATCGGTCTCTAACATCAATGCAGCGTTTGGTCCAGGCAGTGTTTTCAAATCGACGGCGGGATATTGGTTCAAGAGATTCGCGAGCGGTTGTGACAGCCTGGAAGGTTCACCACGGACCAGTCGGCCTTGAAACTTCGATAACCAAGCGTTGAAGGAGCTAGTGGAGTCAGACCTGATCCAAATCCAAGATGAGATGGCGATGAAGCTTGGCGTTAGCCAGCAGACAATATGTGCTCATCTGAAGCCGCTGAGCAAGGTAAACAAATTGGATAGGTGGGATCCCTATGAACTAAGTGAGAAGCATATGTTCAAATGACTTGAAGTCTGTTCTTCTTCGTTACTCCAGAACAATGCGGATCCATTTCTTCACCGCATTGTTACTGCAGATGAAAAGCGGGTTTTGTATGACAATCGGCGGAGACTGTGACAGTGGGTGGACCCAAATGAACCATGTGGGAAGCTTCCCAAGTCGCCTCTGCACATGCGAAAGAGCAATGCTCATTTTTTGGTTCCATATTGCCATCGCTCATTTCAAAATTTCCCTGTGCTGGACAATTGGTTAGGGCGGATTATTATTGCCACGTGCTCGAAGCTGCCATGGAAAAACTGTTGGGAAAGGCTGGCATTGCCGAACAGACGTCGCATGGTTCTCTTATAGGATAACGCAAGACCATACGTTGCAAGAAAGACGCTACAAAAAATTAGCGAATTAGGCATCGGGCCTCTGCCTCACCCGACCTCCCGCCAATAGACTAACATGTCTTCAAGCACTTGGAGCCACACCTGCGTGAGGAACAATTCACAAATGAGACCTCTCTGGAAAATGACGTCAACCAGTTTTTTGAATCTAAAGAACCTGCCTTTTATGCTGCCGGTGTAAAAGCATTTGTGTCACGTAGAAAACGCTGCACTGATGCTCTTGGCTCTTATTTTTCATCAAAATCGTGATTCTAGCTGCAGTTAGGGCGCTTCGAATATTTTGATCAAAGTGTCCTAAAACTTTCTGGTAGACCTAATACATAGAGATTTGATCGACAGTAATCATATGATAAACAAGGTTTCTGTCAACGTGTACAGCTTAGGCTAAGTGGCCGTCTTTCATTTCGCACTCTTTATTTCCATGTGGACTATAACGTTATCACATGAAACTGAATTGTAACTTGGAAACATCAGCATCACTTCAAAATGCTTTTATTTTCAGTAATGCTCTTGAATACATAGTTCTTCTTAACGGGACCGTATGTCCCCATGTTGTATAAACGTTTTATTTTACTGTGGTGCCTGTTTTTATATCGTATTGAATACATAGTTCTTACGGTCGTTCAATATAAAAACGGGTACCACCGTAAAATAAAAAGTTTATACAACAGTAATGCTCTGTACAAAAGCGATAGCAACTAATGGTTTGGCAGTTATGAGTAATATTGAAATTTTAACATATTGTGCGCACATTACTCTTTCAAAGGACTTGAACCTAAACGTCAAAAGGCATTATCGCTACACTTCATTCCTTAACTGTCTTAAAAGTTAACATTTTATCTCTTTGAATCAAGGACATCACTTCGCTGATGACATTTCTCTGTTCTACTAATTAAATGACAAGATTAGTTTCTCACTTGCACAAATCTGTCAGTACAGAAGTTTAGTCTGCTAATCATCCAAATTAGGTATTTGTTGAATCCGTTAGAATGACATGACAATAATATTATTCATCTGTCACTTGTTTTCAGTCACTGTTGTGTGAATGAAAGAAGAGATCTTTCAATTTTCTGCATTAATTCAGTCCCATGTGCACGGTTATTAACGTCTAGCCATTCAAATTCTTCACCACGTTCCATGAGCATTAGTTTATAAAATGATTTCTTTTCAAAAATGATTCAGATATATACTGAACAGAAGTTTTCTTATGATTACAAGAATGCTAGTGATATTTGTTCTGTGACAAATACTTTTTAATGCAATTACAGTTATATGACTACTTTATGACTTAAGTAGGCCATTCCTGGTCCTGTTAAAGCTGCGCTCTATTTACATGACAAGCTTAAGGTGGAAGTGCAAGTGGAACATTTCTATTAGTATAAGTAGTAGACCTAAAATTTCGGTAGACGTAGTATATTAGTATTGTTCATCCGCGACTACTAGTTCCGCATGCTGTAATGGGTTCAGCCTTTCAGGAGTACCATCAGCACGCATGAAGCTGCGAACTTACCATCAAGCATCTTTCTCATACATCCTCTCAAATGAACTACTGCTGTTTCTACAGCTTGTTTACAATTGACATTAATAAAAGTCTACAATCTTGTTTGAACCTTTCGATTCAACCTGGCATTGCGCCTAAGCGCTCCCTTCAGGGTAGCAGTATGCTCAGAACAACAGTTGCGTGCGTTGCACCCGCAAATTTGCGTGCAGATCATGCTCCTGCGTCTCCTGCCGAAGGTCATTGTTGGATTTCAAAGCAGCACGGTATTTTGCAAGCAAACTTTGCAACCATGCGTATTTGCAATACTTTTGTTCGGCAGCTTTTGTCCTGCGGTCACATCAATGAGCTGGTCGCGTGCTAACAGACAACTGCCGTTTGTACTATGCCATAGTCAAATTTGACCCCTCAACACTTCTTTTGATCAAACTAGCTAACGTCCTTTCATCCTCGTCTTAGGGTCAAAGCTGTACGAGGTGCCGACGACGCCATTCGGTGCGGAAGACGCCAGCTGCTGAATCAGGCCAGTTAGTGCAGGTCAGACGGAAGCGTAAGTGACCAGGCAGGACAAAGTTGATTTTGTCTGTCAAGAATTTAGCAAATACGACTGCTGCCAATTATCACGTCTCAGGTGCAAATAGGAGCCTCGTCCGGTGGTTGCTATTAAGGTGTTATTGATCGTCAAAGATGCTTAAAGTAGAAATCAAATATTTAATCTCATCGCTGTGTAAGAGCGAAGTTTGACAGTATCACTTATGCGCCCTACCGGATGGCTCTGAGTAGTGCCAGCTGAGTGATACCTAATTGCTCGACAGTTAACTCAGTTATACACCAAAGTGAAATTCGAGACGTTACAGGACATCTGTTAATTTCACAAGAAACCTTTGCCATGCAAACACTGCAATTTACAGTAGCCTATTGAACAACAATCTACTAAATCTCTAATCATCAATTTTTCTCAGGATTTTTTCATGATATTTATGTTTGCTAATTTCTGGTTTCGTGAAGTCCTGATAGACCAAAACTACGCATCACATAGCAAGTAGTGAGTCGTTATGTGTTCTGTTCTGAAAACAGATGTGTTCACGCTGTCTCATTTTAGATTTCTTCTTAGCATATTACTGCCCGCCAGTATGGCAAGTTACACGTAAAATGTGTTTGACGAGTCTTCATTTGTGAGCAAAGATGTGAACTCAAAAACACTGATCCCTTCAAGGGGTAGGTGGTGCTCATGCAATCCTGGGAGACTTTTGTTGTCACTTTAAAGAAGTTAGTCTCACAAAAAGCCAGAAGTCATTTGCTACTCTTGATTCATTCTACTTCTGCGCTGTAAAGCACAGCGGGAACCTGTCCAACAGAGCTAACAAAGCGGCCGTTAGTGCTACTCAATACAGCATCTGAAATCAGGTTTTCTTTTTCACTGCTCTGCAAACTGTTACTTTGATGCAATACTAACTTTTTAATACAATCTTTCCATTTATTAATAATTACTGCTAGAAGGTATACCTCTATATGTTCATTATATCATACCTGCAAGCTCTCTCATTTCCAGACAGTTTTAATGAATACATACTGCAAACAATTCTACTGAAGGAAAAACACCTTTCGCAAACATAACTGTTTTTTGTAACAGCGTTTCTAAATCTCATGGTCATTGTAGTGGACAAAACAGAAAGTCGCGTTTGCTGTCTATGCTCTAATAAACGGTTTTCGTCCCATAAAAAACTACAAAGAGCCTTTTGCCTAATTATTCCTGTGGAAAAGCTAAGGATACTTTATAGAGCTAATCTAATACCTTATCAGCAGAAAATTCTAATCACTTAATGGCCTGGTTTTCCTGCGTTAGGTAAAATAATGGTTCGCACGTAACGTGAGAATTCACTGCTGTCAGTGTAGTGGACAGCAGAATCTTAACGATACAGATAAAACTGAATATCGTTAAAATGTCGTCTCTAAGTTTCTGAGTGTTCCAGGCTAAATAAGCGGCAACATAAAGCAGGCTCTGCCGAGAACTATTCTGTACGTCGCGTGGCTTTCTGCTGTTAAAGGGATTCGCTGAGATTGGCGTCTGGAGGAAACCAGTTAGTGAAGAGAATAAACAGCTTTTAGAGCAATCTTCTTCCTTGAACCTGCTTTACAAATGTCTATTTTTGGCGTGCAGAACGTGGTCACAGGTTTCCAGCAACGGAACATTAAGTTACGCAATTGTTTTCAAAGGACCATCATTTATGCTTGCACTTTCAGCAAGATGTTTCAGACTACGTAAGACGTGTAGCGCAGATATTTTGAAAAATAGAGCACTGCGATGAAAGAAGCCAACAGGTATAACTCAGCCTTAAATAGTCACGATTGTTGAAGCTACAAAGTAAAGGGAACCTTCTTTGAAAGTGAAACTTAGGAAAACTAATGGATGTAATCCTACAGAAATAATACCATTGCTTATGTAAGAAGTGCATATAATCCATTAAAACTGATGATTGAAACGCTTCACGGAGTATGGCTAATGATGATGAGTGGTAAAAGTAGCAGAGATGGCAAGTTCATAGATATAAACCCGTTTATGGGTTGGTTGTTTGCCTGTTAATGTCATCTTGGCTACCGTGACTTTTCTAATTTTCTTTAAACGGTTTGTCGCTTCAGAGCAAGAGCAGTACCTGTGCAATTAGCAGCAATTAAATGATCATCAAGTTGATACTTTTGTCTGGCTTTGGCAATTCAGTGAGTTGCTTGAATTATTTGTGGTGGCGTGCTGCAGGATTAGTGTCTGCCTGACAGGTGGGATGACAGGCGGCAACGGTCAATTCGTTTTGACACGCAGATGTGCTAATCAACTGAGACAAGTCCATTAAGACTCGATGAACAGGAATGTGCATCCTGTTTCGAACATTTCCAGAGTAATGAGCCACACTTGTCAACGTTTCGCCATGATGCAAGGGTTCGTCGTTCGCGCGTCGCAACTGACGCTATCTCTATGTGAATACACTAGCTTGTACCTGACCTGCGGTGGTCCTAAGGTGACAAGGGAGTCTTTTCCTTTTGGCGACTTTAGGCAGGCAGTTTGCAACAGCGCTACGTTGATACTGATTCCAGTTATGATTGCGACGACAGTTATTTGCCGATTTCAGCGCCATTAGACCACCTGTTTGCCTGCAGTTCCGGATGAGTTGTCACCAAATACGGCAGTCACAGTTTAAACGCCAAATGTTGTTAGCCAAATGGACCTATCGCCTTGTTCTGTTAACGGCTGTTGGTTGGAGCCTTCTGCGATGTCTCTTTGCTAACGGCACCCCACTGATAAAGTGATACTGCCTTGGCGGCACGAAGGGCGCATTTCCTCAAGGTCGACATGATCAGGTGACGCTATTGGTGCTACTGGTTGGTCAGAGGGGAGTCGCAACGGCTCCTGGCCCCTGCGGAACCACCGCTGAGCCATTTTGCTCCAAAGCTATTTGCACTCAAAAATGGGTGCTCAGTTATCAATAACAACTTGATTCCATCTGTAAAAAAAAAGAGCGCGGTAGACGACCTCCGCAACCTGTCAACCTTCGTCGCTTCAGGCGAGCTGGCCAATCAGATGCCCAGTGCATGCATAATGTGAACTGATGTTGCTCAGAGGCAAGATGATTTTCCATGTTCATTCCAGTGCAAATACAGGAACAGTTGTTTCTAGCTGACCTGGAACTTCATCGTCATCAGCAACTAGCAGTATTGCTGTCAATGTCACACTTGTGTACCATATCTTATTAAGTAAAATGAAATTTGCCGGTTTTGCTGTTGTGGTTAATGAGGGGAGGTGTAGACAGAATGATAGCGGTGCGCAATCAGCCCTGACCCGTTTCTCTCATTGCGCATAAGGGGCTAGGAAATTTATTTGCCCTATTATGGTTCCGTTAGAAGAAAAGCAAGAAGAGAAATCTCATTCAGTTGCAACTGGCCATTAAAAAATCTAGTTTTTGCTGCATTACCAGGTGGACCCAGGTCTTTTGTAAATGTTACGCTGCGCTCTGGCTAACTTAGCGTGCTTGACCTGGCGGACTAAGGACTAATAAACCCAAAGTCTGGTTTCTTCTTGATTCCCAATGCTTTCTTGCCTGCTGCTTGCCTGTCCAAACTTTGTCAACAATGTGCACCTAGGCAAAACCTCAAAGTAGATTAGAGTTAATTGTTTTCTGCCTTGCCCAATGAACAAAGCAGATTTCTGCACGTCCGTGAACACCACTTAGTTTGCTGAGCTTTGCCGATTTTGTACATCTTGTCTACGCCTTGGTAATGGTTGCATTGTGAGTAGACAAATGTGAATTTCAACCGAAGGAAGAAAAATTTACTAGGCGCTCATAGACCAGCTTTGTTCAGGTTTGCTAGCCATAACAGGCATAGAAGGGACGGTTCAGCTTTATTGCAAGCAGTGATGAGAAAAGCGAAAACGTTAATTTTGCCACAGATCTGACAGAGGATAGACTAAGAGAAGAATGCTTTATGTTCACAGAAGAAGAGATACGAGCCGTTCTTAAACAGCAAATTTGACTAACAGTTCAGGCAGTAGACACGTCCCCCTCACTGCAGTAAGAGCTGTCATCATCCATCCGGTCAACTGGGGAACGCGGCGTAGTCCGTGGTGAACATTGCAGTAGCTTATCAGTGGCCTCCACCTGTTTCTTAGCGCTGCTGCTTGAAACTGCCTTTATAGTTTCAACCTCACCTCGCTTCTGCTTACGCCATTTGGCTCGTCTGTTTTTGAACCATACCTGCAATATCTGCGTTATCATCAAAGTATGCACGCATTTCTCAAGGCACACTTCCACTCTCTCTTCTTTTAAGTCAGTCTTCATGGCTAACTGCTCTCTAAGGAGCACATCAGGGTAATGCGTCTTTTGAAAGGTAGCCTCTAATTCAACCAGCTGCTCCTCACTGAATATAGTTCTGTGCCGCCTCTTCCGGCGGCCAGTTAGTGGCACCATGGTAGGTAAGAGCGCCGGCGTCAAGAATCTCGGAAATTGCATTGCACTGGCTGCTGTGATAGGACTGACAGTTTTCAGGGCTTAAATGAGACTAGAATAAGTATTGGGATATTTAGGCGTCTGATCCTCCTTACCAAAACCATCCCCAGCTTGATAGAAGCTTGCTGCGGCAGACCATGGCAGGGAAGCCATAGGTACAAAATATGGCTGCAACCTGGAAGAATGCAGTAGATCAGCAGGTGAATTCATAGCCACTTTTGAAGGCGACAGAATGTTTTCAATGGAAAATGTCGAGCCTGAACTGAGAGCTGACGTTGACGGTCTATTCTGAACTTGATTTGCGTGGCATATATCCAGGTACGTTTTAACTTGCTCTGCTGAAGACTGCAGGAGGTATGGGTAGGCAACTGGAGACAGGTAGTTCATTATGTCCAGACGCGTTGCTGCTGTCTGTCAGTCAGCAGTGACGGCGATGTGGAGTGTCAACGCGGCGCATTTGGCAGCAAGTGATAAGTTGTTACAAAGTCGGTATGAGACAGGAAGAGAGGTGTTAATTTGTCCGCCCCCATTGGCCGTTCCTGACCAATCAGAGCAAGTGAACCGACTGGATTGGACCCCCTTCAGCGCTACCCGCACAGGTCTGGCTATTGACCGAAGCTTTTGTTGACTTCTCTCCTTTTCCGCCAAGCGCAGCGGCTAAGCTTCTTGGGCAGAGATAAGGAGCTTAGGAAACTGGCCATCACGCTTCTGAAGCTACGACAGACCAAGGGCGGCAGAAAGCCAGCGTACAATTAGGCAGTAAAAGGCCTTCTTTGATGAGACATTCCCACGCGTGGACATTGGTGCTTCTATACTTGCAGAATAGCCAGTGCACTCGCAGACCTCGTCATCAGATGAGGAATCTAACGGAAATGATTCCTCGACAGATCTGTAGGGAATTGAAGCCCTGGTTGCATAGATGGCAGCCAGAAAAGGAGCATGCGTTTTGATATTCACATATAGTCTGTTATTTTGTTCAGTCTTGAAATCATTTCTAGAGACCTATCCTTTGTTTTCCCTTTCCTAATAGTTGCAATGGAATCTATCCCTTAAATACTATGGATGTTCTCACGCACTTTTGCAAGAGGAACATAATGGAGAGTACTGAATTTTTTGAGTTGTTCTTCAGGTCCTATGCAAAATGCAACTTTCAAATTCTATACCCAGTTATAAGCAGAGTAGTTTTAGACTGTTTTAAAATAAAATCATCAAAATTTGTTTTCCGTCTAGCGCTGTTCTTAAAAAATCTATTTCCCACTGAATATTACCTCTTGCTCACCCTGTTAATTTTGTCAGCTAAGAGCGCAACTGCCTGACAGTATGTTCAACGTGCAGAGCATGCAACAGATACTTCGTGAGAAATTTGCGTGCTCCTTTTTCTGATCGAGAATTGCTCAGTATTGAAGGTCTACGCGTGGTAGTATTTTCCCCTAATCTAACTAAAAGATACAGTTGCCATATGACGTCAAAATTTAACTTATTCTAGAACTTTCCGCAAAGAGTGTGAATGCCATCCGCCTAACTTCTGTATGGTTTACACAAAGGAAGGCCATTCGTCCAAATATGAATATATGGCTCCTCTCAGTAAAACCGTTGCAGCTCTTTCTTCCTAATAAAGCAAGTGCAGTAGAAGTTCTTCAGTTGGAATACAGCTATGCGGCTTTATGAACTGCTTTGATTCTGTCACCTGGCCATCAAGAACGCTAAGCCATTTTATGCTTGATAAAAAACCTGATTTACTATTGACATGCATATATCCTACTGAGAAGACTGCTGAAGTCATTCCTGCAAAATGCTAGTAAAATCTGATCAACTAAAATACTGATCATCGAATCTATCTTATTTCTCTTTTATAAATGTTTTATCAGACATCATTTACTATGTCACTGCTTAGTGAACATTCAGTCTCTGCTAAAGACGGGACAAGAGTATCCTCAGAAGCTCTGGACAATAGAATTTTTATCGTCTAGTAGGTTCAGTCATAAAAGTAAGAACAGCATATTAATAGAGACCAATAGCATACATCTAATGCTGAGTTAACCATTTTGTTTTATCTTTTGTCAGTGAGTTTTGGGGATTCATTTAGTTCATTTCTTCATTCTCTTGGGCTACTAGAATAAATGAGGATGGAGTAACAAGCCCTCGGCAAAGGACCATATCTCTTCATAAACTTTAAGTGCTTCTTATGTACAGTATGACTTAGGCATGCGAATAAACGAAGTATTGAGCTGATGCTTAGCCACGCGTTGCTAAAAAAGTTGCTCATTAGGGTCAAATCAGAATAAAGAATCAGCTGTCTGCAAATTATCAGTTACTGACCAGGCAAACGGCATTTAGCAGATTTGAGCCACTTAAGTTGGTGCGCCGTGTTGACTCAATCATCCGGCGCCTGACCCCCTGATTTTCTATTGGAGGCTGTTAACATAGTGCTCTTTCAAATGTCGACAATGGCAAGAACGTGTTTGCATGCCCATCAACCGGTAGGAAGCACCTCGTCCACCGTTCGCCTGGCAAAACAAATGTCTTTACACCTTGTCTGTGGACATAACGAATCAGCTCCTCTTCTTTTCTCCTCTAAACTGGTGTTAACTGAACTTGCTGCCAAGGATTTGGACAGCACTTAAACCGCTGGCGCACTTGGATTGCATTTCTTGACAAACAGGTAACTTGTTCTTGCCAGCGTTGTGACGCACTCCATCCTACAGAGGAGTGTTTTCACAAGCTGAAGCTACCTAGTTGCACTGGAACTGTTAGCACCCATTAGTGCTATGTTTTGCACGTTGGACATGATTTCTCAACTTGACCCACATTCTGACAAGTCTAAGGTCACAAGCAGCGCCAGATCATGGTTCAGGACTAAATAACATTCTTTCACACTCCTTTGCTTCATTTAGGTATGTGTTAATGGCTGCTAATTATGATATGTTCTACATGGATGACCAGGTCCAAATCATTAACAGCAATTTAGTGCTAATGCTGCTCTTGTAAGCAGTTATTATATTTTTGGGTGACGCGTTTGTTCATGAATAAATTTTCTACAGTGCACGCCTGGAGTCAAAATAAGCTGCATGTAGCTTCGCTCAGCAAAAAGAAAATAATGCTTTCTTATATGATAGCCAAGATAGCAGATGGTCAAGCAAACTGAAGTTCAACTTTAAAGTCATCGAAATCTGACAAAGTCAATCCATTGATTTTGGTGTAAATCAGGATTAACTGCAAAGGATTCTATATTGTTTCATTATTTTCAAACATGGTTCACAAGTTCGCTGTGCCTTAACTGGATGCAGTTTATTGTTACTAGTAATATTAAGATGATATTATCTCAATCAAATAGAACAGTTTTGCTGGTAATGCATATACCTGATAAGGAGACGGCTGCTGAACAATACTTCTGCGATTTTGTTTGAGCGGCCATCTTATCACTGTGCAATTATTAATGCTTCAAATACGTCGCATTTGTTCAGAGTGAGTTCTTAATTCAGGCCCAGTCCTCAGTGTGACAAATTCTTTCTAATTTCTAAAGTATACCCCCTCCCAATTATTATTAGTTAGGCGACCAACTACCATGAATGAGGCTCTTACGTAAAGACGTTTTTGTGTCTGGGTTAATGAGTGAGCCACTGCTTGAACTTTGAAGACTTTCCAAACTTCTAACTCAGTGAATCTCATTACGTGATAATTCGCACTTTTGTCCGTTCATAAGTGCAGCTTGTCCACTAAAGTAAAAACTTCCTAAAAATCTCTAACTGCCATGACAGTTTCTTATTGTGAACAGTCATTTTATAACCTTATGTGTATCATGACACTGTCAGTTTGATGAGATAGAAATATAGCGTAATGTTCAAAGCTTTCAGAACCACCAGGTCCCGTCTTCAGCGAAAGAAGGTCGATGGTTGTATCAGTCATGGTTATAGCAACCTTCTTTCGCTCAAGACAAGAGCTGGTGGTCTGAAAACCTTTGAACATTACATTATACAGCAAGACCCCTGTATCTGCGGCTTCAGTATCCATGGTTTTTCTCTCCTCCGCCCACGCAATTTAAATTATGCAGTTCTCAGCTTGCGTAAGAAGTGAAACTGGTTCGTGGCATTTCTGCTGTGCAAATCGAATTAATCATTTAGAAAATGTTATTGGTGAAGTTATCATGGGTTTCCACACCTTTTTATGACACCGTCTGCACTCACTGTTCAGACAAAGAAGGTTACTGGCATCGTGCGATCCCTCATTGCTAGAGAGCGACGTGCTAGTGGGCACCCTACGCTTCTTTATCGGTGACTCACACAGTTACTGCTGCACACTAAATATTTGGTAAATAGCTGCGCAACATTAGGAGCCTCATTCAAAGAAAATTCTGAGATGGAGTGTCAGTTTCTTCACGCAGACTGATACTCTGGCGGCTATAAGGCAACGAAGCACGGCCCAACTTGGAATGCTATGGACGCCTGCGAAATCAAACCAGCTGACTCAATGCCTGCTGTCATTGACTAAGTTCCCAGGTGGAACACTGGGTCGATGGTAGGCTACGTTAGGAGGAGCACAAGTTCACTGACCTGCGCCCTTAAGGAACGCTGGTTAGATGGTAGGCTACCTGGGAAGTGTTAGTGTCAAGAAAAACAGACTTATATTTTTGCACGAATGTAGTGCCCTCTGCCGCTGAAAAAGGGAACAGATGCTTCCTGAATGCTTCGGCAATACAAATAGTTTCACGGGTCACACTTCCCCAAACCATTAAGAAATTTCACACGCCCGTAAGAAACAGCTTCATTTTCAATGCAATACAGTATGTATTCATATTAAAGTCATACAGTGCACGCGTTCATAAGCGTTCGCTATTATCCGCGGTCATCCCTGGAATGTATCCCCTGCCGATACAGTGCTCTTACTGTATTTCTATCTCATTAAGCAGACAGCGCAGTGATACTCATGAGCACATATAAATCTGTTACCAGAAATCCAGTCTTCAAATCACTTTATAACGTCTGTCTCGCGAGCTACGTTCTGTAATCACGTTACGGTGCAACGTGCTGTTCTTCATTCCAGATGCAGGGAAGATGGCGCTTCAAAGAAGGGCAACTCAGGGAATTCTTGCTAAGGATTTTACGTATTATGAACCCCTGAATGGCCATTATTCTCCTAAACTTCTTATCTATTAATAAATTCATCCACCTCTATTTAAATTCACTGTTAATCTTGTTCACGGGTAGATAATCTTACATGTTAATATTAATACGTCCCACTTACCTATACTTGAAAATTAGTTTTATGACTGAAGTAAATTTCATGCTTGCGGGAATATGATAGAACCTATTAATTGTACACGTTTAACAGGTTTCATCACATTTCTGTAAAACTTATCATTTACCTTGCTGATACAAAGCAGTTAACAGACTAATTGTAATATGTGCTTTTGGAGCTTTACCTACTGACAATATGGTTACGTTAATGTGTCATGCCTTGTAGCACCTGGAAAGCACTGATGTGTGCGTTCGATATCCTCAGCTAATGGCGTGCTTACATAGGTATTTCTCAGCTAGCTTATTAATAGCTGCCATGCTTGCTAGAAGAACTGATGCCGCAGATTAACTTTTCAAACCTGTACTCTTTGAGAAGATTTGGACTAGTTTAAAGAATGCTCATGAGATGAACACTTTGTTTGACCTGAAACAAATTTGTTACGCTCTTATGTTTGCGCAAATAAACACGTATCATTGCATATATTTTATGGATTTAGTTGCTTTTATAAGTTTTGTGGGTCGTGGCAAACATAATTGGCACTTTGCGTTCTGAACCTCTATCATAAGTTTGGCAAGTGAAGTGCACTCTGCATTTTTATCTTCACAGAAAACAATGCACGTAGCTTTGGGGACGGTATGGTCCCGCTGTCAACGTGACGCACGACAAGCCGCTACATCACGATAATGACGAAACCACACAAAAAACATCCTGTCTTTAAGTCACACTACTTATTCCTCAAGAGCTGACAATGGTCAGTCCTGAACTAGATTAATTATTTCAGCGTTTAGAGAATTTACATGGCAAATAAAGCGCTTTCTTGCTAAGTACAGCTGGTACTTAGTGTATGTAGGTGCATGGGAGAATCGAACTCAGTTTGCAGAAATGGACAGAACCCTGTACTTCTCTTATTGAAGCTTAAATCAGATTCGCTTCCGTCAATATAGTTCACAACCTTTTGAAACAAGATGCGTCATTCTTTCCAGATCATGTAATCACGGTAAACTGAATTTTTGTAAGCACATGTAATGTTCCTAGAGCACGTATGCTGCTCATTTGTAAATACAAAGAAACTCTTGTGGCATGGTTTCCTGCTAAGTCATTATTCATGACCTAGAGCGGTCACTGTAAAGCTCAGCAACACGTCAGACTAGCACTTGACTTGACTTAACGCTACTAGAGGTCATTGGTGGCTTCAGCCTTCCTGCTGATGGTCAAACTAATTAAAGAAGATTAAAGACAACAGCTGCTTCCGGATTAGGCCTAGCGTGATGCTTTCCATCTGATCAATTCGTTATTCAGCTCTGATTGTTGACATTCAGTTGTTTTCAAACAAGCACGCAATGAAAATGCAGTCATAAGGCTAAATGCCGACAACGAGAGGCTCCCGGGGCGACAAATTAGCGCTTCTAATTTTGTCAATCACACGGTTTAGCTGCTGTCTGCGGCGCGGCTTCATATAATCCTCTTTCTTTTCCGTTTATCTGACTGCAGGAAACTGAGGCAAGCTGTGGTCAGGTGTTGTGCATTCACATGGAAGGCCTCTGAGGTAGGGCAAAGCATGAGGAGACCAGGAATTTCCTGCTTCTATAGTTTAAGGTTATATGAACTTCATTACCAACTGCAATGCATAATTTCTGCCTCTGTTTCAAGTAGCATTTTATGCATGAAGCTTCTACAGCAAGTTTGCTTTCATAGCAAACAAAGGCAGTTTGAAGTGCTCAAGCAGCGTCCAATAACCACCTGACGACTTCAACAAATTTTTAAACGAAAGCCTTATAGTATTGGTAAAAAAAATTTCTAAACCAAAATTGTGAAGAGGTAAACATAAAGTAGTTGAACTGCCAGATCATGTAAGTTCATCAGCTGTGAAATATAACATATGGATTTAGCGTAAACTGCTAAAAGAAGCTACGTACATATTGACCAGCTGCACGAACACGTTGACAATAAACTTGGTTTCATTAACATTAAGTGTGATCAGATGACAAAGAATCTTTAGCCAGAACGTTGGAAGACGTGAAAACTTCATTAGATGCAGTTCTCATATAACGTGAGCTCATTCCTGGAAAATCCTAGAAAATCTCGCGTTACAGGAGATACGTAAAGTATAGGAAAAACAGGATTTGGGGCAAAGCGTCAGAAAGACTGTTTACTTGTAAACAACAACGGAGAAAAGTCGTAAATAAGCTGCGTTAAAAAAGCAATTATGCTGTATGTATTTCTCTTGGTTACCGCTGATGACGGGTGATGGTGTTACACCTGAAAGCCCTGGTTATTACAATAAAAAATGGGCACCTACCGTAAAATAAATGTTTATACAACTATGCTGTATCTACGCTATTTATTGAGCCGTTACACAGGCGAAGGTATGAATCCTCTTACACAGGATCAGAATAACGTGTTATTTTCTTCCTATCGCAGTGCTCTATTAACAGGGTAGCTTTTACGACGGAACTCTTTATCGTGAATAGAGTTCAAAGTGGTTTTCAGGAGCGACATGATTGCGTCTTTAGCATATAGAAAGAGGACCTCTCAGTTCTAAAGTAAATTATCTCGTACTTAGAAAAGAATGGACGTCCATTGGACTCACTTTTTTATCTCGCTATCCTAAGTAACGGGCGAACTGATGTTCTGTTAGACGTAGAACGCAGAGCTCCGACGTCCTTACATTGTTTCTTCATCGCAGTGAAATAGAAGTCGAGCTTCTTTTGTTTTGCAGATGCACTTCTTTCGTACTGCAGTTGCTCGCATGCTCGTACACCTCTTGCGGCTATCTTGCTGCGTTCTACGTTACAATTAATGTCGTGGAGCCACCGTAACCGCTGCTCAGTAGTTTCCAGAGCATCTGATAGCTCAGCAGCGGTTAGCTGTCGTGAAAGAGCTTCCTGATTTTCATCATCATCTACTTCTCCTCTTCTTTCTGCTTCCCCCTGCAACAGAAGGTTCCTACAGCTCCTCGTTGTTTAGCTTATCCGGTTGGCAATTCAAAATGTCTTCAACATCCTGATATTCCACTTCTTCAAAGCTTAGCCTGTTTGCCAGCTGGATGCATGTTTCAGCAATTTCGTATACTTGAGCAGAAGGCGCAAAGGCTTTAAAATCACATATTAGACCTGGGATAAGTTTCCGCCAAACACGATACAAGCATTGCTTTGATACGTCATTCAAGGCTTCTACGATGTTGTTAATGGCCATTCTCAGGTTATAGCTTCTGGTATGAGTCACAAACGTTTTTGTCATGGTAGAATCACCGCTTCGCTTTTGCATGACTGAAGAACGGGCATAATATCAAAGCGTGGCTCTCGTCCGATGAGAAATGCAGCGAGACTTTGCCTTACGCCCACGCTTTGCAGCCGGCAAAATCGCGTATGAGCGAAAATCTGCTATACCAATACGCTTTATACGAGAACTACCTGAATACCATAAGTTACAGGGTAGAACCCTTGCCTAACTTCAAACAGAATTTCTATGAAGAAGAAAACTTTTAATTGCTGTGCCGTTTTCTTCACACGGCCTAAACTGAAGGCTCCCTGAACGTGCCCAAAAATCGAATTCTGTAAATTAAAAGAAAGGTTTATATGAATTGTTCGCTGCAGCGCATTGAATATTGAATACCTATTAATATTACTAATACGACTGCGCCACGAGTAGCTTTGCCTGAAAGAAGAGAGCAGTTGAAGTTAATATGACATCTGCCTCCATTGAGCTATCACCTGATTCCTTCTAGTGAACAAATTTTCATTCTCTTTAAATTTCGAGGTTGGTAATAATTGATACAGGATTGGTCCCAGACCTAAGATGCATTCAGACTTACGAAAGGTTTGATAGCGGCACGCATTCGCTTTGAAATGTGTATTTTGTTCTTTCCTAACGCTAGCGACTAGCTGTACAATGGTCTTACGATGCTGATCTCGTGCAGAGAGCTGCAACTCAGTCAGCCACAAGGTCACTAGGGCGAACAGTCAGTAGTACTGCTGCCCACACTCTGCTGACTAACTACCGGCAAGTAGACGAGGGGGACCAGAGGACAGCGCAGACGCTGTGGGGAACTGGCGCTCAGCAATCTTTGATCCATATTGCCCAAGGCTGCCCGAACTTATCTGCCGGGTCACAACGAAATTGTAAGCTTTCTGGTATCGCTAATTGAGCCTGGCGGTTTCAACTGTATTACTGAACCACTGTGAAGTAGGTGATGCGACGTACAAGCCTGACTTCCTTATCAGTAAGAAGGGAAAATGTTGGACAATGGATATCTCCATTCCCTATGAAAACAAAGATTCTCTGGCGAGACGTCATAAGGAGAAATGCCAAAAATGTCTTTGCCTATCTGAAGCCGCGTGCGAGCTGACCGGTGCAACGGAATTCAGCACCCTGGCCCTTGTCATTGGTGCAAGAGGAGCTTGATGCAAAAGCAATGACAATTCTCTCAGTGAGCTCTCACATTGCTAGCTTTTCAGAGCTTTCAGAGCCTATTACGCTCCGTTGTCAACGATCACAATGACAGGCCCTGTGTGCGGTGTATGTATGGAGAGTTTGGTTAAAAGTTGGGATCGGAAGTCATTGAGGAAGTTTAACTTAATAGTTGGATTGGTGGGTTTTAAAGTGGGTTTTTAAAGTGTTTTTTCTTGTTAACGTCGATCGCGCTGTGGCAGGTCTTTTAACCAAACTCTCCATACATACATCACACACAGGGCCTGTCATTGTGATCGTTGACAACGGAGCGTGATAAACTCCGAAAGCTCCGAAAAAGTTAGCATTGTGTAAGTACTAAATAAACGGTGTGTAATTTTCCGTAACCAACATACACATGAAATTTGAAAACGCCGTTACTAAATCTTTTATTTTCAGCGAGCTCTGTTTAAATTTGAGCCAGAACAAGAAATCACTCCTTTGCTGTATGGCACTCGAGAAGACAATACGACTGCTAAACTGGTTCATGCATAGTTCTTCTACATAGTGCACTGGCCGTAAGCATAGTGCTCCCTAACGTCTACGGGTACGCCTTAAGTTGGGTCCATGGCGTTCACGTCATTTGTAATTCATTTTTTGTGTTCTTTTAAAAAGACCAGCGGTTCCTTAGCAGGCCCTTGCAAAACATCTGCGAATAAACCCGAAACTGAATGGAATCTGCTGCCCATGTTTCTTGGATATTCCGCTTGGTGTTTTTCCACTCTATCGCGTTTGAGAATATTGGTTGCTTGCTAATGGGTCGGCAGAATCTCATTGCATTTACAAAACTCGTTTTCCCTTGCTAATTACTAATAGCGATAAGTTTACATAGCTAAACAAGGAATGCTTACCTAACGGATGACCAACAGATATCAGTAAGAAACAGAAACAGAAAGCTGTTAATAAACGTTTAATGTATTACAGCTTTCAGAACGCATTTTTCACCTTCGTACACATGTTCGGTCTTGTTTTCACACTCATGCAAACGTTCAGGTCGATATGTAAGGGCATTGAATTCTGAACACTCCCGTGTTTTAAATATGCAGAACAAGTGTTCTCATCCTTACTCGTCACTGTCAATTCATCTGTTGGTTATGCATCCGTTCTTTTATCACTAACACCGTTCGCTGTCAGGAGGCAATACCTCATCATAAGTGTTAATAGTATGGAATTCCATGATATCTGCGAAGCTTCTGTCGTGTCTTCTGCTTGTATTGAAAAGAATAAGAGGAAGAGGAAGGCGATTATCTCTTAGACGAAACTCAACGTAATGGCACTGCACGAAAATGGCAAACTGGTACATCGCACATCACGTGTAAGTTCAATCGACGATCTCATCAACTTTAAAAGACAAAAAGCGAAACGCTAATGCAGTGAAATCGTCAACATCAGTCAGATCCGCTGTCATCGCTAAGAACGGAACTGGCCTGGTAGTTGGTATGGGAAAGTTATTTATCATATGAATGGAATGACAGACACAGCAGAACATTTCTCTTAGCCTTATGACAATCCAAACAACGGCGAGAAATCTTTTTGATGCGCTCATAATGTGCGCCACTGATCCTACGCATCTGCAAATGTCTAGAGCAAGTCGCGGGGGGTTTCAGCGTTTCAAAAAGAGTCATAGTTTCCATAATATGAAGGTCAGTAGTGAGATATAGCATGTGCTGATATTTACAATGCTGCAGCTTTTAAACACGAGTGGGATCAGATAATTGCAGACGAGAAATATTAATCAGTACGAATATTCAATGCTGATGAAACGAGCTCGTTTTGGAAGCGTACGCTGGGGCGTGCCTACGTTCAGCAACAGTTCAAGGGAATGCCAGGATACAGGGTAAGTAAGGACTGTGTGCCGGTGTTTTTGGATGGAAATGTAGCAGGATTCTTACCAAAGCCTTTCTTGTTCTGCCACTCAGAGAATCCTAGGGCTTAAAGAACGCAATCACGAATAGGCTTCCCGTTTATTATTGTCATAACAAGAAAGCCTGAATGTCACTACCGCTATCTCAGGACTGGTTTCTTAACTCTTTGATCCCAGGGACGAGGGGACATTGCAAGCAAAAGAATCTGCGGTACAGGATTCTTTTGATGTTAGACAGTGCTCCAGCGCATCCACAATACATCAGTGACGTGCATCCTGACATAAAGGTTGTTTATTTGCCCTAAAACAAGACCACTTATTCGACCAGTGGAGCTGGGCGTAATAGTTGCCTTCAAAGCATACTATTTGCCCAGACTTTTGAGCAGGCTCTACAAGGGACTGGATCTGGCAGGTCACTGCGGATGTTTTGAAAAGGTTTTAATATTCCAAATGCTATCCGGAATGTCAGTGCTGCATGGAAAGAAGTCATACAGCGACGCATTTGCATGGAAAGGCATTTGGAAGAGGGCCTCGAAAACATGGGTAAACGCGTTTGAGGATTTTAACAAAAACTCTGCAGTTGAAGAAATAGCGAGCAACAGACTACTGAGACTTCGAAACGAGCTGCACTTAGACCTAAATGAGGAGGATATTCATCCCTTCATCAGTTTGGAGGCTGAAGAGCTTACGAATGAGGATCTGATCGTAGTGGAGGAAAAAGACAGAAGGAAGTTGAGAGGAGAAAATTATACGTGAAGTAACAAGGAAGCTCACTGCAAAAAAACTGGCTGAGGCGTTTGCTAACATAACAGTGGCGTTAGAAGAAAGGGATGACAGTTGAGAGATCTGCGAAGGCTAATCGACAGATTCAAAATGCTCTTGCCTGCTATAGAGAAATACAGAAAGGAATAAAGAAGAGTGTAGAAACAAAACCTGATGTCTTCCTCTGGCAGCCTACGCCTGGTACACTGTCAGTCATCACAGGAGTGCCTTCTTCCAGCTATCTTTGAATCCACCAGGCCTACTATACGGGAAACTACGAGAAATCAAGGCATCAAGAAATTAAGACGCTGAGAAAATACTTTAAATCACCAGACCTAACTAACCTGACCTACCCCCTACCACTGGCTTCACCGTACGTAGGGCCCTTCCTTTATAAATAAAACGTCTAGGCGAGGTAATCTTTCGTTACTTTCTTTTTCAGTGGTTAACGTTATTTGATTAGGAAAAAGGCCATTCGGGTGCACCAAGAGAGTTTCTTCTCTTCTTGTTTTAATGATGGCAAAGGTACAGTCTACGAATCTTTTGAAAAAGATAGGAGTGTCGGAAACATGCAGAGTGCTGAAGGCCTTTTCTTCCAGATGTTCCATGAAGATCTCTGTAAGAAAGGGGGATAGTGGGCTTCCCATTAGAGCTCCATCTTTTTCAGTGACAAGATCAAAGTTCCCTTTGACAGCAGACCAGGCGTTTACGAAATAAAATGTGGTTGCGACGCCTCCTGCATAGGAGAAACAGGAGACACTTTGTTTCGCAGATTCGATCAACACATGCGGAATGCGTTGATGTACAAGAATGCTGAAAGAAGACTCAAAGGGGAACCTATCACTGGCCCCGTGCGTCCACCTACAGTAGACCCTAGAAACGCCATGGCAAAAGCGATCAAAGCCCCCGTAGTGGTGGAGCGTGCCTCTCAGTGTTCACTTGATCCGCGAGCGAAGATAATCTGTCGTGAGAGCCTTTCTCACCTAACGCGCATAAAGGAGCCGCTTTACATCAAAAGCAATATTCTACCATCAATCATGACAATGGCATGGCAGTTAGCAAGGTATGGGGTGGGCTAATTAATAAATTCGAATGCTGCGCCTTACCGATCTAATCAGACCTATTGTTCCCATGTGCCTACTTAAACACCTTACCGAATAAACACCTTCTCCCTTACACTGCTGTTGACGGAGCAAGAGCAGTTCCGAAACGTACAGTATACATTGTTCTGTATTACTCTCCAACAATCTGCTCATCCATTCGCTGGTAGGGCGTTTTGAAGCTCACTTGCAGACACACAAAACGGTCCAAAGCCGTGAACTGAAGATCAATTATGAAAATATCAAAGCCTGATACAAGGCACGTTGTTCTTCTGAAACAAAAAAACATATGAAATTTCAAAACGCCATTACAAAGTCTTTCATTTTCGAATCAAGCAGGAAGGAAATTCATGGTGTTGTCGCTATAGCATTACTACTTTCTTGCAGTACCAGTTGAGTTCATCGGACATTGTTGCGAATTAGTGTGCTCTCGTATGTACGTGTAATTAATAGTTGCCATATATGGAGTTTTATCTTATGAACTCCAATACAGAATTGCTGTATTATAAGGCAGGCTTGTAAGACATGATTTCTCTCAACTGTAAGTTAACCTGAGAGTTTAACCTTGTTAAGACAGGATGCAGTAACCTGTGATGTTCAATATGTTCTAGCCTTCAGTATAGGTCCGTTACGGTTCGTCGCATCTGTTTCACCGTGAAGGTGTGTCACCGTGTTTGTTCACCGTACTTATGCTGAAATCGGCTCAGTACTGTGCAGTTCTTGAGCGTAAGTGTAAGGTTGAACGTATACCAATGACGGCATTGGACCATTTGTGGCCAACGGAGTGCTATGGCGAAACTCCCACTCAGGAAACCACCGCGATCCGGTTCAGCATTAAATGCACTGATTACGCGTCTTGACTTACGATGGTTTCGACTTAACGATGAAACGAAATGCTATTGTAAGTTGGGGACCCCCTCTATATATTGAATGATACCCTCTGCTTGTCGCATGCATTAGTCAGTTAAGGTGAAAGTAGTACGAGTGAGTTGTCACCAAAGCAGCACTTGCATCAATAGCCTTAATATGTTTTCATTTGAGAAACTAAACCACTTGAAGACATATTAATATTAGTAAATTAGGAAGAAAATGTGTCAGCGGCATGTAATATTACATGTCTCTCTATAGGAAGGTAGGTATAAAATATAGTGCTGAAAACTATTAAGATTTCATGCCACTCACTGCTTATTAGAAATGACTATTCATCTCAAGTTTTACTATTTTAAGCGTTTTGCGTTTCTTTGTTTGGTCGGTAAAGAGAATCGTGCCACTTGAAAAGTTAGGTTATAAATGCGCGAAATCAACTACAGTCAGTCATACTATCTGTTATGTAGTCATCGGCTAATTAGGATGTATCAGTGACCCGAATTTATCTGCCCCGGGCTTCCGCAAAACCGGTTGCTGATAACGCTGTTATCGTGTGCTTTCATTGCTAAGTTTAGTCGACCTCTAGTAGGCTAAAGGGTGTGTGATCTTGTCCAACACGGGCAACTGGCGGGCATCGCGTGCATACATTACACTATCACAGAACATTAACGTCTATTAGCCTCCAGAACGAATAAAATGGCGGTCGCGTGTAAGACAAATATTCTCTACTGCTCACATTTTTCATCATGTGCCAGGGCAGAAGTTCATTTTCTCAAAACAAAGATTAAAGCACATGAAGCTATCTTGGGAGTGACTTAAAACTGTTGATGAAACGTGCTTTGAAAAATTCGTAACCATTACATTGAAAGCGTGTGAAACTTCATAATAGTTTATGGAAGTGCGATCCGTAAAAGTTACGTTAGCGAAGCTTCCGGGAAATTTCTGTTCGCGTCTTCAGCGAGGAATTAATGGCAGAAAGCAGCTTGCTAGTCGACTGGTTAGACTAATTACTTTAAAGGGCAGCGTTCTTGAGGAGTTTAAAAACAGATAGCAGTTTTAAAAAGAAGAGAAAAGAAGGAGGAAAGAAAAAAATAAGGAAAGGAAAGACGCAAACTAAATAAATCCAAAGCACAAGAAATAAAAGGAGTAAAAATTTCAGGAATGTAAGAAGAAGTGGAGCTTCTAGCGAAATGAGCACTGAAATAAAGGAAAATGAAGTGGGAGAGAAAGGGAGAAGGCTGATGGTTTTGCTCCCAGAGTCCGTCGTAAATGATCATTGTCCATTGGCAGGTGATTCATTTATAAGGCAGCAGTTGGTGGCACGTATGATGTTTGTCCAGGATTCGTTCACTTTTATGCCATTGTCCCTGTTGATATTTGAATAAGGGTCTCCTTTATTCTTCGAATCATAAACTGGCTCTCCCTACAGAGTAGCTTAGCGAGCGGTCAGCCTGGACAATGGTGCCGCATGTTGTACGACTGCAGACGGTCAGACTACAGCAGACTGATTCATAACTCTTGGTAACTCTTTGGAATTAACGCTACTAAATTGAGCAAGATACTTTGGACTGTTACTATCTATTAGTAGTGTTATTTATTAGTTTTCATTTGAAGATCTTTCCACGCCTTCTCCTTTCTTTCTTGGTGTAGTATCTGTAATTAAACGAAACAACTGCTCTACCTACGGATGGATAAGAGATTATTACGAAAAACGCAGAACGTCACTGTGTTCAAAACTTTCAGAATGCAGCGGTTCCCTGGTTAACGAGATGGACGAAGAGCAACTTTTCATTGATCGAACGTATCTCGCTTCCCTTGAATTCATTACTGCTTTGCCTTTATGCTATCTGAACGTAGAAAATAGGACTAAAATAGTTTAAACAACTAAGTGCTAGTTTTAATGAGCAAAGGCAATTATGCGCTGATGACAAGGCAAGGAGGGCCCTGAAACCACCGTAATAAAGCTTCGCAGGAACAAAGACAAGTTGTACCCGTACCCTGTAACACCCGTACGATGTGTGTGGTAGCCGTACGTTGTATGCATAAAATAAACACTCCTGTTACAAGGGTAAATGAATGTGATGAATAAAGGGCCCTTTGACCACTCCTTTTTACTACTCAGAACTGAATGTAGCCCCTTTCTTTGGATTCAGTCTTGTCATCAAATTCACGTAGTTTATTAGCTCCTGTTTTCAAAATTTGATATCACTTCGGGCTCAGAATTTCTCACAAGAAATCTTATTACATTGAATGTGGCTTTTTTGTATAGGTGTATAGAGTTTCACGAAGGTCAGCAGAGGTTGACATGGACAGGTAGTGTTATGGAAGCGACGAACACGAGCTTAACCTGACTCGGAGGGGTTCGGTCCAGGCGATCACGAACAGTCAAACAGGTCCGAACGACTACACAAAACATAACGTTTAATAACTCTGTACAGGAGAACAATCCGTATGTGGTAATCTTTTATTTGTAGATGCAGGCTGTCAGAACGAGAAGTATCCCTCGTCAGTGAAGCACGTAGCGCCGTTACGTTCTGTGCTAATGACATGGCTTATCCTGAAAGCTCCCCTATCACAAATAAAAGATAATCACTCATGTGTTGTTCTAGAGTACAGTCATAACGGGAAAAGTCCTTCTTTCAGCTCCATTGGTACGCGTACGGTCAAGCCTTGAAAAGTTCACTCAGCAGCGAGAAACGAGTCTCAGAGCTTTCTGGAATCTACCATTCCCAACGTCAACATATGGGTGTATTATGAGTAGACATTTTTCATAATGAACAGCTACGGTGTCTGCCCATTTTTGTCGAAGAAGCTGAAGGGGAGAAGGAGCTTTCAGGGCCCACAGGTCCTCTCATCAGCTCTTCGGTATAGTTACTTATAAGCGACTTTACGCTCCATCTTAGCGGCATATAATACTAAAACTTGTCCCTTTAGGCCAACTAGTTTTTCCCTGAATATATTAATACAATAGAACCTTAACCATCCAGACTAAATGGAAGCAGATGTCCGGATGATCGAACACCAGTCCTTTTATCAATTTTGCTGTATTTTCACTCAACATATTGCAAGCTCTATTTCTTATGTACGTTTTTAAATGTATAACAACTTATTATGGTTTAAATTTTCACAGACAGCAAAAAAATACACGTGATCTTCAATCATGGCTTTAATGGACGCGAATGTTCCATTCACTGGTTGGGCATTTTGGAGTTTAATTACAGATTTACAAAAAATGTGATTGAAGATCAAAATGAAAATCCCAAAGCTCATTACAAGGCAGCTGGTATTCTGAAAACAGTACACTTTATTTTAAAAACCCCGTTGTATATGTTCGTTTCAAAGCGTTACGTTAGACCCGCTTTATTATTGCTAAGTAATGCTGGTTATGGGGGACGTCTGATCCCGTCATCATCATTTTAATCATACTTATAAATATGGGATAGTTGCGTAGTCGGTTATAATAGTTTGATGGTAGTGATCAGTTTAAACCGTAACTGCTGTTTTTTATATTGGTAACTGTTTCTGTATCAGAGAGGATGGAATAAATTTTAAACGAAATCTGGAACGAGGCAAATTCTGACAGTTCCCTCTCCTTGCTGCACTCAATAAAAATGCATAAATCGCTGATAATGATATTCTAGTGTACCGCCATCATCTGAAAATGCTGCATACAGGCTTCGCGAAACGATTCAACGGTATTCCATCGATGAAGACTCTAGACTGGGCTGCAAATCCACTCTCCAGTGTGGAAAAAACAGAGATGGAACTACAGGGACAGTTAATGGAACTGAAAAACAATTAAGAGTTAAAACCGAAGTTCCAGACCGGATATCACCAGTCTTCGTTATGACAAAAAATAGCACAACTTCATCCACAATTACGGGCTGTTGTGGAAAAGCTACTTATCACTTTCCTATCGTCATACTTTGTTGAAAGCGGATTCAGTGCAGTTACTGACTGTTCTGTTGAGTAAGAAGCGGAATGAATTACAAATAGTGAAACAAGGAAACCTGAAAATGGCGCTCACAAACATTAATCCCAACGTATTAATAAAAACGTAAGTTCCGCTTTGTCAGGCACGCCCCTTACACTGAGTAAATAGATTGTTATGTTAAGGTTAACAAAGATTCACACGTTGACACTGAAAAGGGGACCAGGAGAGCGCCTAGAAAGCTGTATTTTTTATCTGCGCTACAACAAATGGTTTTCGTCCTGTACGAAAAAAATGAGGCATCAACTTCCATTGTAATCTCTTTTTGTCATTGTATATTTTTTGCGGCTGGTTAACCCGTTGTGCGGAAGAAATCTTTTATTGCAATGCTTTCAGATCTTTCCTGGTCCGTCTTCAGGGCACCCGATCAGACAAGCCATTCACATTCACTCGACCTTTTTGTCATTCGTTAAAAAGTTTCAGCAATGTATTAATTATTTAATTTGCCTTGCTTTCACATTGAACACGGGACTTGTTGGAACGAGCGCATAGAACTACGTAATCCTATTGTTATGGAAGGCAACCCTTTAACGTGCCGACAGAAGCAGTAAAACAATCACTATGGAGCTTTCGGGACTCGCCTTGTCCCATCCTCAGCATCGACACAATTCAAGTCTGGATAGCAGTCGACTGTTCGGCCGAGAGATACGGGACGATGACATGATGCTTATCGCAAAGGGGGCGACATCACAAAAACGTTTGGGAACCACTGGTACAGCAGAATGGTTATTATGTTCTAGTTCACTTTCAAAATATACTACTACTACTACTACTAACAATAGTTATTTTCTTTGCAAAACGGCTTCATTTGCCGGTAGCAACAGCGTCTGTAATAATTAAATAACAATTCCTTGGCCAGTCAAGGGATGTGCAGTTACCAGTATAAAGTCGGAGTTCTTGTTTCTGTTTTTTCACTCTTGCAGAACTACTGGGTACAACCTTTACTTTTGCCTGCATGAGCTCGGCGCTTTTTAATTTTCATGCCATAACGAAACCAAAGCTGCTGCATGCGTAATTTTGCCATTTCAAGTCCATCCTAATTTGATCCACTTTTCTGCAACGCAGCAAAAGTCGTCGCCATCGACTTACATCTGCAAAATCACGTTTCCTAACTACGGATGGAATGAAATTACTGCGCCATGATTTACAAGTGGACTTGCTTCTGATGTAGAGACAGGATTACGTAGAAGCTTCCTCCCACGTGAATGATGGAGAACAAAGCTCCATTTTCTAGCTCAAGGTTTAAATGTGCTGTTTCGTCAAGCGATGGAATGACATCGTTTTACGAAAACAAACTGCTTCTGAGAAGTAGGACAGCAAAGAACGTTTCCTCGAGTGAATTTTACTGAAGGTAGCTTAGAAAGATGTGCAAGAACGAAGAACGTTTGTGAACCAAATATAAAATAGATTATTCAGCACAGCTGCCACTTCGCTTTAGCATTGGTAGTACTGCTGAGGCGGGTTAGGGTCAAAATCCCGAAGGGTCGAAATCCCGCATGGGTCAAAATCCAGATAGGTCGAAATCCCGATTAGGCCGAAAATGCAAAGCGTGGCCTTGTTTAGGTTGTGCATTGGCATCTTCTAGTTTTGGATTAGTCGAAATGACTCCTTCAGCATTTGCGGCTCACCTATGAACACAGCTGGTTTTTTTCAGCAGTGCAATCTTTTTACTAACCATAAGAAGGCAAAGAGATCAACACGGTTAACAAAGCTAGAGGAAAACTAGACGTCAATGCACAACTGAAACAAGGCCACACTTTACAGTGCACTTTCGACCTATTCGGGATTTCGACCCTTCGGGATTTTGACCCATGCAGGATTTCGACCCTTCGGGATTTTGACCCATGCGGGATTTCGACCCTTCGGGATTTTGACCCGTGCGGGATTTCGACTGTCGGGATTTTGACCTATCGGGATTTCGACTTTCGGGATTTTGACCGCCACCGTGCTGAGGCAACAGAATTTAGCATTTCTAATTGCTGTTCGTTCAGAAAATAGCCTATCGAATGCAATATCTTCTTGATATCTACTGTGCAACTTCAACGTATAGCCAGAGCATCTCGTAGATTTTGTTGAAATTTAAAATTATTTTCATTAGCTATTTTCATGCTTGTTTACAGGAACAACCTTCATTGAAAGTGCAAGTTAGGTAACCTAGCTTCTGAGACATGCCCGGTCCTGTCTTCAGCGTCTTGTTGAAATGTCATGTTATTTGCTATTGTATTGAAGAGATCGTTTTTCCTGTTGAACAAATTTTTGGCGAATCAGAACTTTCGGAAAATCATTTCCTCCATCAGGGTTATAAGCTGGGCTTGTGCAGAAAAAGGCTTTTTCTGAAAGTCCTCTTGCAGCAAACATCTGTTCAACGGGAAAACCCATATATTCAGTATGCAACTTTTCCAGACTGTTGTAATGCGGGCGATGTTCAAGCTGTGCTTGTAATCACAATGCATTCCTGAAGATTCATTATAGAAGAGCTGTTTGGGCTATATTCCTTAGCTGCGGTAATCCTTACACTAACCAGATCGCTCACGCAACTGATGCAATATTATGAACAGCTGCCTCCGTAGGAACGGACGCTGCAAAAGTCCGCTTGAACCTGAATGTCAATGACTGCTCACTTTTTCAAGTGCTTCCCTTGATGCCACCGTCCAGTTTAGCTATCAGTGTCAGCACTTAAAGTAATGCACCATTTTCTTAGCAAGAGATCAATACAATTTATTTGTACACTGACGAAAAAACACTCAAGATTTTGGAAGTTCTTTTTTATTTTATCGTATGTTAATGCAGTGTGCGTGGCAACATTTACCTTTCACACTTGCGCAACAGCCAACTGCTAAAAAGTTTCAATTTTAGCTTGGCATAGCAATCAACGATAATAACAAGGTGATTACAGCTGTTCTAGGAATTTACAGATCATATGTTCAAAGGCAATTAATTCATTTTCGAGTCCACCACCTGCTTCCACGATATTAAGAACTGATGACGTAACTACACAATCCTGGTCAGCCTAAGCTATTAAGAATATTCTTGTCACACTGATCAAATCGAAATAATAAGTTTTCTTGGGAAGGAAACCGCACCCTTATCCTATTTATACATCACACCTGGGCGTAGAAAACTCTTCTGTTTGAACACTCGCTGCAATGGGAGTGATGATAAAGGCTTCGCTGGCGACGAAGTGTAACCTAATGGAATATTACTCTTCTTTATTTTGTGTACTGGTAAACGGTTGTTGCAATGCATTGTTAATTTCGATTTGCATTGCTGATAAAAGAGTTTAAGAAATGACAACTGCGCAGACAACTCATCAAGTATGGAGAACAAACAGCACATGTCAAAAAACACGGCTACATTGCAAGAGCTGCCCTTTAAAAGGCACGATGGCATGGTCTTTGGCCAATACAGATAGTTTACGTGAGCTTCATGTGCAGTATGTTTACCAACGCTGTTAACTTTTGTGTTAACAGAAGAGTAGACCTTGTGACGCGACTTCGATTTTGCGACTTAAATATTCTGAGCAGTGTATATTTATTTTTGGGTATTGCTATGTCAACTAAATGAAAGTACAATGAGCTAATGAATCGAACTTTGTAACTGAAAAGCCAAGCGTCTACAAAATTACGGCTTTTGTGGACAGACTGACAGGTCAGCGTCAGTATTTATTGTCACAATTTGGGCAGTGACGCTGAGAGCACCTGAAAAGCTAGCGCATGCGCTTTCGAATAGTTTCCTTTCTAATAGTTGGGAGGAGGGAACTGTCTATGTTACCGACAAGTTAGAGTCCGCTAGTTAGCTTCAAAGCCTTCCTGACTCATAAATAGTCCGTCGTCGACTTCGTGGTTAGAACAGCTGGCATTGCGAACAGTCGATAAGGAAGCATTTAGAGATTAAAAAAATATTAATATTACAAACCTGGAATTCACCCTCTAAAATTTGGAACAATTTCCACGGGATTAAATTGGCTGAGGAATGCGGCGTCGGTTCCTTCATCAAGAATAACGAATACTGGTACAGTATGCGAAGTTGAGATTAATGCAGACGGTTGCATGCATGGTTTTATGCAGTGTTTTGTAGCTTAAGAGCAGCATCAACAGTTAAAGTACACATTTTGCGTGTGACTGCGCACGCAGGTGAGCGTAAGCTTGCAAAATTGCGCATCAGTATTTTGGTACAGCATTTACAAATAAGCAGCGTGAGCAAAATGTGTTCCAGTTTGTACTTTGAGCGGGTACATATTTGAACGTTACCTTATGAACTCAAACTGCGATTGACCCGCATCTTTCAGCTGAAGAAGCTGAGACATGGTAAGTACATTTTAAACGAGAAAAATTATGCAGAAGGAATTAGCCGATTGGCGACAAGCTAATGCCTACTGCTGCCAGCTGCTCGGCCGTTGCGCAGTTTTTCCTGTTGACGCTTTCATTGAGCCAAACTTGTTGTCCTAGGGAACAGTTTGCCGATGTTGCAGCGGTTGGAGCTTGTCGATTCAACTTCTCTTCAATTTGCCTCAGCAGAAAATAATAGCTTATGTTTGAAGTTGGAGGCTTGAATAAAGCACGATAATGTAAATTCGTGTTTTGCTGACGTGATGTGCAGACTCGATTTAGAGATGACCATTTATTTATTTATTCAGTCGTGCTGCTATACACTTCTAGCTTTGTTTACCGTTTAGAAACTTTTAAGTAGGAGGGAAAAGCCTGATTTACTGGTCCTTAAAGGTGGCATACAGTTCATACTGTTAACAATGCTAGGATGAGGAAATAAAACCTAAATGTTCGATACCTCGTTAACTTGAAAGATTTCGCAACAGAAGTGTCCTGGGCAAAGAGAGCGTACGGTTTCTATGAGCAAGTGGGAAGCTTAAATGAAACTTTTAGTGCAACGCAACTGTGGCATTACTGTTCGCTGTATAATCGAAGGATTTGAGTTCGATTCTCGAATGGTGCAACTCTGAACCAAAACTGAAGAGGGCAAAAAGTTTGGCACACTGATTTCAAGTGAACTCGTTGAATATCAGAACAGTCACCATTTCAGTCTGTTCGTCTCATCTTTCGTAACAAAAGTGACCCTTTTTGTCTCAACCTGTAAGCTACGACGAGAAGTAAGTGAGCTGCGCAATGGTTTAGACAGAACAAGTCACAGAGGTAAGCTTGCCAATCAAATTTCCCTCACCGGAAAGGTCAATTCGCAACGCTGTGAAAGCGGGACGAAGAATTAATAAAGATGGATCGAACATTTCAAGGAAACAGCCCAACACGAGTCATCTATGAGGCCAGTTTTGATTTGTGATGCGCGTTTGAAAATATGGCTCCTTTATAACAGTCTCCTGGAATTTCATAACATTAATACACATAACACTGGGTATCGTTCAACGGAATTCAATATCTTCATAGTGTTCTTCAGTTACCACTTTTACCGTTGCGTAGTCTAACTACAGACATTACTAAAGAAGTGCATGAAGATTGATACAGAATAAAACCGTTTATTGAATTTTGAAAACGGAGGTTATTTGAACGCACTACAGAAATGGAAACTTAACATTTGAACCCATGCAGATATTCCACAGTTTAAACTGAAGCTTTACCTTAGAAGAAGACCAGAGGCCGTTTAGTGCATCATTCGTGTCGCTCTTTGCCAATGTATTAAAACTGATGACGGGGAAGTCTTCCGGAAAGCTCTATTCCTTTTTTAAACTTCAGTAAACTGTTTTATCCTATATTAGTATTATGCAATTATAATAAGCGTCTGGCACGAATGGCGCTGGAACAGCTCAATGCCATTGAATATGGAGCGTTGCCTTACTCGCAGGTTTCCTGAACAATTTGTCCATTGCTTAGCACGTAGAAGTATTTAGGCAACGTTTAAATGACAGAAAATCAAGTAAAGGAGAAGCATATCAAATCTATTCAATCTATTCTTAATATTTGAGGCTTAGAAGCTTTGACCGATACGCAGAAGGAATCAGGTTTCATATTGGCGAAAAGTATGTGAATTCGAACGGTTCTTCTTTGGAATGATGATAGCGCATGTAAATAAAGTTATACGCAAGCCCAAAAATTGCTCAATCGTTTCGATGCATTATGCTGGTTCGCACAGAGGAACAGTTACTTGAATACACGAATCTACCGTAAGCAATTTGAGCTGTATTGATTTGGCGATCTGTTCCACTTTGGCAGAAGACAAATTGACGCATTTGGTTTGACTAGTGCGCAGTTATGGCCGCTTGAATATCTACTATCAAGGCAGCAGGGTGTTGGCGCTTCTGTTTTTGAAAAAAACTTTTAAAACTTGGGCGCGCTTATTCATTTTCTGACAGCTTTCTCGAAGAGTTGATCTTCGTTGACGTCGGGTTCATTGGCACATGTTCAGGTGACACCCTTTGCACTACTCCTTTCGTCGTCAATCAATCCTTTGCTTCTGCCGAACAGAAAAGTTTCGCTTAAGAAGGGAAATGGCGCGACGGTTGGGCGCTCCAACAACACGCGCAAGCAAAAGGATCAACGTACGTAACAGCAACTTGCTGCGGGTCGTTTTTCGCGCCTCAACGACGCCCGGAGCATTAGCGAATGTTATCGTGAAGCAAAAAATTCGTCCAAAGGTCAGCGCGCGAACAAAAAGCTTTTCGCTGTATAGATGAGCCTCTACGGATTAGACTGGTCGCTTGACCTTGCTCTACGCGCGTTCCGGCCTGGTGACAGAACGCTGATTGACAAGCCGAAGTCGGCGAAACGATTCTTGACCGGCTGTGGCTGCGCGATTTTCATTGGTCTATTCAATGGGCCAATAAAATTGCTAAAAGGTGTTTCTTGCCGTGGCAGTTCAGCCGTCTGTTGCCTTATCTCGTGCTGAGCACGAGAACGATGCAGCCAGAGAACTACAGCGGCAAAACGCCCAACTGCTCGCAGCAACAGAGCGCGCATGGAGAGACGCGTTGAGTAGACGTGTTGAGTGTGCCAAGCGACACAGTCGTTGTCATCATTTTCGTGGCTATTACGGAAGCGCGTTGACCAGACACGTATACAAGTTGTCATTATTGTCGCTTCCATTTGTACATCCGCTGCTGCTGTTGGTAATGCAAATTTGCGTAGATTTTCTTCCAATCGGCGTTGCATCCATTCTTCGTGACTGCTTGGCGCGCCACCTGTCTCTTTAACCTTAAACTATTCTCTGTTTTGTTTTTCGTTGCGCAGACGGTCGTGTCCATAAGGCGTCTTCGAGCCTACCTGTCTCTGTCTCCGGCGCAAACAAAGATTCAACAGTCAATTGCTTAACGACATAACAGCGCTGTGGTCGTATTGGTCTACAAAATAAGGCGTTCAGCTGGTCTCGCCTTGTTGCGTCTGTCACCATCATGTATCCTAATCGACACCCGGTTAGAACTGCCGCTCAAAGGACCTGTTTCTCTTAAATTCTTTTTACTTTTCAGGGTCCGCCTCAGCCGGGTCAGCCGTTTAAGTTTACCGTAATCGAGTCTTGTGACCGCATAAAGGAGGAGTTCAATTTTCTTCAAGCACAATATCATAGGTGAGTTCTCCTTGGCTTTCCTTCGTCGTTTGCTGTGTCACCTTCCCCTGGCTGCCAAGCTTGCCTCGCCTCCAATAGGATGTGATGCATTGTTGCATCAACAATTTGCACGAGACTACCGACCGTAGCTTGGCTTGGCACTTTTTGGTTTTTTTTGGACGGGTTTGGACTCCATTAGCACCTCACGTCTATTCAACCTCTTCAGCTTGAAACTCGAGTGCGAGAAGCTCGCTCAAGAGAAGACTGAGATGCAGCGTCACTACATCATGGTAAGCAATGCTTTACTATTCTGCCGACACGCTTACACTGCACCGCGACGATAAGCTTTTACGCGCAGAGGCTTAACTACGGATTATATTGCGACCTGCAAGTGCACGCGTTTAGTAGTGTTCGTTTTTTCTCTTACCAATCATCAGCGGGATCAGTTGGCTGCGATTTTTTGTTCTCTGTAGTACGTACCTGATCACCGTTACAGTATGCCGCGCCATTTGTTCTTTTGCAGTACGCTATTCGAGAGATCTCAAAATAGGCTAGGCATTTCATTTTTTGTCCCCGTATAAATTTACAAGCGGCCAGTCTAAGGTGCATGGGGGCCCGCAAAGTGCAGTTGGTTGCTTTTCCAACGGCGCGAAGCCAGCCGGCGCTTGGGGCATTTAGCTACTACGATTACAGGTGGAACTAGCGGGGTTAGGTTTTGAATCGCTTCTTTCTAGCTTTCACGTCGTCCGCGCCAGCGTTCTGTCGTTATCGCCGTCATAGTGCATGCTTTCCTGTTTTTTAGTACTACGAAATGTCGTATGGGTTGAACGTCGAGATGCACAAACAGGTACGTAGCGGTTTTTCAAATGGCATCACGCCTAGATATATTGGCCGTAACCGAGTCGACTTCATTAGCCAGAAAAGTCCAACCTGCAAACAAAATCTCTTTCTTTCCCCCTGTAAGCGGCGGCGGGCACACGTGCTTATGAGCATTTACGTCCTGAGAGAGCGCGGCTCGCCATCTCGTCCATCCTCTTTTGAGCGTTTGTAATCAATCTTGCAATGTTTGAGTACGCATCATTGCGTCGCTGAACACAAAGCAAATATTTGCATTGGTGAGCCATCGCGCTTGGTGCTTGAATTGAGCATAGAGTTGATTAGCACGAAACATCGTTTCGTCATTCGGCTTATTGATGGGAAAATCAAATATTTAACGTGTTAGTGATGAAATTAGGCTCCGGCTATTTTGCCCGGTGCGCTGGTGGTTCTAACCAGATCAACTACTCACTGTCTGAATTCTTCACCAGAAAACGATCAACCTTGTCAATTAAAACCTGGAAACTTCATGGTACTATTTCCAAAGACAACCGCATGAAAAACTCCACTTGGCAGTTGGGTGTTGCACCAATTGAGATTTTGTAAAAAGATCGTCTTTGCTGTTCTTATCAAATGTCCGCCGTTGTCACTTGTTCCTCACGTTTGATCCGAGGCAACATTTGTATCAGCAGCGGTTAGAGTCAACGTGAGGCAAAAATCACGCTTCAGTTTATAGCTTGATTAATCTGCTTAATGCAAAGTGCATTCATTCTTGCCTACTACTGAAGGTCATAGTTAAGCGAGCTCCGACTTTAACTAGTCGCCCATCGCCTCCTTTCGCTCAGTTTCGGACAGCAAGAAGGATTTGAGAAGGGTTGGTCGATCAGTGCGAAGGAAATCAATCGTTTTCAAGCAGTATTTAATCAGCAACTTGCATCTTCGACTGACGGTGCTGACGACGATTCGCGTGATACGAGTTTGTCCGTTGACCGGATGGCCGTTTCGTCCGAGAACATGAAAGCTGATTAGCGCACGCGTTTTTGTCGCACCCAACTTGACGCCGTCCGTCTATTTTGCAACGGCAGTAGTGTCGCGCTTATCTTTTCCTCTTTGTTTCTTAACTGTCCTTCTGCGATTCATTAGTCAACCAGTAGAGGCGGGTCAATCGAAGCGTCCGCCAAATTCCGACCTGATTGCATTGTTGGCCGACGTAAATTTTAGACTTGTTTTTTCTAAAAACTCACTTTCGGCTGGTGGGAACAACCGCTTTGAAGAAAGATTTTGGCCGTCACGTTTTGTTCGTCGCTGTTGGCAAAAAATGTCAACGAATTTCTTCTTGAGCTCTTTATTTTTACTGCTCAATGGCACTGTCTACCTTCGAGCGTCCCACTGTATTCGATTGGCACCGTTCCGGTTGGCAAAAATTGGTTGTCAAGGCAAAAGAAGTTACAACTTGTTTTTATCTCTTGTGGCGCGAATTACCTTATGCGCGCTTCCTGCTCTTAATTGATCATCAGGGTTTTCAGGCATAACAGTCGACCTGCAAAGCAGAAATCTCATTTGCATTATTATCAGGAGGGAATAAATTCTTAACTTATCATCCGTGCGTATGAGGAAGATTAGCCGACTTGATTCGAACAATGCTCATTGAAAAAGAAGCACTGCTGTAAGGTTCAGTTTCATTGGTTACTGATACTAACTAGTAGTTTAATGATTTGGCTTCGTTGATCGTTCATGTAGCCAAGATGAAAATGACCTGACTGCGTCGGGGGACATTGATTTTGGCAAAGCAAACTCGAGTAGCAGCTGGCCGAGGGAGCTGCTAGGAAAGAAATTATTTCCCACAGAGGAGTAGAAGCGAAAATTTCGCCTTCCATCCGTATTTGTGCGATGGATTGGTTGTCGGCTAGAAGAGCGAATGCGAACTTATCTTGGCAACGTTAAGAGCGTTCGGCAATTGGTTAGTAAATAACTTTGGTGCCAGGAGGAGATTTTAGGCAAAATTGCGTCGTTCAATTTTATCATGTTTCCAACGAACCCGATTTATCGGTTTCCGCTTGTGTCGTATCGAAGCAACCAACCGAAAGAGCCGGACGACCAATTGCTTTGACACCAGTGCCTGTTTTCCCGGTCGATACGGAACTGTTTGGCACCGGTCGACGTCAATATTTTCCCATTTGATTTGCTGTCGCTTTTAGACTGCTGCGGACAGTTTGGGCCCCAAGAATCGTTGCTGCCATTGGTCCAAGTCGTACCACCATTGCGTATGCGTGCACTCGTTGCTCTTTCAGCCAATGATTGCTTTTATACATTGGAAAACTTTAGTCGGCTCTTATGAGAAAATCAATTGAGCTTTTATCTCAGCGCAGCATTTCTTTCTACATATTAGTTTCATTCTCTCTAAGTGTCGCACGTCGTGTTTTTTCTGCCATGAAATTGCAGTAATCGGTCAAAGTTGTCTTGAAACGCCAATATTAGTTCATTCGACGGTGGCAGAAGAAAAGCTTTTCACTAGATGCTGTGACTCTTCCGTTTCTCTTTCCATTAGCTGTTAATTTTTTTTGAAACAATTTTTTGCACGCTGCAATTGTTGTGCTGTCGTCACGGCAGTTGGCCTGTTGAACAAAAGTAGCTTGTTGGAGGGATTACAAAAATAGAATTCGGAACAAAGGCAATTCCGAAGTCTGCGTAATCATCGACACGGAATGTTTTCCCGTCGTTCACTCACTCGAATCTGATATATGCTCGTGCCAATGAAATCGGACTTTTTGATTACGAAAGTTTTCTTTCCTGTTATCCTGTCCCTTTGCCTTACGAGCTGCCAAAGGTGCGCTTTAGATTTAGTTTGGATGAAACGATTCCCCTGCTGATCAATTGTGTTGACAAAGAAACTACAAATTGCCATGATGATGCTTCCGCAAAGCGTTGCATCGATAAGACGGGGGACACAGGTAGTTTGTGTTCTTTCATAGCAGCAATTTAATCGATCGTTTGCGGTCATGCAACTTTTCTTTTAACGGGACGATTAAACTTGCTGTCTCCGAATAATTACTTTTGCGCTCGTTATGAGACTACCGACCTTCAATTTAAGTTCCTAAACTTCCACGAAAGAAATGTGTCAAACACGGACAGCGACTATTTTCCATGTAAGAGAATGGCTTACAAGTGTGACTCGGTTAGGCGGTATAATCTGGTTATGAAAGTTTTTCCGTTTGACCAATCTAGTGAACGATCGCTTTCATTGGATTTTTAGACAGAAATCGCCAAGCGGCTGAACGCTATTTTGCTGCAGGTGATACCCTTCTTATCGCAGGAGGTGACGCGCCATTCTGGGCATTTCACTTTAATAAAGCTACTTCTACTATAGCATCAGCAGCAGGTGATCGCTGCGGTTGATCGAGCCAAACAGGTGACCGCCTCCGAACTGAACACCATAATTGGGGTGAGTATTGACTTTTCTCTTCTTTGGCCTGCTCTACCTCTTGTTCTCTTGTCATATTTATAAATTATGTAAGTACCGCTGTAGACCAGCCCAGTAGGTTACTTTGTTTTCCCTTTGTTCATAATTCTGTCTTTCTGATATTTTTTATCATTACCACCATTAGGTGGATGGAGCATTCTCTTCGCGCTCGAACAGTTATATAGCTTTGTGCCGTGGGGTTTTTCCTCCGGAGTTAATGACCCATATTGCAGCTATCTGATTTAATCAGCCCAAAATCTCTAATTTAACTTCAGGGAAAGGCTATTCTTCTTTTTCGCGATTTGACCCGTTGTCGACTGCGATAACAGTGTAAGCGCAATTGTTCAAGTGAATTTTTGTTGCAACTGACTGCCTGTCTACCTTTGCGTTCGAACGGCGATTACTAAGCGCGGCCCTCTTTTCGATTTAGTGCTGAAATTCGAAACCCTTCAATGGACGTTTCCGAGCAACAGCAACTTAATTAGAATGACCTATACTCTTTCACCGTTCTTTGCCATTAAAAAACGTCAATTCAAATATGTTGGAGTAGTCACTTGGAGAACAACTGGGCGATAAGAAACTCGTCGCAAAATACCGACCGTACGCTGGTGGTTGTATGGTTGAGATTTTTTCATAGTTGAAGCGTGTTCGCCACTCCTTACATTAAGAAACGTATTTTGAAGTTGCACATAACATTCGCGTACACGAGTTTATCTATTATAATATTTTTCCTAAGTTTCCAGAGTAGCATACTGGTTCCATATGCTCATCATTGTCATTGGAAGCGCTATATGTATATATGTATATAT